>OZ012737.1:669524714-670040401 GCA_963859935.3 Lathyrus sativus | reverse complement strand
TCCTTACCATAAAGTTTCACTTTAATATATTAAAAGTTATAATTAGTTTTGTGAAATCATGTGAATTTCTCCACAATGAATTTTTTCACCACCATTCAAAACTAGTAAAGTTGTTGCTTCAAACACAACCTATAAGCCAATGACTTATGATGGGCTAAAGACGTGTCTACTTATGCGTCTAGCGGTATCTTACTGCAAGTGCACAGCCTATCGAAGTAATATTTAAGATTATCGATCCACAGGGATTCTATTGTTACTTAGTGCTAGATGAACTTCTAGTTTAGCTAAGGCAAATAGTTGTCACGATTGTTGTTGGTTTTTAAGACTAGTAAAGGCGGAATTAAATTTAAGTTTTTAATAAAATAATACTAAGACGGTCGGTATGTAATTATACTAACTTAGGTGGGTCAATCTAACCTAGGCTTGTAAAGATGTTCACTTAATCTATTCGGTAGAGATTACCAGTTTAAATACCCTCAACTCACACTCTCGTGGTCTTGTATCAGATCTTATCCCTAAAGCCCTATGCCTGCTCTCGCTAGCCCATAAGTGTTTAGAGGTAATTTTTGGAAACTAAATAATTCTAATTTATCTTAAAGCGCTCTCGCTGTGTTTAATTTAAATGCCTAAGTTTAGCTATCTGGTTAAATCTCACACTCTCGTGGTCTTGACCCAACCTAATACCCTTTTCTTACTCTCGTAACGAAAAGGTCGAATTCAATTAAAAAGTATCAGCCAGAATGTTAAGTGATTAATTATTTTAGCCCATGGTTATATTTTACCGGTTAAGTTGGTCATAACTACATACCGCCCTAAGGTATTTAGCTACTCATCGAGGTTGAATCAGACACAGAATTAAATAATAACTTACTCATGGCAGAGAAATAAATAGGCATTATAATTAAATTAAAGTGCAATAAATTGAAAAACCTGATTAACAAATATCTGAGTAGACTCCTTCTTCCACAGACCGGAAGGCTTGGAGTAGGCGGAAATAAAAATTAAAACGAATGCTGAAGGTTGGAAACAAATAAAAGTATAACAATTCCCTAATGTTGGAAATTGTTACACGGTTGGTTTGGATACAAATAAAACAAGACAGGAAATAAAATAATGCTGGAATAATAATTCTGGTGGTAAGGTAATTCGGCAGAGCTTCCGCAGGAAATTTGGATAATGAAGTCTGTCCCTCAGCTCACCTCTGCTGGTACTATTTATAGAGCCTTTGATGGGCTGGTGTCTTGGTCTTTTGCTTCTTGGGCTTTGCTGAAGTGGTTGAGAAAATGTTGGAAAGTGGCAGCAAAAAAATGGGAGAAGTCGTCCTCACGTGCTGCCTTGAGGAGAATTACTAGGAGAAGTGGTCTTCAGTGGTGGCTTGACGTAGTCTGAGTCAAAACCAAGTTTTATCCTTGTCACGGGCGTGACAAGGTCTTCACGTTCGTTATTTGAGGATTTTAAGTGTCACGGTCGTGACTACTTCCTCACGGTCGTGATGGCCCAAATTGGGGTGTCACGGTCGTGACACCCTTGTAACGACCGTGGCTGTTACAAATTATGCAGACTTTTTGCAGGCTTCTGCTTTGCTTCATTTCTTGTGGTTTCTTTCGTTCCTTTCTTCTTAATTCATGATTCGGCCTCACATAACGATGTACCTGCAAAATAGTAAGAAAAACTCGAGAAATCGAGCGTTTAAAACGGTGAATGCGCGATAAAACGTCAATGAAATCTAGCGATATAATCGATGCGTTTTCTCGTCATCAAACTTCCCCAAACTTAAACCTTTGCTTGTCCTCAAGCAAATAGTCGGTTGAAAATCGGCGGACCAGATTTTATTCGCGCATACTCATAACAAACCGTACGGTGGATCGTTTTGTCGGATAGTCCGGTACTTTGATAGAACACTACCGATACTCTAATGACACAAGCAACAAGCTATGTCGTCGACTTCCCGTCAAGCGAAACAATCGGCGATCACATTACGATTTCACCTAGAGTTTTTCGATCTTATTTCGCCCGGCTTCGTTCTAGCGCAGTCACATTAAGCCCTTTGCCTTCGCACGCACGTAGTGGAGTAGCCGGCTAGCGATTTTGATCCTTTTTTAGCACGGGGTCTGGTACACGAGTGTGGTAACCCTTCATGTTTTATCCGATTCGGAGATTGTGGGGGATCGAGCCGTAGCACGCCATACCGAGTTCAGAACCAGTACCTCTGAACCAACTCGAAACGGATTCCTTCTCATATTTCTCGTTTCTTATCTGCGACCGTGTACTTTGGTGCAATTTCTTTTCATTTTGCATCGAGATACGAAGGATCATTATTGATTAGGCATCAAACGCTTATATTCATCGGCTCCCCACGTGGTTTGTGTTCAGACGGTGCTGACTGCTAGTATAAACTACTGGGGGTTACTTTTGAACTGAAACTAAAGGTGCACTCGCAATGGTGATCGGGATGGAATTTCTTAAGCAGGGGGTCGAAGATGTCAAGATTGTATTGGTCTTGTTTAATCGTTCCCGGCTTCGTAATTACGAACCATTCGATGGTAAGTCGGGTAATGCGAGTAATTAAAGATTTTTCTGGTATGTCTTAATAATCGGGGAAAGCTCGAGATTAAGGAAAATAGCGCACAGATTTGCTCATTTCATTGATTTTGCTAAAAGGAATACAACGGAATTGAAAGTACAGTGAAACGAAAAGTACCTCTCCCACACTATATCAGACATTGTCCTCAATGTTGTGATATAAAAGCGGTACAAATACAGTACAAGAATAAAAATGAAAAACAACATAAAAGTAAACTACTGCTGCTGAGGACCGCGGGCTCGGCCTCTGGTGCGAGAGCGGCGTCTGGAGGGAGTCGCGTCGGGATCAGAGCCGGTGCCTGAGGTAGCAGTAATGCTGATGCGGAGCGCCTCGAGCTCGCCGAAAAGTTCTCCAAACCGCTCATTAGTGGCCTCCTGGTTGGCAGCAATAGTGCCGAGTAAAGCGTCATACTGCGCCTTCTGCCTACGCTCCAGTGCGGCGTTCATCAGGTTCTGCTGATGAATCGCAAGGAGGACTTCCTCAAGTGTGACTGCGGGAGCAGAGGGCTGCCTGGTAGATGTCTCGGGGATATCCTGGACAGGCTCAGCTGCATCCATAGCGTCCTGCATCTCGTCCACTGGGGCGTCTGCCTGATCATCATGAACCGGGATGTGATCGGCCGCAGCTGGTAAAACAAAGAGCCAGTTGGCTTGGTTGGATGGGTCGATGCGGGTGCGGGACGACAGAGTGATGTGGTGGAAAATGGTGCCATTGACAACAGGGCTGTACCTGCCATCCTCTCGCTGCGCGATCAGGTGGGCGGACCGGCAGTAGCTCATGGTCAGGAATTCGGCGGCGAGGTGAGGCTGATTAGCGAGCGCGTCACCAAGCCCCAACTGAATGGCGAGGGTGGTGACAATGCCGCCTATGAAGAACGGGGAGGAGCCTCGGTGCGCAATGGCCTGGATGTGGTAAAGCATAAAGGGGGCAGCGTTGATTGGCTCGTCATGAAGGGCACAGTATAAGAACAGAAGCTCCTTGGAGTTGAGCTTGTGGTTGCTTTCTCTAGCAAAGATTGTGTTGCAGATGACCCGGTGAAAGTAGCGGATAGCCGGGTTGTGGATGTGTGTGGCGTTGAGGCTCTGGAAAGTGGATGCACGGGTGTTGGTAAGGTCGTGCCATAGAGTGAATGCTTGTTCACTGAAATTGTCGGGCACGCGACGGTGGGCTTCGGTGCCGTGATCGAAACCTAACAGCTCGGCGATCCTGGTTTGCGTGAGGTTGAACTCCTGGCCGTGCAATCTGAATGTTACGATGCCGGTAAGCTGACTCTGAGAACCGGGAGGGGTGATGTAGCTGTAAGAGCTGAGGAACTCCAGCGTCAGAAGTTCGAAAGTAGGCTGAGGCTGACGACAGAGGTCCCACAGACCGACCTTTTGCAGTAGGCTTTGAACGCTGGACAGCATTCCGAGTTCTCGCAGACAGTCAGTGGCAATGTACCGGGTAGGTTGCAGACCGCGGTTCTGGAAGCGGATGAAACGGTCTCTCTGGTTTACTCCAGCTTCTCCTTCTCTAAAGATGATGGAATCCATAACATGCAAGAGTGAAGAGTGAGGGTGGAAGGATTTTGTGAGGTTTTGTGAGAAAAGTGGTAGAATGAGGGAGATAGAAGTTCGGGTTAAATACGGGAGAGTGGTAATGAAATGGTAGATGATAATGGAGGATTAATGGGGGTAGCAGAGAGGTTACGGCGGTTTTGGAATGAGTGGGTAGTGTTTTGGATAGGTTATGGATGGAGAAGAAGAGGGGACACGATGAGAAACGGTTCTGTTTCTCACGATCTCTGTAATAGAGGTCGTCACGGTCGTGACAGGGGCGTGACGGTCGTGACACGCTAAATGAGCACGTCACGATCGTAAGTGGGGTGTGACGACCGTGAGGGCGTGTTGGGCTGAATAATTCCCAGAAAAGAATATTTTCTCACGTTATTTATTATAAATTGATAATAATTTATTTTATTTAGTAACACTTATATTAAACACACACCATATTATATATCATTTGCAACACAGTAGTATACGAACGTAAGATTGTATACATAAAATAATGTAGTCATACAGTATATGGTCATACAGTATATAGAAAAAGTAGAAAAAGTATATAAGCTGCTAAAAATGAAGAAATAATTGAAATAAAAAGTGCATGGCATAAAGAAAAATTGAAATTACATAAACGGAAATTATGTTATGAAATCGTTGCGAAAGATAAATTTAACTGGAAATGAAAATAATGAGAAAAATAATGAGAAAAAATAATAAACTAAATCACTGATAGCCGGTTCAAAGGCGTTTCTTCAGGTCTTCGATGGCGGAGTCCAAATGATAGAATTGTTCGCAGGCCATGTCAGTCAATCCTATGATGTCCAATCGCATACTCTTAATGTCTTCTTTGAATAGATTAATGTCAGTTTGATAGGCATTGAGAGTGTGCATGATGTTCTGTAAGTTGTTAGCGTACTCTCCGTGATTCGCTTCAGGGGTTTCATGAACTTTGTCAGTTGGGTCAGTGTCATGGTATCCAGGAGGTGTCTCAGGGTCAGTTTCAACAGCGGTCATTATATCATCTGTTATCCTGTGAGACTGAGGTGTTTCAGGAGTGGCTGGATAATCAGGTGGATTTAACTCATAAAGCCAGTTATCCTTATTATGAACACTTACTTTAGCATGATTGGGCAATGTGAACAGGGTGACTACCTCGTTCCGGATCAGGTACTCAAAAGGTGGGCGTCCTAAATTCCTTATGATATGTCTATTGAAGCAGAATTTAAGATTCATTAGGCGGATGGTTCCCAGACGGGTGCACCTGTCCAGTTGGTACCTAAGTCCTAAGGCATCAGCAATCATGGTTACAAGACCTCCTACCACTATAGGTAATTCAGGTTCTTCTTGGATGCGGGTGAAGGTTTGCATCATGAAAGGTACACCATTAACAGACTGTCCAGTAGTGAAACATGACATAATAAATAATTCATCTTTAGAGACTCCGGTAATGTTTTCTTCTTTTCCAAAGAAGGCATGGGCGAGGAATTTGTGGAAGTAACGGAGAGCAGGGTTATGGATCTCATCATTGTTCATGTCATTTGGTTCAGGGTGGTAGTTTCCGGTCAGAGTTCCCCAAAAGAAATCTAGCTCCACATCCATCAATTCTACCTGTGTGGTAGTAAAAGCAAAAGGTCCACTAGGGAATCTTAACAGGTCAGCTAGTTCTTTATGGTTAAAGTCGTATTCTATTCCAAATAGGCGGAAACTAATAAATCCTTTCCTAGACCCAAAACCGCGCTCAGGTAGGTAAAGTAGGGAACTAAGGAACTCAAGGGTGAGCTCGCGGTAAGTCGCAAACTTGTGTTGGATCATTGCATTCTCCCATCCGAGTCGGTTGAACAAGTACATGACACTATCATGTATACCTAAGGTTTCCATAGTCCTATCATTTGGGTACAGGGTCAAATCCATTTGCCTCTGTGATAACTCTTCGAACTTCATTCTTTGGTTCCTACCTCTAAATTTGGTTTCCATATAGTTAATTGGTTGGTTAGCCATGGTCAGTGAAAATACGGGGGGAAACAAATCAGTGGAAAAGACTTTAGAAAATCTGTAAAAAGTGATTTAAGATAGAAAATAAGAAAATGAAATGCTGAAATGTAATGGCGGTAAATGTGATGTAAAATAAAACTGACAAAACAATTTAAACAAATAGTAATAACGATATTTAAAAATGCTCTAAAAGAAAAGAATAGTTTAAATAAGTAAATAGGTAAATGGGTTGCCTCCCACTAAGCGCTGTTTTTATTGTCAAAAGCCTGACGTAATGCTTTGGTTTAGATCAATCAGGGGAATTGGTGGACAATTCTAAAAGCTTTAGATTATTCGCATAACCTCTATTTTCAACTTTATGATAGTGTTTTAGACGTTGTCCGTTTACTATGAATGGTTCACTATCCTTACCCTTAATTTCTATTGCTCCACTTGGGAATACTTTAGTTATATCAAAGGGTCCTGACCATCTAGACTTTAATTTTCCAGGAAAGAGCCTAAGTCTTGAATTAAAGAGGAGTACGACGTCTCCCACACTGAATTCTTTCCTGGATAGGCGTTTATCATGCCATCGCTTAGTTCTTTCTTTATATAGCTTAGCATTTTCATATGCATCTAACCTTAATTCTTCTAATTCGTTAATGTCTAGGATTCGCTTTTCTCCTGCAGCATTATAGTTCATATTGAGAGTTCTGATCGCTCAATAAGCTTTGTGTTCCAGTTCTACTGGGAGGTGACAAGATTTTCCATAAACTAGTTTGAAAGGTGTAGTACCTATGGGAGTCTTGTAAGCGGTCCTATAAGCCCATAGAGCCTCATTAAGTTTAGATGACCAATCTTTCTGAGATATGGAGACAGTCTTTTCTAAGATTTGTTTAATCTCTCTGTTTGAGACTTCGACCTGTCCACTTGTTTGTGGGTGATATGGTGTAGCCACACGGTGTCTCACTCCATACTTAGATAGTAATTTGTCAAAGATTTTTGAAATGAAGTGCGAGCCACCGTCACTTATGACGAGTCGAGGTACGCCAAATCTGGGAAAGATTATGTTTTTGAAAAGCTTCATTACTACTCGTGCATCGTTTGTAGGAGAAGCTATGGCTTCGATCCATTTCGAGACATAGTCAACAGCTACGAGTATGTAATTATTACCGAAAGATGATGGGAATGGTCCCATGAAATCTATTCCCCAGACGTCGAAGATTTCTACTTCCAAAATTCCCTTTTGGGGCATTTCATCTCTTCTTGAAACATTGCCAGTGCGTTGACACCGGTCGCAACTTATAACAGCGATGTGGACATCCTTCCATAGATTAGGCCAGTATAAGCCGGCTTGCAAGATTTTTGCACAAGTCTTGGAAGTGCTTGCATGTCCACCATAAGGAGATGAATGACATTGAGCAATGACATCTTCTATTTCTTCTTCGGGAATACATCGGCGAAAGATTCCATCTGGTCCTCTTTTGAACAATAATGGTTCATCCCAATAGTACTGTTTCAGGTTATGAAAGAACTTCTTTTTCTGCTGATAGGTTAGATCGGGTGGAAGAGCTCCTGCGGCTAGGTAGTTGACAATGTCAGCGTACCATGGCAGTCCTACAGTTGCCTGTAATGTTTCCATGGGTTCTGGTTCATTTATATCTAACTGAGCTAGGTCGCTTCCTATTTGTGCTATCAGCTGTTCATACGGAAAATCATCGTTAATCGGAACTTGTTCGGGTTTAATACCTTCTATTCTAGATAAATGGTCCGCTACGACGTTTTCAGTACCTTTTTTATCTTTTATTTCTAGATCAAACTCCTATAAGAGTAAAATCCATCTTAAGAGTCTTGGTTTAGCATCTTTCTTAGTTAATAGATATCGGATAGCAGCATGGTCTGTGTAAATGATTATTTTCGCTCCAACTAGGTAAGAGCGGAATTTGTCAAGCGCAAAGACAACTGCTAGCAATTCTTTTTCTGTAGTAGCGTAGTTCATCTGGGCAGAATCCAAGGTTCTACTGGCATAGTAAATCGCATGGAGTTTCTTTTCCTTTCTCTGACCCAGGACGGCGCCTACAGCATAGTCACTCGCATCGCACATGATTTCGAAAGGTAATCTCCAGTCAGGGGGTTGCATGATTGGTGCGGTGATGAGGGCTGTTTTTAGAGTTTCGAATGCTTTAAGACAATCTTCATTGAATATGAACTCAGCGTCTTTCATTAATAAACCAGTAAGAGGTTTAGTGATTTTCGAGAAATCTTTGATGAATCGTCGGTAAAAACCGGCGTGTCCTAAAAAGCTTCGTATTTCTCGAACGGTTTTAGGGGGTTGAAGATCTTTTATTACTTCAATCTTAGCTTTATCCACTTCAATTCCCTTGTCTGATATTACATGACCTAATACTATTCCTTCGTTGACCATAAAATGACATTTCTCCCAGTTAAGCACGAGATTCACTTTTACACATCTCTCTAACACCATTTCTAAGTTCGATAGGCATCCTTCAAAGCTCTGCCCGCATACAGAGAAGTCGTCCATGAACACTTCCATGATATTGTCTATAAAATCTGCGAAGATTGACATCATACATCTTTGAAAGGTTGCAGGAGCGTTGCACAATCCAAAGGGCATTCGCCTATAAGCGAACGTTCCATAAGGACATGTGAATGTAGTCTTCTCTTGATCATCAGGATGGATAGGGATTTGGAAAAATCCTGAGTACCCGTCAAGATAACAGAAGTAAGAATGCTTGGCTAATCGTTCTAACATTTGATCTATGAAAGGTAGTGGGAAATGATCTTTTCGAGTGGCTTTGTTTAGCTTACGATAATCTATGCACACTCTATATCCCGTCACTACTCTTTGCGATATCGATTCGCCTTGTGCGTTTTTCACCACAGTGATACCTCCTTTCTTTGGCACTACATGTATTGGACTAACCCATTCACTATCAGAGATTGGATATATTATCCCGGCATCTAATAATTTCTTGACTTCTTCCTTTACTACAGTGCTAAGGGTTGGGTTTATTCTTCTTTGAGATTCTCTGGAGGTTCTGCAATCTTCTTCTAGCAGAATGCGATGCATGCAAACTGAAGGACATATTCCTTTGAGATCAGATATGTTATATCCTAATGCAGTTGGATATTTCTTCAAGACATCTAAAAGTTTCTTTGTTTCTATAGTTCCTAAACTGGAATTTATTATAACTGGTCTTTTACATTCAACGTCTAAGAATTCGTACCTTAGGTTATGAGGTAAAGTTTTTAATCCTACTGTAGGTTTATCTCTACTTGGCATGGGATCCGGTGTAAGTGCTAAACTTTCGCTTAGACTATCATCCTGATACGGTTTTCGCCAATTATCATCTTCAAAAATCGGAGGGATTTGAATTTTCATTATTTCAGAATAAGTGGTCTCCTCCAGTTCCATTTCTCTTACACATTCGTCAATTACGTCCATTAGATAGCATGTATCCTCTATAGATGGTGATTGTAAGAATTGTGTTAAAACAAATTCGACTTTCTCTTCACCTACTTCAAAGGTTAGCTTTCCTCTTTTCACGTCTATTATAGCTCCGGCGGTAGCTAAGAATGGTCTTCCTAGTATGATAGGTGTGGTGGAATCTTCAGAGATGTCCATGATTATAAAATCAGTAGGAATGTAGAATTGTCCTATACGTACTGGGACGTTTTCTAGTATGCCTACAGGATATTTAACAGAGCGATCGGCTAGTTGAACAGACATTTTAGTTGGTCTTAGGTCTCCCATGTCTAGCCTTTTGCAAATCGTTAAGGGCATAACACTGATACTGGCTCCTAAATCGCACAGAGCTTTGTCAATGACGAATTTTCCTATTACACAGGGTATAGAGAAACTTCCTGGATCTTTTAGCTTAGGAGGCATGTTATTTTGAATTATGGCGCTACACTCGGCAGTAAGTGTAACTGTTCCGTTATCCTCTATCTTTTTCTTATTGGATAAGATTTCTTTTAAAAACTTGGCATACGAGGGTATTTGGGTAATTGCTTCTGTAAACGGAATAGTGATATTAAACTGTTTCAGAAGTTCGACAAATTTCTTAAATTGACCCGTCGTCTTGGAACTTACTAATCTTTGAGGGTACGGAATTGGTGGTTTATAGGGTGGTGGAGGCACATAAGGTTGTTCTTTCTCCACTACCTCTCGACTTTCATCTTCCTTTTCTTCTGGATCATTCACCACTTCAGTCGGTTTATCCGGTTTTTGGTACATGGCTGGATTGTCAAGTCTTGGATCGGTAGGTCCGTCAAGTTCCTTGCCACTTCTTAATATTACGGCGTTAGCATGTCCTTTCGGATTAGGTTGAGGTTGTCCAGGGAATACTCCAGCTGGTGCAGCAGTAGGTGCTTGTTGTTGAGCTACTTGTGAAATCTGAGTTTCAAGCATTTTGTTATGTGTAGCTAATGCATCTACTTTGCTCACTAATTGTTTAATCTGCTCACTAGTGTGAATGTTTTGGTTTAAAAAGTCCTTGTTTGTCTGAGATTGGCTAGCTATAAAGCTCTCCATCATCAATTCAAGGTTCGATTTTCTAGGGATATTAGGAGCAGTCTTTTGATATCCTGGTGATGTAGCTGGTGCTTGACCTGGTGCGTAATAAGCATTGTTATTCTTATAGGAGAAGTTCGGATGATTCTTCCAACCTGGGTTGTATGTGTTTGAGTAAGGGTTTCCTTGAGCGTAATTCACTTGATCAGTGGGAGTTCCTGTCAATAGTTGACAATCAGAAACTTCGTGTCCTGGGACTCCACATAACTCACAGTTAGGTGTTACCGCAGCCACGGTGGCTGCAGGTGTTATGGCCAAGCTATCGATCTTTTGGCTTAGTTGGTCAAACTTTGCATTGACTTGGTCCATACTACTTACTTCGTACATACCTCCCTTTGTTGGTTTCTCAGTTGCGACTCTCTCGCTTCCCCAAAGGTAATGATTCTGAGCCATACTTTCGATAAGTGCATAGGCATCTCTATATTCTTTGTCCATCAATGCACCACCCGCGGCAGCGTCAATTGTCATTCTTGTGTTGTACAAGAGTCCATTATAGAAGGTATGGATGACCATCCAGTCTATTAATCCATGATGTGGACAAAGTCTAAGTAGATCCTTATAGCGTTCCCAAGCTTCGAATAATGATTCACTTTCTCTTTGCTTAAATTCGTTGATCTGAGCTCTCAGCATAGCGGTCTTGCTAGGTGGAAAATACCTATTCAAGAAAACTTTCTTAAGTTCAGCCCACGTAGTTACTGAGTTCGAAGGCAGAGATTGAAGCCAAGCTCTTGCTCTGTCTCGAAGCGAAAAAGGAAATAAACGTAGTCTAATAGCTTCTTGGGTAACTCCATTGGCTTTTACGGTATCTGCATATTGCACAAAGATCGAAAGATGAAGATTCGGATCCTCGGTAGGATTTCCGGCGAATTGATTTTGTTGCACGGCTGATATCAACGAAGGTTTTAGTTCGAAATCATTTCGGTTGATAGCCGGCGCTGCAATGATTGAATGCGGTTCACCTTGCGAAGGATTAGCGTAATACTTGAGTGGATGAGTTTGTTCTTCAGCCATCCCTGCGTCTGGTTTTACGACTGGTTTGGGCGGATCTAATTGAAGATCTGGAATATTGGAATTATTTTCGAAATCGAATATACGTCTTCTTACGTGTAAGAAGCGTTCTGATTCAGGGATTAGAGGTTGCAAGTCTTCGCTTTTAGAGCGAGTACTTGGCATACACTCGGAGATTAGATTAAATTAAATAGTTGATACCTTAGTCTAGACAATGCTACCTAAGTGCACTAGTAACTAAATTAAGGAATCCCCGGCAACGGCGCCAAAAACTTGATGGGCTAAAGACGTGTCTACTTATGCGTCTAGCGGTATCTTACTGCAAGTGCACAGCCTATCGAAGTAATATTTAAGATTATCGATCCACAGGGATTCTATTGTTACTTAGTGCTAGATGAACTTCTAGTTTAGCTAAGGCGAATAGTTGTCACGATTGTTGTTGGTTTTTAAGACTAGTAAAGGCGGAATTAAATTTAAGTTTTTAATAAAATAATACTAAGACGGTCGGTATGTAATTATACTAACTTAGGTGGGTCAATCTAACCTAGGCTTGTAAAGATGTTCACTTAATCTATTCGGTAGAGATTACCAGTTTAAATACCCTCAACTCACACTCTCGTGGTCTTGTATCAGATCTTATCCCTAAAGCCCTATGCCTGCTCTCGCTAGCCCATAAGTGTTTAGAGGTAATTTTTGGAAACTAAATAATTCTAATTTATCTTAAAGCGCTCTCGCTGTGTTTAATTTAAATGCCTAACTTTAGCTATCTGGTTAAATCTCACACTCTCGTGGTCTTGACCCAACCTAATACCCTTTTCTTACTCTCGTAACGAAAAGGTCGAATTCAATTAAAAAGTATCAGCCAGAATGTTAAGTGATTAATTATTTTAGCCCATGGTTATATTTTACCGGTTAAGTTGGTCATAACTACATACCGCCCTAAGGTATTTAGCTACTCATCGAGGTTGAATCAGACACAGAATTAAATAATAACTTACTCATGGCAGAGAAATAAATAGGCATTATAATTAAATTAAAGTGCAATAAATTGAAAAACCTGATTAACAAATATCTGAGTAGACTCCTTCTTCCACAGACCGGAAGGCTTGGAGTAGGCGGAAATAAAAATTAAAACGAATGCTGAAGGTTGGAAACAAATAAAAGTATAACAATTCCCTAATGTTGGAAATTGTTACACGGTTGGTTTGGATACAAATAAAACAAGACAGGAAATAAAATAATGCTGGAATAATAATTCTGGTGGTAAGGTAATTCGGCAGAGCTTCCGCAGGAAATTTGGATAATGAAGTCTGTCCCTCAGCTCACCTCTGCTGGTACTATTTATAGAGCCTTTGATGGGCTGGTGTCTTGGTCTTTTGCTTCTTGGGCTTTGCTGAAGTGGTTGAGAAAATGTTGGAAAGTGGCAGCAAAAAAATGGGAGAAGTCGTCCTCACGTGCTGCCTTGAGGAGAATTACTAGGAGAAGTGGTCTTCAGTGGTGGCTTGACGTAGTCTGAGTCAAAACCAAGTTTTATCCTTGTCACGGGCGTGACAAGGTCTTCACGTTCGTTATTTGAGGATTTTAAGTGTCACGGTCGTGACTACTTCCTCACGGTCGTGATGGCCCAAATTGGGGTGTCACGGTCGTGACACCCTTGTAACGACCGTGGCTGTTACAAATTATGCAGACTTTTTGCAGGCTTCTGCCTTGCTTCATTTCTTGTGGTTTCTTTCGTTCCTTTCTTCTTAATTCATGATTCGGCCTCACATAACGATGTACCTGCAAAATAGTAAGAAAAACTCGAGAAATCGAGCGTTAAAACGGTGAATGCGCGATAAAACGTCAATGAAATCTAGCGATATAATCGATGCGTTTTCTCGTCATCAACTTAGTCGTATATAATGACTAAAGCTTGAACCACATCTCCTCTGTGGTAATATCCCTTGCAAATTCACTTAGTACTTTATCTCCAAGTAAAAAAAAAATAGAACTCTCGGCCTTGTCAACCATCTCAATCTTCTCCACTTGTGTTAGGCTTGACGACATCAATGCCTCATTTTCAACTCTTACGCACAATTTTATTGACAAAAAATAAAAAGCACAAAGGCAAAAATAACAAGTACAAGTAAAGTTAAAGCCCCACAAGGAAAAAAAATAAAACCAACATAAAAAACACAATAGAGAAATACATAAATCAAGAACCTCAACTAACAGCCACACCACAAAAAGGAATGGGTTAGATCCTAAAAACATGGATTGACATAAATAGAACTAATCACCCAATATCTACAATAAAAATAAATCACTAAAAGAAAACGGTTGAAGACACTCAAACCGTTGTTGGCTCAAGTAGATAATAAGGTTCTCAAGCCAATTTGAGAAAGTACACGAGTAAGCCAAAGAACTACCAAGATACCATTTCAAGTAAAAGACAATGCACTCATCTTTTAAATCATATTTGTTTATAGTCATACTTAAAAAAAAATTGAATAGTTCCGAGATTTTCAAATAGATCAAACCACTGAATGTCAGATTATAATAAAACCACCTCTAATCCTAGTTGAACCCCCTAAAGAATAAAATATTCTTAAGAGGGAGCTAAGATGCCTAGACGGGACAAAGGCCACCAATCCACTTCAAAATCATATACCATAAGTTAACGGCCATATTATAACTCATAAAATGGTGGGAAACCACATGAAAGACCGTCAAGATCTAAGATACTAATTAGAGGAAATACAATTTGGCTTAAGAATGACACGACACTTAAACATATTCTCTTTCGTAATTATAATATTATGAAAGATTTGCTAAGAGAAAACCATCCTTATAGATGGAGCTCAACTCTAGCAAAGAGTATGCATCATCCTTCCCATGCTTCCACCACCACCAAAGATCCATCTCCATAGAGAAGGTTGTTCCATAAATTACATGCAGGAGAGTGTCAGCTAACTCATGCTCCTAGAAAAAATTGATATCCTTCATATAATATCCAAACTAAAGACCTCCCCTCAAAAATACCCATCTCCCTCACCTTCCCCATGTTGATTAGAGATAAGATAAAGTCTGTGAAATCTATCTTTAAGAGGAGTTT
This sequence comes from Lathyrus sativus, assembly GCA_963859935.3. Taxonomy (NCBI): domain Eukaryota; kingdom Viridiplantae; phylum Streptophyta; class Magnoliopsida; order Fabales; family Fabaceae; genus Lathyrus; species Lathyrus sativus. The sequence goes on along the minus strand of OZ012737.1, from coordinate 670,025,609 downwards.
AAACCACCCTCAGGTCATCCTAAAACAAAGTAAGCATTTTAGACCCAACGTTCTTCCCAATACTATCCACAAATCAATCAGATGGAGCATAAGCTTTTGGACCTAATAGAAAGATTATTCATCAATGGGTAGAAGAACTATGAAGACTTGAAGATCTACCCCCACGGAGGTAGAATTAATTTGATCCTCATACCTAGAATAAAGAATATCACACCATAGACCAATAACATCCAATATCAATCCCAACGTCACTTACCTAAGCCATAAATTTGCATAAATCATACCATTTAAATCAAGGAATCTTGACATAACTTTTGATCCTACCCCCACAAAAATCTTCTTTAAATTCTAACAATTCTCTTTGAAACGTTAAAAGACATTTCCAAAAATGACAGGAGGAAAATAGGGATATAATTGAGGACTGAATTAAATATTATCTCTCCCTCGAGCTAACATACCTGACTTTAGGATGTAAAATGACCAGTGAGGAGAGTGATTAAGGGTTCACATGTACTCTCAAGGCAAGGATTAGCTCCCATAACAAGATCAAGATACTTGAAAAGAAAGGTTTAATAGCTACAATGAAGAAAGTCACTAAATACAACCATAAAAATTGGGTCAATATTAACCATAATGAGACTACTTTTAGGAAAATTGACATGAAGCCTAGAGGCTAGCTCAAACCCTTTGAAAATATCCTTAATGGTTCAAAGATTCTCTACTGAGACTTTTGCCAAAATTAGAGTATTATCTTCATATTGGATATGAAAGGTAACCAAGTCTGAAGAACCTACCCTAAAACAAGATAAAAGATTCAACTCCACAGTTCGAAAGTGGTGGAAAAAGTAATTCATAACCTCCTTCCGAATCTTTGTCATGCCTTCCAGCCAAGTGTTTCCAACTCGAAATGCCAAAATAAAATTCCTCATACGCCCACTTTCAACGCAAGCATGGAAAAAACTTGTGTTAGCATAACCATTTGGTCTTAAACATTCCGAACAATTGGAGTTTTTGATCCTATGAAACACCAAAGATGCATAATCAATATAATAAGATTTAGTTCACAACTTCTCGTTATCTTTGATTCTGTTTAGCAAGATATTTTTTAAGCTTATAGCTTATATCTTATAACTTATAAACTCATATGAAAAAAAAAAAAACTGTTTGGTAACAATCTTTTCATCACGAGCTTATACCTTATTTTACTAGCTTATAATTTATTTTTCAGACGCTATTTTAAATATCATTTTAGTTTATAGCTTATAATTTATCATTTTTTCCTTCCAGTTTTGTTCTTATTATTTTAACTAAAATCCACTATTATCCTTTATAATTTATTTTCATTTAAATAAAACAATTATATATTAAATATCTTTTATGTTATTTTAATTTATCAACTAATTGAACCGTTAATTTTATCAAATATTTTAATTAATTAATTAATTATAAGTCATCAGCCATCAACAATAAACTATAAATTATTCGTCATCAATCATAAATTATAAACTATCAACTAATTTATCAATCAGCTGATATTTTTATCATATAGAACCTTTGTCTCATATTAACGTAATGTTCTAAAAGAAATTCAATCACCACTTTTCCATAACCCTTCTCTTTGATTCCATCCCTTTCAAACAAATTAAAGTTTACAAAATCTTTTCTATAACCAAATAATATGTTTAACCTTCTATTGCCGCAATTAATTGCGGTTATCACGCGTAAAGAACCAATTATATTATGTTAGTTCTATCCCTAAAAAGTGCATCATTTGCCCACCAAACATATTGTTGTTAAACACATTTGTGGCCAAACACATACACCCTTTATATCCACGTAAGATGTTCAGAAATAGGTAGATATTAAATTATTGATACAGAATGAGCCAAACACTTGATTGCAAATCATATTAATACTCATATTAGACTACAAATTCGTGTTAATCACTTGTAACCTATACAGCAAAGCATGTTGTTACAAGTGATTGCCAACTTTCCCATGCTTCATGTCTTACTACTTCTAAGCCTAATCCTTGTGCCGGCTTTATATTATGCAAAAACACTTCGGAGAAACTATCGACCTGTTTCTTTCAATTTTAAAAAAATAATTTATTCTTATTTTAAAATTTCTTTTATAACATTGTTTATTTAAATTTTTATAAATTTTTTTTTTTAAAATTAAAATATTAATGTTTATATTCTAAAAAATATATATATATTATTAAAAATAAAAATATAAACAAAACCGTAATTTTTTCAAAAAAATTTATCTTAAAAATAATTTTTATGAAAAACTATTTAAAATAACTTCAAAATTAATAAAATGATTAAATATTAAAAATAACATTTTTAAAATAACTATTCAACCAAAATTTTCATTTGAAATTTTTATAAAAAATATCTTTATAATATTTTTTACACAAAATTAAGAATGGGGGAGTCAGAAAATTTAACTAGTGGAGGCATATTTACATATAAATTTATGATTATTTTAAATTTTTTTATTTTTAAATTAAGAAAATAAAATAAATGTTTGACATAATTTATTAATTAGAATATTTTATTTTATAATTAAAAATAGTAAATAAAAATATGTAAAATTTAGGTGCATTTTAAAAAATAAATTAGGTAAAATAAAAAATAATAATAATAACACATGTTATTAATGATATGTTTCGTTTTATAAATATTAAATAAATAAAATCACTAAAAGAGAGTAGAGATATATGTGATTTTAATGATTATATATTATATTATTACACTCATATATATTAACACTATAAATACAAGATATTAAATAGAAGGCAAAATGAAGTGGGAGCATATGTCAACATTGTTATTGATGTGGCTCCGTCCCTATTAAGATATATTATAAAAATCATTTAAAAATAAAAATATATATATATATATATATATATATATATATATATATATATATATATATATATATATATATATATATATATATATATATATATATAATATTTGTTTGTATATGTGTGTGATATGATATATATTTTATAATTTTATGTGATGATATTATTTTTTTTTTTAATATTTGCACATATCCTTTATGTATATTAATTAAGTTAGTTTATTAAAATTAAACATAAATTTATACATCATTTGTGTCATATATCAATGCAATGCCGACCCAAATACCTTTTCCCTACATGTTCAACTTCAGAATATTCTGACCATAATTGATCAGTATATAAGTAGTTTGTATTTTAAATCTTCACAAGTACAAATATTATAAAGGTTAATAATATTTTTTTCCCCTGTCATACCTCATAAAGATGACTTATGTTTCATCTTTTTGTAAAAAAGAATAATTTATAAAAACTAGAAGAGCTTTGATCAAACAAAATTTAACCTTCAACTAGCTTAACCTTTGTGATCAAAGTTGAATTCAGTTTTGTAGCACCACTTCTTGCTCTATTCTCTCAAGACATAAATCTGATCACTTCGTTCTTTTGGATTTCAATTATCAAACTTTTAAGATTAGTTCAAATTTCAAATTCTTCAAAATATGGTCTGAGCATTCTGAGTGTGTATTGAAATACTATAATAAAATATCTTTTCAGCCACGTGATATATATAGTGATGTGATAATTATGTGACAAAAAAAAGAATTATGAATTACACCTCACAACAGATTTTAATAATTAAATATGTTTTCATATTGAAAAACATTTTTAAATTTACAAAAAATTGTCAAGTGTTAAACACGCTGCAACTTATTTTTTAATAAATGAAAAAATTAGTATAATATTATGTATTTAATAAAATACTCTACATAATATTAGTTAAGATCAACTGAGTTCCGATGTCCTCTGAGAATTATCTGTTGAGATAATTGGAGTAACTGATGAACTCATAGTGGATTTAATTAATATTAGTTGACAGTGAGGTTTTATTAATTGATACAATAGAAACATTTTGGATACCCTCAATTTTGAACATTTAACCAAGTTAGTCTTACTAACTTTAATTATATTTTCTTTATATCATTTTCCTTCTCTTTTCCTTTCATTTTGGGAACATAGAGAGAAAGATAGTAAGAGGAAAGGAAAAATAAGAAAAGGGGAGGAAGAAGAGAAAGTAGAGAGAAAGAAGAAGAAACCTTAGTAAAAGAGGAAACTTCATCATTCTTCATCAAATCATCTCATCTTCATCATCAATAACTTCTGAATCTTGTGTTAGAGGTGAGTTTTAAGTAGAAACTCAAGGTTAGAATGATTGGATATAATAGGAAAAGTTAGGTTATGGTGTTCTTGTTCCATTTTTATGAAAAATATATGATTCATGCTATATTCATGATATTTTTGTGAGTTTATGGTTTAGAATGTTGTTTCATGTGTGAATATGTTAACATTATTGATGGCTTGAGTTTGGGTAAGAGTGGGGTTAGAAGACCCCTTAAGATTATCCTATTTCTGCTGGACAGATTGCAGAAATTGCAGGGTCGCACCGCGAGCTCTAGCGAACTACAAGCGGACATGAAAGTCTATCATGCTCGCACTGGGAAGTGAAAACGAGTTGAAGGAGAACATTTTCCCAGAGCTCGCACAACGAGAAGTGAAAGCTTTTGCTACTGTCATCATTTTTTCTTGCTTCGCACAACGAACTCAAGGCGAAGGACCTCGCCTGGCCTTCGCACTGTGAACTTGATAGTGTTTTTCATACCTTACTTTTGATACTTTCTTGATTGTTTCACATGCACATTTATTGTTACCGTGGATTATTTACATGATTATTATGAGTATTATGCATGCTTATTATAGATGATTGTTTAGTCATAAAGATGATAACCTATTGTAAAATACTAAAGGAAGATGAGGAAAAACTCTTAATGAAATTGAATGGTATGAACTAGTGATGTAGCTAGGATATGATAAATAACTTAGATAACGATACTTGTGCATTCGATGCCTAGGTGTGTATCCTTGACAAGTGGTTGTCTAGTGGAGAGGTGAGACATTATATAGAACGTGTGTTGGTTTTGTCTTACATTGAGAATAAGGTGAATGTGTCGCCTTGCGATTGTCGAATACAATCATGTTTACATTGTGATCACGTTGTCGGAAGCAATCCGTTGAGATGTTCCATTCCAAGAGTTGAGTCTTATGTAGAGCTCCTCAAGAATGTACGCACTATTACTTTGACAGATTTTATTCCCGTGTATAATATGAATGAAACCTACGGGTAAAAGGCTTGAGATGGGGGTGGCCCCATGGGAAACGACGATTCATGTGGAAAGTACCTTGAATCCGAATCCATTTCGTATGTCAAAGTAGATACAAGGATCATGACTCGTGTCGATAACTCTAGACATAGGGTTGGCCAGGGAAAAATGCCTTGATGTGGTTTTCGATTAGTGATAGTTTGAGTTGTTGAACTCAAGTAACATGTTTCCATATAGTGTGAAGTTGTGAACTCAAGTCTTGTCCCTTCCCTTTTGACTTGAGATATGATTGGTTAGAACCTTGTAAAGCCGAAAGAATCAATAAGATAAGAAACCCACTGGGATTATTATCTCACCCTATATTGTTGATTATATTTCAAGTGGTTCAGGTTCCGTGAAGGGTAAGGATAAAGTAGTTTGATATCCTTTCTTGTCTTAACTTTTTGGGATGGCATTGTTTCCGCTGTGAAGACTCTATTTTGAGATCATTTAATATGATCTAGTTCTTAGTCTTTTTGGAGCATCTTGTGTATATTATGCCATTGTTTTAGATTTTATGTTTTGGCATGTAATGTATGCAATGTGCTACTAGGAATTTATTTGTATTTCAGTACCAAACTTACAAACATGTATGATACGCAGAAGACGTGGTAGACCCGTGACTCATACATCTGACTCGAATCCTCCGGGTAGTAGTGAGAATGTCCAATGACCTCAGTTTGTACATCAGATGCAGCAACATCATAATCAGTTCATAAACACAAATGTTACAGCAGCTGAATGGAGGTTCTCATTCTGCAGTGGTTCCACCAGAAGCTACGGGTGGGAGCTTTCGGGATTTCTTCTGCGTGAATTCTCCAGAATTTCATGGCGGGCTAGATCCAGTGAAAGCTCACGAATGGGTGTCAGTTATGGAGAGAATCTTTTTGATAATACCATGTATTGAAGAGAACAAAGTGGTATTTTCTTCTCACATGTTGAAGGGTCCTTCTATGAGGTAGTGGGAGAGCGCTTCAACCTTGATGACAAACTTGGGAGTGCCGAAAGTGTGGGAACACTTTAAGACTAATTTTATGGACAAGTACTTTCTAGATCATTGACAAATCAGAAGGAGTTTGAACTCCAATAGTTGAGGCAAGGTAATATAATTATAACCGTGTATGCTGAGAAGTTTGAGGATATGAGGTTGCTTACTCTAGGCGGATCGTGTATGCTCCTGATGAGAAGTGGAAGATCGACCAATTTTTGTTTGGATTTAAAGCTGATATCTCTCATAGTGTGTATCCCAAGCCTTGTATCTGATCAAACCTTGTTCCTAACCTAAACCAAACCTCTTCATAAGCAAGTTTGACCTCATTATCTCAACATCCAAGAAAAAACACAAAACTCACATTGAGCCAAAAATTCAAGACTCCATTGAAGCACTTTTTGAAACTTACCCTACACTCACTTTCCTTCCAAATTCTCTTCATAAACACCATTCACAAACTACATAGAACCTACTGTATGCATTAGAACACACCTATAACTTCTAAAACTCCATATCCAAACCTCACTTTCTTACATTTACAACTTGGTTCGCGTTAACAACCCAGAAGATTTCAAGTGATTGCAAGCATACACATACGTCCCTAGAGGTGCAAGGAAGCTAAAGGGATCATTATTTTACTTTTGGAAGTGCATTTAAAGGGGCAACTGACTCACTCCGTTAGGTACATTTTCTACCTTCTTGAACTCCACGTTGCAAGAATCATTTTAAAACTTTCTGGATATGGTTGTGTGCATATTGACAAGAAGAATAAAACCCCTAAACTATTTTCCATTGATTGTTGATGAATGAAATTTAATTTAATTTTTAAGTTTTAGGGTTCTTCTGATTTTTTTATCAAATTCATGAGTTAGAGCAAATATAAATGTAAACCAAAACTGTAGTTGTGTTCCTTGTGAAATTCTGAGGAAAATGATATATCCACATGTCTTGTTTGATGCGTATTCAGTGAAATCATAAATTTTATTTTTTTAGTGTCTTGAGGTAGAAGATGAAGTCAGTGTGCGCCATTTTCCTTTTTTAAATGTTTGTTTAATATTTATTGTTTTTGGTTGAACATGTTAACACGTCAACAGGCCTTGGCATGTTGGTTGTGTGGTTTTGTGGTGACCATCAGGTCTTGGGTTCAACACCCATGGACCTCTCTTTTTCCACTCCTTTTCCACTTTCTTTACTTTATATGCTCATGTGACTTGTGTTTGTATGTTTCTTTTTTAGTGTTCTCTCACCATGATACATCTTGCTCCTATGCTTTTATTCTAATACACACCATGGCATGTATTCTTTTCTACAAAGGAAAATACACAACTGAAGAGGCAAAAGAAGAAACAACATGGGGCTGGATCTTCATCAACGAGCTTTCCTCAGGACCCGCGTGCTTAACTTTATCATCTTTATTTAGATCTATTGAAGTTGTACTTCCATGTTTGTAATCCTTCAAATACATTAAATAAAATGAGATCTTTTCAATTATTCAATAGATATTATCCATTTTATGATGTTTGCAACATAATTTTTTAAGTTCCTTGTAAAACAGAGTCATTTACATTTTTGCACGTCACGCATCATTCAGACATTTTGTATTCCAAGAAACTTACATGTATTCTCACTTTGAAGCCAAATTGTCTCATTCATATAATACTCAGGCCAATTGTCAAAAGAAGATGAACGAACTTGATCAAGAAAATAAGGAGCTTAGAGAGGAAGTCATTGTTCTAAAAGATGATATAGAAAGGATTAATAGCATGGTAGAAGCATTGTTAGCTGCTCAGAAACAGCCTTCAACTCCAATTCAAAGGATTGTTATCTCAGAAATTGTCTCTACAGTTGTTCCTGTCACCACAGTTGTTATTCCGCAATATACCATACCTCCCGGCTTTCCTTAGGGCATGCCTTTCAACTTTACATCGGGGGGGTTACAAACCTCTGGTTCCTGAAGCTTCAAAAGTCACATCGGTCATGTCAATACCACCCCCTGTGGTACATATTACTCCATATATCGAGGACAAAATTGTTCATGCTCCTCCAAGTGAAACTATGGGAATAGATGAAAGGTGGGATGAATTTCAAGATAGGTTCAAAAATATGCAGAAAGAGAAAGGTTTTAAAGGACAAGACTTATTTGGAAAGAATGCAGTTGACCTATGCCTAGTTTCGAATGTCAAAATACCACCCAATTTCAAAGTACCTGAATTTGAAAAGTACAAAGGAAATTCTTTCCGTTAGGGTCATTTGATTATGTTTGCATGAAAAATGTCTACACAAACAGACAATAAACAATTGTTGATTCATTACTTTAAAGACATTTTGACCGGTGTCGCACTCAAGTGGTATATGGGATTGGATAGTGCGAAGATTTAGAATTTTGGTGATCCTGGTGAGGCCTTTGTGAAACAATTCAAATATAACTAAGAATAAGCTCAAAGATGGCGAGAAGTAGCTGCCCAAATTTGTCCTTCTATTGAAGAAAAGGAAATGATGAAGATATACTTGAAAACTATGAATCCTTAATGATTTTAATGAAATGGTAAACATGGAAGTACGATTGGAGGAAGCAGTCCGAGAAGGACGATTAACCAAAGAGGCGGAATCATCTAAAAGACACGGAAGTGGGTTCCCAAAGAAAAAGGAACAAGATGTCAGTATTGTGCTATAAAGCCAGTTAAGATGAAGATAAAAATCGCAACAGATAGAGAATGTATTCCCTGTTATCAATTCGGCTCCAGCTTCGGCCCACCAGCTACAAAATTCTTAGAGTCAAAATCAGCATCAACATCAATATTAGCAACAACAACCACAATATCAGCAAAGGCAGCAACATCCTCCCAAACAGGCTCGCTCGCAATACAATAATAATAATTTTGTTCAAAAGTCTTCTGGATTCGATCCTATACCAATGACATACGTAGAATTATTTCCAGCACTATTGGCCAAGGGCCATATTCAAACGAAATCTCTTTCTGTTATCCCAAAAGACTCTCCTTATTGGTTTAATGCTGATTGTCGCAACTGCGAAAAAGGCCGGAAGAAACAAATAGAAGAGTCACCATCGAACGTTATTTATCCCAAAGAGAGGGAAAGGAAACAATAGAAGAAAACCTAAAAGAAAGAAGAAGATAATGTCATCGCAACCAAATCTTAGGTTCGGGAGTCGGTTACGCAAGGGGAAGGTATGAGCACCCCTCAAGTTCGTTGTACTCAACGGGATCCACACTTGTTGTCTAATCAAAGGGTGTGTTTTATATAAGCTACTGCTAAACGGAAACGAGAACAAAGGAAAAAAGAAAGAGACTTGATAGGATATCGCCGCCCTATGCCTACGTATTTCCTCGTGCAATGAAAAAGTCAGAGTCAACATAGTTATAAAAACTATGGGTGATGGGGGGAAGGTTGCTTGCCAAGACATCATCGTCTTGCACCTATGTATCCTTATTTGGTATAAGAAATCAGAGCAAACGTAGTTCGGGTAACTACGAGGCAAAGGTCTCGATCGCACTGAGGCGAGAGAAAAGGTTTAAATAACATGTTGGTCTCAATCGCACTGGGGCGAGAGAAAAGGTAAGTTAGTTGTTAGTGGGAAGGTCTCAATCACACTGGGGCGAGAGAAAAGGTAAATTAGTTGTTAGCATGCTCACCAAAAATAGGAATCCTCATGCCTACGTATCATCATTAGGGAATAAGGAATCAGAGCACCCGTGGTTCACGCGATTACAGGAAAATGGGATATCGATCGCACGGGGGGCGAGAGAAAAGATTTTGGGACTGAAACGCCTTAATAGAAGTGAATTGACTTTGTTTGAGATGTGCATCGCACTAAAGATTATAACATAGGAGTGAATGTGTCGCATATCGCCCACAGGGCATACGCTAAACACTCTAGACAAGTAAGGAGAGACCCTCACTCATCATTTCACATGTACTTAAGACTCGTGGCGCACAATACTCATCGTATTCATTAAGTGTTTTGATTTTTGTTTTGAGAAAGAAGAGAGAGAGACGCCCATAAGGTCTAGGGGAAACTGAATCCTAACTGTTATCATACAATATGGCTCTTAGGCCAGGATTAAGAGGGAAGTCTACCTAATGTTGTCATGCTTGGATTGAGAGCCTAATGTCTCTCCTACCTCTAACTTAATCAGAAATTAAATAGAGCTAGGAATCCTAAGGAATCATGTGAATATAGAGGTAATCAATAGGTAAACATGAAGCATCGCAATCACAAACAACATCAAGTATCGAAACTCAAGCAAATATTCAAGAACAAAGTCACATCAGTCATCAAAGAAAATATATACAAGTGTCGTCAAAGAACTATCCACAAACGCACTCAAGAATTAATCGAAACTAAAACCAAATTAAGAACAAAATTAGTCAAAATTAACAAGGTTAGTTCAAAAATAAATTCAAATCAAAATCAAAAAACAAAGTTTATTTAGGTCAAAATTAAAATCAAGGTTTAATTAATTCAAAACTAAATTATAATAAAAAGTTAATCCTAAATTAATTCAAAATTAAATTCTAAAAACTACAATCTAATTCTAAATAAATTAAAATCAAAAATAAAAAATCTAATTAATAATAGAATTAAAAAAATTAATCTAAACAAATATAAAATTAAAAATCAATCTAAAAGAAAATAGAATTAAAAATCAAAATTAACATCTAATTAATAAATCAAAACAATTAATCAAAATCGATTAACTAAAACAAATAATCAATTATCTAAAATCTAGGTAAACAAAAATAATTATCTAAACCAATTAATCAAAAAAATTAATAAAAATCAAAATAAAGTATAATACAAATCAAATCCTAATTAAAATTAAAATGCAATTAATTAAATTCAAAAATAAAATCTAATAACAAAAATAACTAAATCAAAATGGCCTTGGGGCCAACAATAATCTGAGAGTGTAAAAAACAGGACGATGGGTCTTCCTTCTATCCTAGGCCCAAAGACCTTTGTCCACGAAGAAGCAAAAAAAAGGGGTGAGGGAAAGTAAACTGAGCGGTGCGTGTTAAAAAGAAACGTGGGCTTAAAAGCCCAACCTGATGAAACAAGGGGACAATTGAATTTAAAGAAAAAGGGGGTGGGGGATACATCAAGCATTTATGTGGGTTTACAAAAAAAACCCGGCCCAAGTTAAACTAAAAAAAACCTAAAAACTATTACAAGGCAGAACGTCTTCTTCACTCTCTCTCATCATCTGCCGTTTCCATCTACGCTCTTCTTCTACAACTCCATCTCCCTCAATGCTATCATGCCACGCCATCCCTCAACCGTCGTCTCTTTTTCCCAAGATTCGCCCTCCGTTCTGCTAGTCTCCTCATTCTCCCCTTCACACACTCGTCGCAGAAATCAAACACCATAAATTAAGGGAAATCGAAAAAGAAAACCATAAAGCAACAAACAAACATCAAATTGAAATCAAGATTACAACGTGAAATCAAGATCGAGAATACTGCATTCGTGCGACAACGTCAAGAAAGAGGTTCTGACTTGATGCGATGCTCCATGGTGGAGATAACGGCAACGTGGCGACGATTCAAGTATGAAGAAAATGCTCCGAGTCTGCTTTATGTTTCTTCTTCCTCGCTGTTGTTATTGAATTCTCTACTTCTTCCTTCCTCGTGCGTCTGTTGTTGCGTTGATTTTGTTGCAGGATTTAAAAGAAGTTTTATTAAACTCTACACAAGCAGTGTTATATTTGTTCCCCTTTGAACCTTGATCATAATCAAGAGTTCTTTATCCCTAGTAAAGTGAACTACGATTGCTCTGATTCTATCCTAGTTAGGATACGTAGGCAGAGGATGCGATATCTTTGCGAGTAAACTTAGAAACTATCCTTAGGTCTTTACCTACAACTTTACCCTAATCCCAAACCATAGCAAACTTTTAGCAAGTATAGCATACAGATGTACAAAAGGTTCTTGTAGAGTACTACAGATGTTTAGGATGTGAAATACCTACCCTAGGCATAACCAACCCCCGATCTCCGAATCTTTTAGTGTTGTTGTTACATCGCGCAAAAGGGTTTTTTCTTTCTTTAACCTTTTCTTTGGATAAATCAAAGTCCGGTTGTGAATTTTAAGAATTAAGATTCAAGTTAATCCAATAGGTTGGTATCATAATTCTCACCGCAACACATTGTTTACCCAGAATATTATATTGTTTACCCAAAATATTACATTGTTTAAAATAAAAGTCAAATTCCCTAGAGAACAAGGTAAAAATTAAATTTCCTGAAGATCTAGATCTTAGATCATCGAATCATTGAGTCTTGCAGAAGATAAAATGTTGGGTGCAAGGTTTGTCTCTTCGAATCTTGCATGCATTTTATTCTGAAGCAAAATAAAATAAGGGTTAGATAAATAAATATTTAAGAAAACGAACCTTAAACCTAAGTAGTTTTCTACTCTTACAATCCATCTTAGAGAACTTTCCCAAACGACTTTATGTTTTAAGCGCTTCATGTTTCATTTAGGTTAGATTTTCAATATTCGGCATGCTTTTATAAGGGATATTCCTTAGGTTTTATGCGGATTACTGATGGTAAATTCCGGAGCATTGATAAACATTAAATGGACGACAAACATTTGTTTAAGGAGGAATAGTAAAATGTCTCCTCGTCCAAGAAGAAAACCAAGGTGGATAAGCTGTTTTTTAATTACACTATTTATAAAAAAATATTAAAAATACATTGTAAAATCTGTAATAGCAACTCATGATAGAAATGGACGGTGGTGAATATTTCCTCTCTTTAGTGTGGCTTCATATAATTTAGTATTAGGATAAAATATGTTTAACGAGTGTTTTAAAAGTAAAATATGCTTACTAACCACATTGATTTTACTATAAAATCGAGGTTTTAAATTAACTATCACTTCAGTGATAAAGAAAATCAAGGTGAATATTTTTTTTTAAATACATTGTTTACACAGAATATTAAAAAATATTATTTACAACAAATCTTCGGTGATATCCAAATTTTGTTTCATACCCACAAAAACAATTTTTTTTTTAAACAAGAATGATTTTTCACACTTGTCATTTATCAACTGAGCATTCTTCAAAGATTGAGCTAGTTTCCTTCTTTGTTGGTTAAACTTCATTCTTTGTTTAACTTGAAGCATGAATGATTTTCTGAAATTGCAATCTACCAACTGAGCTCTTTTCAAAAGTTGAACTCACTTCATTATTGGTTAATCTCCTTTCTTTAGGTAACTTGAAGCAATAAAGTTTTTCTGCACATGCAATCTATCAACTGAGTACCCTTCTTTAATTGAAGATTATTTCAAAAAATACAACAACGACAACATCAACACTATTATGTGAGATATATTGCAAGGGCAGAAAAAATGTTTTGTTCAAGATAGAAGAACATTGAAGATTTTTTGTTGTCTTGCAATCTAATCCAAAGAATGATGCTTGTGAGTTTGACGCGACCTCATATAAGTAAGGATTAGGGTAAAATCTGTTTAACGAGTGTTTTTATAGTAAAATCTTATAATTTTATATCTCGGTTAAATAAAAAACTGAACGGTTAGAACATTTTACATTTATAAACTAATAAAATCATAAATTGCAATAGCTGAATCAAAATTTGTACTGAATTGTTTTTTCACCTCGGTTATTTTAAAAACTGAGATAATTGATGTTTTTTATTTATTTTTAAATAATAAAAAATAACGCGCATTGACTTTATAACTCAATTTTCTACTGTTCGAGGACAAAATTTTGTCATAAAAAACGTTTTTTATTGTAGTAGTTATATAATAAAATATCAAAACAAAAATGTTCATTATTAAAAAGGTATTGTTAAATTGTTGCACATACAACTGGTTGTTGCTCTTGTGAATATATATATATATATATATATATATATATATATATATATATATATATATATATATATATATATATATATATATATATATATATATATATATATATATATATATATATATATATATATATATATATATATATATATATATATATATATATATATATATATATATATATATATATATATATATATATATATATATATATATATATATATATATATATATATATATATATATATATATAGCATTAAAATATGAGAGAGAGAGTGTTAAAATTATAAATAATTCATAAAAACAATCACATCTAATAAAACTTGAGATAAGTCACCAATATCAATTTTTAGAACTGTTTCTTCTAAATGATATAGGCACTTCAACATCAAATCTGTCATTGTTGTTGCTAGAAATAAAATTTCTTAGAGAAATCTATTGTTGAAATTGTTTCCATAGTTAATGTTACCAAAATTTCCATTGAAACTTCCCATATATCTTCCGTTGTTGTTGTCTTCATAGAAGTTCAAAGGCATTGACATATCCATGCCTCTTCCATCATTGGTAGGGATAGCTTCATTATGAATTCCAAACGTGTTAAGAGGAAATGCCTCAAAGCCTTCGAAATCTTCGCCATTAAAATCCTCAAATTTTCTTTCAGGATACACCTCACCAACCCTAACATTAGGGTTTAAATATGGGGTTATTCCTATGTCATTGTTATATAAGCCTTGTAAATCTCCTTGTGGAATCACCATATTATCTCCAACACTGTGATTTTCATGTGGTGTAGTGTTACCAATATTGTTAAAACCTTCAAAATTTTCAAGAGCTAGACTCATGCCAACACCACCACTTGTATGGCTATCGAAACCTCCAAGGTTTCCTTGAGTCAGAAACATGTTATCACCACCACTGAGACATTCATGTGGTGGTACCCTTATGTTATGGAAGCCTCCAAAAACGTCAAACTCGCTTTGATAAGCCAACATATCACCAACACCTGCATTGTTATTGAAGCCTCCAAAAACTTCAAAGTCGTTTTGATAACCCAACATATCACCATTATTAAGATTTTCATGTGGTGATGGCCTCATGCTACTGCAAATACTGTTATCAAAATCACTAATCATTCGATCACTTTGGGTAACCAAATCTAACAATGGTTGTTGGTTCAACATTTGTTCATTTCTATTTATCTCATAATCTGTCGAACAAGAAATTGGAGGAAGCCGTGGTGGAGATGGATTGTTAAGATAGGACACATCCTCTTCATAATTCTCTACTCTATGACTAAATAACTTATACTTTTTTAGCATAAAATTAATTAAGCGATTCAACACACTAGGCTGAAAATCACTTAAAGGCTTACCTTCATTTTCAATTTGATACAGGTAAGATCCCATTAGTGTATCTTCGTTATCTTCCTTGATCTTGTCAAGGGTAGCTTGAAGTTTTTTACCTTTTTCCTTCAAAAAAGACAATTGATCAGTCACATTTTTGAATCGTACATATTCTGGCATCGAATCAAATTCGTGTATAAGTTTTTCAGCTGCATCACGAGATGGCCACATTGAAGGTGTTGTATCTCCTGGGCCAAACACAACCGCACATGCCTGAACATCACAAAGGGTTGTCACCTGCTCCATTTTAGTGAACAACCCTTTTAATCTTGTCTTATAACACATTTTTCTTTTACTAAAATTCTCAATCAATTTAGATGTGATCTTCCTTTTTTTAATTCTTGCCATGACTTCTATTATTTTTTTTCAAAGTAAAATATGAATGATATATATAAAGGATATGTAACTGAAATTTATGAAAGAAATTGAGAAGTAAAATAAAATAGAGAAATTCAATGTTTTGCTCAATATTTATTTGTCCATTTAATGCATACTTTTTTCTAAACCAAAAATTAAATTATATTTAGTAAAAAAAAAGTAAAGGATTAATAAATGTTTGACTAGATAAAATATTATTTAAAAAAAGGACTTATTGATTAACTTTTCAATTCTTTGGATTATTTTAAATATGATTTTCTTTATTATTAAGATAAATACAAAATTAACATTATAAATTGTACTTAAATATTTAATGAGAGTTGAATAAAAAATATTTTCTTTTAATTGTAGGATGCGTCATATTGATTGTAAAAAATAAAAAAGTAAGGTCAATAGATATTTTGCCTCACCTATATAGGCTAATTTTGGAAGAAAAAAACATGTAAAAAAAGTTTGAATTCACCCTTGCCATATGAAAATTATTCTGTTTTGCCCCTCAAAAAATTTATCCATTAAAAATTTATTAAATATTATTTAATTGTTAAGAATTTATATATATATATATATATATATATATATATATATATATATATATATATATATATATATATATATATATATATATATATATATATATATATATATATATATATATATATATATATATATATATATATATATATATATATATATATATATATATATATATATTGTTCTCTGTTAAATTTGGGTTTTTTGACAAACCCCTTTAACATGTAATTATTTTTTATGATTAAATTTATTAAGGGAGCAAAACAGGAAAATGTTCATATTTCAGGAAGCGAATCAAACTTTTTCATAAGATTTTTTTCTTTTTAAAACTCGTCTATATAGCACAGAACAAAATACCTATTAATCCAAAAAAGTATCATATTTTTTACTTTAGGAGTAATAAATTATTTGTTTGGTAGTGTTTCATCCTTAACTCTTGAATTGTCCATGATATGTAAGTTAAGTGGTAAGGGTTTGACTTTATGATTTTAATGGATAAAGCTTAAATTGCCTATCAGACTATTGTAAATAGCTCATGAGTCCCACATTTTTTTAAGAATAATTTCAAATCTTCCAATTTTATATTTTAAAAAATAGGTCTTTGTTTTTCTTTAAATACTCACATTTGAGATAAAGAAATAAAAAACACGAGATTATCTCAAAAGATCATATTTCGAAAAGCATTTAAAAATAAAAAATATTTTTTTTGTTATAGATTAGATTTTATTAATCATTATTCATATTTTCTTTATACTATCATGATTTTTAATTTAAAATTAATTAATTTTGATAAAAGTCGGTCTCACTGCATAAAGTCTAAATCAATTTGATATTGTAACCATAAAAAACAGGAGAGGGAATAGTTAGGAAGTTCGCCGAGGGCCTATGATGTTGTATATTTAAAACTAGGCTTGATCTATCTCGTTTGATAAAAATACTAGACTCAAGAATTTTAAAAGTCTATCAATTAAAATAGGTTAGGTTAAGGTTATAGAAATATCTATTAGACCTCTCAGACCAGCCTATTTATGTGTAATATTATATATTATATTAGTTTATAAACTAAATGCATAATTAATTTATGTAAAATCTTGAAAAGATATATGAAAATTATAAACAATCATTAATATATAGATTTTATAAATGAAGCAGACCCTTGGACGGGAACATCATTTCTTGTTGAAGGTTGTAAGTTTTGACTAAATTTTGATAAAATATGATGTTCAATAAGATGTTCTAACATGAAGAAATCTGTAAAGAACAACATGTTGGATAAGATGTCATATTTTGAGGACTCGACATCTTGGTATGATAAAACAGGTTTGTTGCAGATCTGTTCTAAGATTTAAGGCGCAATCAGAACATGGATCAAGAAATGATTGGACAGAGATGTTGAAGCCCATGGACAATAGAAGATTATAAAAGGAAGACTAAGGCCTAAGGCAAATCACTAGTCCTTGTTAAGACTTTTGTAAAGTAAAATAAGGGTTTAGGGTTTTGAGAGTCATGTGTTTTTCTTGTATTGTAAGTCACCTTTATATCGGTTTGATACATTGTGGTAGACATAGTTTTTCATATTCAGAAACCTGTAGGCATTGAATTGTATGTTGTTCTTGGATGAAGATTTTAAGAAAATTCAAGTATTTATGTTAGTTAAGAGTATTGATTGAATATTATGTTGAAAGGGTTGTCTTTCAATTGAACAGTTTGATACAGTCACCGGAGGTTGTGACTATTAGATATCAATGAGGTGATTTAGAAATTGAGATGGGTTTCTAGGTAGAAGTTTCACTGGGTAGGAAATTAAGTGATAAGTTACCAGAGGTTGTATACTTAGAATTAATACTACTGATAGTGAATTCATTCCTGGCTTAGTAGCCTCCTGATGTAGGTGTTGTTGTACACCAAACTGGATCATCATATCTTGGTGTTATTTATCATTCTGTTGTATAATTCAGTATATTCTTATGTATTAAAATATATGTCTTAACAGATGTTGTAACAACTGTCATGACTATGTTTTGATCTTGAGATATCAGAATATTCTTGTTCTGCCCTTGTTTAGTTAAGCAGAGATCAATGTCTCGACATCTCTTAGGATATATGAGATCTGCATACCAGAATTTCAATTGGTATCAGAGCAGGCATTATGTTCTGTTTCTGGATGAGTTCTAGGGAAGATACTTTCTGGTCTTTTGAACAAGGAAGGAGATTGTATGATCAGACCATCCATTACTGTTGTGTTTAAGGGGATGGGAAGCTAGGATGATAGCTTTTTGAATCTAGCCTGACAACTACCGATGGTTGACTGTTTCTTCTGTGAGGATTTTACCGCTGCTGCTAATAATGTGTTATTGTTACGCATGATGCCTTATAAGATGTTATGACATCTTACTTGGAGCTTGTTGAAGATGGTGCCATCCTCTTTAGATGTTCATGCCATCACAATCTGGGAGTAATATAAAGAAGAGAGCATTATAATCTGGCTTCCACTGAAGGATCTTTCTATGTTGCTTGGAAGATAGTTTCAACCAAATACCTTAAAGGGTAATTGGAGGATAAAGGTTAATTTGAGGTCTTGTTTATCAAATTCACGATCTATGGATTTGGTAAACATTTTATGTCACGTCTAAAGTAGCTCAAGATACTTGAGTTTTCTCTCAAGTCCACTCATAAAGGCACTTCTGAATGTGTTTGATAAATAGATTTCAGAAGAGAAGATGATCAAGAAGAAGATCAATGAGTATTTCTTTTAAGAAGTGTGACATGAGAATGTCATACCATTGAAGAAAGACATGAGCAATTTATTTTTGCTCCCAACCCTATAAGAGATTGTCTATGTTTGTAGAGTTCCTATCAGAATTCTTGGAAGGTAGTCTATTCTGAAATAGAAAATAAGGAACGATACGGTTGTTCAAATGTCAGCACTGACATTCAACTAGGCTGAAACTGGAGTAAAAACTGATCAATGTCCAAGCATTCTTATAAGTGTGAAAAAGTTGGATGTTTGTGGAGAAATTCTTCCTACTGATTTCAAGAGCAACTACATGAGGTTTCTAACTCTTTTAAAGTGATCATGATTATCAAAGGATATGGTCTTCCTTGAGAACACTGATCTGTCAAGAGGTTGTGTATCAAGAAGTAAGTTGAGTCATGGATGTTAATATTGTAATCATATCAGGATTCTCTAGCTAAAGGGGAGTCTTATGACATTTGGTGACCAAAAAATTCAGAATTTAAATTTAAAATTAATTTCCATTTGTTTCCTTAGTAAGGATTTAATTGATTATCCTTTTGCTTGGTGTTCAAGAAAGATGATGTCACACCAGTAGGTGCAGTTTCAAACAGTTGCAAAAACTCAAGAACCAATTTCAATTATCTGTTTATTGGAAAAGGAACTGATGTTCAACCAGATGTTAAAACATCATTCCAGAAGAGTATGTGTAGAATCTTGTTTATCTAAGGAGTGAAATTCATGTACAAAGGAGTGATGTAACATTTGCTCTGGTTGATAAACAAATGTGTTTTGATCAAAAGTGTTGGGAATCTTTTTCAGATTGGACTTGAGGAGACATTTTGTTTGCAGTCTAGGAAGTCTCTATCCAAGAAACTTGTTATGGATAGGTGTGCTGATGGAAGTGAAGATTAACAAATGATTATCTTGATGAACATTCCTTAGGTCTGTTTATTTCTGATCTAAGCGCATAAGGGTGCATAAGCTTTGTTCCAGTATCTCCTATAGGAGTATGTGTTGTAATTCCTAGTGGAGGACTGTTAAAGGCATCTCAACCAGACTATATGGGGGTCAAAATCTAATATTTTCTCAGATATCTTGACTCTTATGCTCATAAGAAGCCAGATTCGTGTGAACCTGCTTGTGGATACTCTTAAAATAGTCTGTGGTATAGATGATTACATTGAAGAAAGGAACTTAAAGAAGCAATTGATCAAGATGGTTTTTCAGAAGACTGGTTGTTGTTTTTCTCAAAGCAGGATGGAGGTTGCTAACTCAAACTTGAATATAAGTTTCAAACCTATGAGAGCATGGAACTCTTGTTCTATTAAGATAGAGAAATCCTTCATGATGGGATGAGTTGTTCAAGAATTATGTCAAGAGCATGGGGGAGTTAGAATTGGAAGATCCAGTTTCTCTGGTGGACCAAAAGACCACTCTTCTGGAACTCTGTTTGATCCTCCTTTGTAGGTAGCTGTGTCAAATAACCATAGTTATTCTTATGCTCAAGGGAGGTTTTGTTTTTGCTTAAGGTCCAAGAAATGTGTGTCATCACATATTTGGAACATCCGATCTTGCTAAGTGATGATGTTCTTGATTGTAAGGAGGTCTGTGCAAAAGGGTAGTAGACAAAAAGTTAAAGGAGAATCTGCTTTTGTCCATGCCTTGGTGCGTGTAAAAGAAATCCCAAGGTGCTTAAGGATGATTGATGTCTCTATAAAATCATATTGATTGGTTACACATTATGTGTCTAGTAGAAGCTTCATGAGTTGCATGAGAGTTTATCTCCCTCAATGATTCTCTATTTAAACCGATACAAGTATGTATCATATTAAGATCTCCATGTGTGTCTTAACAAGATGTAAGAATTACTATGAAAATGGTAAGTCATGTGATTGGTATTTCAAAGTACATGGCTTCTCTGATGTCCTACATGATGTTGGAACATCATTCCTGCTACTGGTTACTTTTGGAGGTTGACTGAGTTTGATTTTCATCTTTAGAGCTATATCTACTCATTGTGGATTATGATGTAAAAATACTAGTCAAGATTGTATGGATTCTGATTATATGTGAGTAGATGGTAGGTTTTACTAGAAGTATCTTTAGAAAAGATTGTAGCAGGGTGAGGATATATCTCTCTTCATATGGAGAATGGGTCTGATGTCTTTCAAACGTGGATAATATCTTGGCTAACCAAGGAGTTAAGATAATTTGTATGTCTCTTTCGGGGATGTGAGCATTCCTGATTTGATTGGATTTATTCTCAAAGAACAAGGTTGTCTATGGCTGTAAGATTCAAGATGGATTAGTACAGTGTGTCGATGTGTTTAGGAGGAGAGTGATCAATAGTGTTATTTGGTCTCAATCCAAGAGTTTATTGGTTATGGTATAAGGACTGTGATCCTGGTATCTTCTCACTTATGAGCATGAAGATATTCATGTGATTCTTGTGAGGTTATGATGTCATACTAGTTGTCTTGACATTATGGTGTGTTGATTCTTTAGCTCTGTATGTTCTGCTTGTGAGTTTGAATTGTTAAGTCTATTGAATTATCTTAAATATGTTCATGATTCTTAGGAGGGACCTGAGAAATAGGATTGGATATTTTCTAGGAGAATTTAGTTTTCTCTGCGGATTGGGATAAGTTTCATGGGGATGTCACACATAATGTTTTGACATCATGGTCAGGTTTTTCTAATTCTAGCTGAAAGGAGTTTTCTTGGAGTTCTTTGGAAGGCACTATGACTATGCTTCAAAGTTTACAAGAGAGAGTAGACAAGGTCTGGCAGGGTGTCAGGACATTGTTTGGGACTTGTGGTTGCTTATAAGTGGCTCAATATGGACGGTGGAAAATGTGCCTTAAAGAGGGCGTGCAAAACATGTTTCTTCGGTACATGCATATTCTTTGGACGGTTCTCACTAAAGAAGAAATAGTCAAACCTGAGTTGGACGGTGCACATTTATTTTTGGTGAAGTTATCTTTCTCAAATTATGTTCTCATTGAGTTGACCTTCGGTTATATAAATGGCTCGTTATTTCCTAAGGAAACTGCTCGAATATTTAAAGGGGTTTTTGCTTCTTTTGTCTCAAGTTATGTTTTTTGTTGTTTCGTGATTTAATGGAAATTTTTCGGGTTTTGGTGAGTACTGTTTGGGTATGGAATTGTGTTGGATACATTTGTCATTTTTTGACTAAAAATGGTTAGTTTATGTGTCTATCTCAGTTGTGTATTGTTCCTTGCAACACATGATTGATCTTCATTGTTCTTAAGTTTATTCTTGCAGTTGTTTTGCAAGGATGTTGGGTAGGATGTTCTAACATCCTGTCTGTGTCTCAGTTCTATTTGTTATCAGTCTTCTCTTTGTGTCTTGTGATCTGAGTTATAAACACAGTTGTTTCTTGTGTTCTGAGTTATCCGGAGTTAGGGTCAGGTCTACTGAGCCTTGATCTGGATAATAGAGAATGGTAAACTGGGACTGGTTTTGAGGGGGAGTGTCTTGTATCTTCCTCCTCATGTACACCAGGGAAAAGGGTACACGTCATACAATAGGTGGTGTGTGTTGTGTAAATCTTCCGAACCGCTGTACAGAAGGAATGAAAGCTTCCAGAAGTCACATTATTTTATGCTAAGCTCTTCATACTCATCATAGGCAGGCCAAAATGACTTCAAGACTTTCTACTCTTTCTACTCCTTGATTTCCTGGGTTTATTTTACAAAAGGAGTTTTAGCCAAAATTTGTCAAAAGGTGGAGATTGAAGGCTCTAAGTTTTGACTAAATTTTAGTAAAACATGACATTGAGCAAGATGTTCTAACATGAAGAAATATGTAAAGAACAACATGTTTGACAAGATCTCCTATCTTGAGGACTCGACATCTTGGTTTGATACAACATGTTTATTGCAGATTTGTTCCAGGATTTAAGGCGCAATAAGAACATAGATCAAGGAATTATTGGACAGAGATGTCGAAGCCCATGGACAACAGAAGATTATAAAATGAAGACCAAGACCTAGGACAAATCACTAGTCCTTGTTAAGACTTTTGTAAAGTAAAATAATGGTTTAGGGTTTTGAGAGTCGTGTTCTTTTCTTGTATTGTAAGCCACCCTTTGTATTGGTTTGATACATTGGGGTAGACATAGTTTTTCATATTCAGAAACCTGTCGGTAATGAATTGTATATTTTCCTTGGATGCAGCTTTTAAGAAAATTCAAGTATTTATGTTAGTTAAGAGTATTGACTAAATATTGTGTTGAAATAGTTGTCTATCAACTGAACAGTTTGATATAGTCACCGAAAGTTGTGACTGTTAGATATCACTGGGTAGGTAATTAAGTGATAAGTTACCGGAGGTTGTATACATAGAATTAATACTACTGATAGTGAATTAATTCTTGGCTTGGTAGCCTCTAGATGTAGATGTTATTATACACCAAACTGGGTCATCATGTCTTGGTGTTATTTACCATTCTGCTGTATAATTTAGTTTATTCTTATGCACTAAAATATATGTCTTAACATATGTTGTAACATCTGTCATGACTCTGTTTTGATCTTGAGATATCAAAATATTCTTGTTCTGCCCTTGTTCAGTTAAGTAGAGATCAATGTCTCGACATCTCTTAGGACATCTAAGATCTTTATACCAAAATTTCACTTGTAGCATTGGCAACACAAATTTCATCTTATCTTCTAGCTAGAGCCATCATCGTCTATAAAATATGTTTGATCTTGCGTTTGATAGAGTCAATATCCTCTCTTAAGGCGGCTTGTTCTTGTTGAACTTTATCCATTACTTTCTTTGTATTTGCTCGGGTAGCGTACTTACGTTGAGGAATCTGCTTGATTTATCTAGAGACAAGGGGAGATGAAAACAAGTGTTTTTGTTTGAGGAATGAAATGCATGATGCATATTTGATGCACGTGGATGCGTAATTTGTTTTTGATATACAAAAATACAATGCCATGCCACGTATGGATGCAATGAAATGTCATGTGTAAGAAATAGTATAGGGTAACAATGGTAATAATGGAACAACCTAATTAGGTGGGTGTCGCTACTGCGAAAAAAGGTGCCGGCAATGACAGAAGAGTCGCCACCGTTCGTTATTTATCCCAACGAGGGAAAGGAAACGAGCAGAGAAAACTTGACGAAAATGGGAGAAGACAGGTCATCGCAACCATGTCTCAGGTTCGGGAGTCGGGTACGCAAGGGGAAGGTATGAGCACCCCTCACGTCCGTCGTACTTGACGGGATCCACGCTTGTTTTTCTATCTAAAGGGTGATTGAAACTATCTACGCTAAAGGTCTCAGGGACAAAAGAAAAGAAAAGTGACTCGGCAGAGCATCGCCGCTCTGTGCCTATGTATTCCCTCGTACAATGGGAAAGTCAGAGTCAACGTAGTTCGGCTAACTAAGGGTGAAAGGTGGGGAAAGGTTGCTCGTCGAGACATTTTCGTCTCGTGCCTACGTATTCTCATCTGGTATGAGAAATCAGAGCAAACATAGTTTGGGCAAATAAGAACACTGGTTGGTTCAAATGTTTTACCCGAGTAGGGTTAACAAACAGTTCTAGCACTTAGGCGTATGCAGCTCGACCATTGGAGACTTAGGCGTTACCTGTTTGCGGTAGAAATAAGTGTAAGTTCAGAGTATGCCTAAGAGGGGGGGGGGGGTGAATTAGGCTTTAGAAACTTTTTCCGGTTTTTCGAAACTCTTGAATTTTCTTCTTTAAGTTCTTGGTGATGAAAGCAGTAAATGCAGAAAGAAAAATGAACACGGAGATTTATAGTGGTTCCCTTCACAATCCGAAGGTACTCCACTCCCCTTTCCACATGAAAGAGAGTTTTCACTATAGTTTTAGAATGTACAACCTATCACACCATCAATCGGTGAGGCCTACAATCTAACAACTAATCAACAACTAGTGTGCAAGAACAATCCTCTTGCAAACACTAACCCTTGTGTTCAACAATCCTGAATCACAAGTCACAATAGAAATAACTTTGTATTTTTGTAATTTGAAAGTGATACAATGATAATATCAATCTAATGATTGATCTTCTCCTTTTGATCAAAATCCACTTTTCAATATCAATACAAGTGTTCAAAAATCTGGATATGAAATTGTATGACCAATATGAACACTTTTGAAAATATATGAAAATATTTGAAAAGTAATGAATTTGATTCAATGAATATTTTTTAAAATTATTGGAGGTTGTTTTTTCAATTTGAAATGTTCAGAATTTATATGAGTCAAAACACCATTTCAAAAAGGTATAATTGAGTATGAATCAAAACATGAAAAGGTATAATATTCAAACAACATTTGAATTTTAACAGCAACAATTTTTCAAAATTCGTTCAGTGTTAATCGGTTAACCCTATAGGTTAATCGGTTAACACTTGAACATTGGCCCAGAGAATTCAAAAAATTAAGGCCGTTAACCGATTAACCCATATGGTTAATCGGTTAACACTGTTAAAACTCAGAAAAAATACTTGAGTTAAAAAGTGTTATACCAATTCAAATGATTTTAAAACCATGCAAATGCAATATGTTATCATGTTAAAATATTTGAACACTTGTATATCAATTAAAGAAGTGAAAATTGATATACCGAAGCTTGAGTCCAAATCTTGAAAGTTGAATAAACATTTGCACATGATGCTTCTGGTTTTATCTTTAGTGTATATACCCCCACGGGTATATAGTGCAAGCAGCTTTTTAGTACATATACCCCCACGGGTATATAGTGTAAAAATCTTGATCTTGATCAAACTTGAAAGCTTTGACTTTTTGCTTGCAATCATGGAATGAGCTTGAGTCTTTGTTGACATCATCAAAACCTTGATATTGAAATGAGCTTCTACATTCTCCCCCTTTTTGATGATGACAAACAAGTGCGTCTTGTGCGATATCTTTTGACGATGTTCGTTTTAGGCTTGCTTCTTGTTTCTCTCTGAAGGTGAGAAAAACACTTAGAAGGGGGGTTGAATAAGAGTTTTAAGAATTATGGCAATAAAAACAACTCAAGATTTTTATCCTGGTTCGTTGAACTCAACTACTCCAGTCTACCTTATCAAAGATGATTTGCCTTTCTCCACAAGGACTTAATCCACTATTAATCAACTGATTACAATAGTAAGCATTAAGAACAACTGTCTTAGTCTTCTCAAGAACAACTGACCACACCTTGGTCTTCTCAAGGAACTTCTTACAAATTAATGTAAACTAACAAGTGTTTAAATGCTTCTAATAAGCTGTATCACAACTGTGATATTTACACTTAAGATTAAGTACAAATAAAACTATACATTTTTATGAAAGAACAAAAGTATATGAACTTTGAGAGATTTCACTTTGATGCTTCAAACGTGTGTATGAATATTTCTTTCTGAATGAACTAGCAACTTCTAAATGTTGTAGAAGTTCTCCTTTTATAGCTTTTCCAATTGCTTTGAGTAATGTGCAACTGAGTATTATATTAGAAATATAAGACTTTTCATCACCAAAAGGTATGGGCAGAGACATGCTTTCTACAGGAAAAGTATGGTTGTAGAAGCTTTGGGATTTGCACCACGTCACTTCTTTGGACAAAATAGTCGTTGGTTACTTTGGAAGTAGCACCACGTCCAATCAAGTTTACAGCTTCTTCAACAAGCTTCCTTCAGGATGAAGTCTTCATAATCTGCACTTCAGAACTTGTAGCAAGCTTAAAGGAATGAAATACTTTAAGATGATCAGAGCTGAAATGTTTGAGATGATCAGAGCTTGATAGATGATCAAAACTTGATACATCAGAGTCTCAATCTTGATCAGAGTCTTCATCAAAGTGTGCAGCAGTATGTGCTTGAGCATGAATATTATTTGATTAGAGTCTGATGATCAGAGCCTCTGTTCTTGTAGTGAAATGAACTTCAGAGTCTTATTTGATCAAAGCTTTCAACTATTCTTTCAGCAACACTTCAGATCATTCTGCAGCTTTTGCTTCAGACTATTCTGGCAGCGCTTCGGAGTCTTCTGATTGTCTTGCATCTGATGCTTCAGAGCCTTGCATAGTTGCTTGTACTTATGTATTTTACTTCTTTAAGAGTATTCAATTTAATACCTGAAATAATAATACTTGAACAAATTTTAGAGTATATATTTTCTTAATACAAAATTCCATAGGAGTTATCATCAAAACATAGAGATATAAGAAACACCAATCTGTGTTCTAACAATCTCCCCCTTTTTGATGATGACAAAACATAGGAAATTTTGTTCAATAAAGACACTAAAAAAGATATAACTCCCCCTGAGATTAAGAATCTCCCCCTGAAATGAATACTCTAATAGAAGAGAACACTTCCCTTTTTGCTTGAGTATATTTCAGAACCTGGTAGGAATCCTTGTTAAAATTAAAGAATTAGAGCTTGGATGCTTTCCATAATCAGAGCCTGGTGAGTTCTTTCAAATAAAGAGTCTGGTTTATCTTCCAGAATCAGAGTCAATTTTGCTTCAAGGATCAGAGCCTAGTTGGGTAATTCTCAGGGTAACTTCAAAGAGTTTTTGTTAGATGAAACAATAAAATCTGAAAGTCTTAAAATTCAATGTTAGTTAATACTATGTCTGAATTTTCATTTTAGTATTGCTTATGGATTGAACAATCAGATTCTTTTTAGGAAAATCTGCTAAAGGAATCCTCCTTCTGCTGACTTCTTCAAAGTCAAACTTCTTAGGTTTGCCAGCAAGATCTGAGATGACCTTCATCCTTTTCAGAGTATTCCCATTGATGACAGATCCTACAATGTAAGACAGATCATCTGTCACCCCAGCATCAGTCAGATGCTTTACAAGACCATTCTCTGTTAGAATGTCTGATATCAGCCTTCCCATAGGGATCCAATTTCTGATCTTTCCAGCCTTAACTCTAACTTCTTCTCTTGTTTCCTTTATATGGTTCAGAACATGACTGAATAGAAGATAAGACAGATCCACCTTCTTGCCTTTACTCATACAGAACATGAAGTACAGTTGTTCTGAGTTGACATAATCTGGAGAGTTTGAAGATTTTCTATGAAAAATAGAGCTCATGAAAACCTTAGCCCAGATTCTGTAAACAGGCTTCAGATCTCTGACTTTGTTGGATGGTTCCCCAGAAACACAAACTTCTTGAAAAATATCAGTCAAGTCCACACGAGCAGTTGCCATACTTGTGATTCCATCAGTTTCTTTATACTCAATCAGCTGTCTTATTAACTTCTCAGTAATAACAATCTCCTTTCCAAGAACAAAAGAATGAATGAACTTAGGGCAAACTTAGGCGTGTATCCAGAACTCCTTTACCAATGTTGGATAAACAGGACCCATTAACCTGTCAAAGTACTTTTCCCAGTTTTGATTTTTAATGGTTGGGTTGAGATCAAAACCATTCTCTTCAATGGAAGCAAAATCCACAAAGTTTTCACACAGAACCTCAAGATCCTTGATTGGAGTGAGAAGAGTTCTCACTGGTTCCTTGTACACAACAGTAGTTGGAGATGAAGCAACAAAATTTGGAGATGATGCAGCAGCAGTAGAGGTTTTCATCTGAGCAGATGTTGAAGATGATGATGCCATTGATGTTCTTGAGATACGTCTCAAACGTCAATTCAATATGGTGCACTCTATCTTTCCAGATTCTGAGATACACGTGTTTGCTTGCATGTGCCTCTGAAACTTCTTAAGAAATGAAACGTTAGGCAACGTTCAGATCCTCTGAGCCTTGTTAGTTCAGATTAACACACAAAGAAATGAACACAGAATTGAAATGAAGAAATACTTCATAGTTTAGACATTTATCATCTGAGTAAAAATTTCATCTGATGAATATTTTATTCTGGACAGAAGTCCATACTTATATTTTTTAGAATAAATTTAAATCTATCTTCAGCAAAGGGTTTTGTAAAGATATCAGCCCACTGATGATCTGGATCTACAAAGTTTAAATTAATAATTCCCTTCTGAACATAGTCTCTGATAAAATGATGTTTAATATCTATATGCTTAGCTTTAGAGTGTAAAATAGGATTTTTAGATAAGCATATAGCAGAAGTATTATCACAGAAGATAGAAATGTTACTCTCAAAAATATGATAATCCTCCAGCTGACTTTTCATCCAGAGCATCTGGGTGCTACAACTAACAGCGGCAATATATTCTGCCTCTGTAGTTGAAAGTGCAATTGTGGGTTGCTTCTTGTTGAACCATGAGATCAGATGACTTCCAAGAAACTGACAGCTTCCAGAAGTACTTTTACGTTCTATTCTGTCTCCAGCATAGTCAGCATCACAGAATCCAACTAATTTATAATCATCAGATCTTCTGTAACACAGACCCACGTTAGTAGTACCTTTCAGATACCTTAGAATCCTCTTAACAGCTGTTAAGTGAGATTCTCTAGGATCTGATTGGAATCTAGCACATAGACAAATACTGAATAAAATATCAGGTCTAGAAGCAGTCAAATATAAGAGAGATCCAATCATACCTCTTTAAAGTTTTTGATCAACTTTCTTACTTACCTTTTCCTTACCAAGTGTGCTTGTAGGATGCATTGGAGTCTTTGCCAATTTGCTTTCATTCAGATTGAACTTCTTCAGAAGCTCTTTGACATACTTAGTCTGGTGAATATATGTACATTCTGAAGTCTGATTTACTTGGATTCCCAGAAAGAATCTAAGTTCTCCCATCATGCTCATTTCAAATTCATCCTGCATAGACAAAGCAAACTCCTTTCCCAGCATAATATTGGTAGATCCAAAGATAATATCATCCACATAAATTTGACAAATTAGTAAATCTTTCTTAACTGTTTTATAGAAAAGAGTTGTGTCCACTTTGCCTCTGATAAAGTTCTTTTCCAAAAGAAAATTGCTTAATCTTTCATACCAAGCTCTGGGAGCTTGTTTCAAACCATAAAGAGATTTTGAGTTTGAAAACATGATCTGGAAATTTATCACTTTCAAAACCAGGAGGTTGATGGACATAAACTTCTTCTTCTATAATACCATTTAAGAAGGCACTCTTAACATCCGTCTGATATAGAGTGATGTTATGTTGTGCAGCAAATAAAATAAGAAGGTGTATAGATTCTAACCTTGCCACTGGAGCATAAGTTTTAGTGTAATCAATTCCTTCTTGTTGATTGTAACCTTGAGCTACTAACCTTGCTTTGTTCCTAACAACTTCTCCTTGCTCATTTAGTTTATTTCTGAAAACCCACTTTGTTTCAATAATGTTGAAACCTTTTGATCTTGGAACCAGATCCCACACATCATTTCTTGTAAATTGATTCAGCTCATCTTGCATTGCAAGTATCCAATCATTATCACTCAGAGCTTCATCAACAGATGTTGGTTCAATAATAGACACCAACCCAAGGAGTGATGTTCCAGATGATCTGATAAATGACATTGTTCTTATAGGGTCATCTTTCTTTCCAATAATCATTTCTTCTGGGTGAGAAGCTTTGATTCTGGATGATCCTTTAATTGTTGGTTCTTGAGAAATATTCATGTTATTCATTTGAGCAGCCAATGGAGTTGCATCTGGCGTAGCTTCTTCTTGAGCTTTCTCTACATCTTGTTTCTCAAATTCTGGGAGAATAACTTCTCCATTTGTAGAGTTTTCAAGCTGCTTTGGCTTTTGATTGCCAAGCTTATCATCAAATCTATCATGTATAGATTCTTCCACAATCTGTGTCTCAGTATTGTATACTCTGTAGCCTTTAGAGCGTTCAGAATATCCAAGCATGAAACACTTTTGTGCTTTAGAATCAAACTTGTTAAGATTCTCTTTAGAGTTTAGCATAAAACAAATACATCCAAAAGGGTGGAAATAAGAAATGTTTGGCTTTCTATTCCTCCACAATTCATAAGGAGTCTTTTCTAGAAGAGGTCTAATAGACACTCTGTTCTGAATGTAACATGCTGTGTTAACTGCTTCTGCCCAAAAATGTTTTGCCATGTTAGTCTCATTATCATGGTTTTGGCCATCTCTTGCAATGTTCTATTTTTCCTCTCTACAACTCCATTCTGTTGTGGAGTTCTAGGACAGGAGAAATCATGAGCAATGCCATTTTCATTAAAATATTTTTCAAAATGTTTGTTTTCAAATTCACCACCATGATCACTTCTGACTTTAACAATTTTGAAATCTTTTTCAGTTTGGACTTGTTTGCAGAAGTCAAAGAACACAGAATGTGACTCATCCTTGTGCTTTAGGAATTTTACCCATGTCCATCTGTTGTAGTCATCAACAATGACTAATCCATACTTCTTGCCTCTGATGGATGCAGTTTTCACTGGTCCAAACAGATCAATGTGAAGTAACTCTAATAGTTTTGAAGTTGAAACAACATTTTTGGATTTGAAAGATGATTTTGAAAATTTTCCTTTCTGACATGCTTCACAAAGAGCATCTGAGTTGAACTTCAAATTAGGAAGTCCTCTGACCAGATTAAGTTTATTAATCTGAGATATACGTCTCATATTAATATGACCCAATCTTCTGTGCCAGACCCATTGCTCATTATTAACAGACATAAGGCATTTAACATTTTGAACCTTAAGTTCTGAAAGACTGATTTTATAAATGTTGTTTTTCTTTTTACCATTAAAGAGGATTGAGCTATCCTTTTGACTAATAGCTTTGCAACACTTTTGATTAAAGATTATGTCATAACCATTGTCACTTAATTGACTTATGGACAATAGATTATGAGCTAATCCTTCAACAAGCAAGACATTAGTTATGGAAGGAAGTTTACCATTGCCAATGGTTCAAGAGCCAATTATCTTGCCCTTCTGATTCCCTCCAAACTTGACGTCTCCTCCAGATCTAAGCTCCAGACTTTGGAACATAGACCTTTTTCCCGTCATATGTCGTGAGCATCCAGAGTCCAGGTACCATGACTGGAGTCTTGACTTCACTACTAAGGATGTCTGCAACATAGATTATCTTATCCATAGGTACCCAGATTTTCTTGGGTCCTTTTTGGTTAGTTGCCTTAAAGCTTTTTCTGAACTTCTGTCTTTCAACATAAGACTTGTTCTGATTAGCTTCAGATTTATTAAACACAGGTTTGTTCTTATTAGAACTTGTGTGTTTAATATCATTTAAGTGACCAAATGTAAAATGAGAATATAAAGGAGGATACTTGATATCCAGTTTATCTACAGATTTTGGATTTGAATCCTCATAAGAAAAAGATTTATATCCAACACCTTTTCTATAGTTTCTGCTAATACCTTAGATCATTGAAGCCATCTTGCTTCTATCTAGGCTTTTAGTTAGAAACTTCCAGAAGCTATAGTCATACTCTTGTAAAATATTTTTAGAGCATGGTTCAGACTTTGGATCAGAGTTTAGTTGAGCAGATTCTAAATTATTTTTCAGTTGAAGATTTTTAGCTTTTAGCTCAGCTATTTCTGATTCAAATTTGTTACTCTCAAATTCAATATGCTTTAGAAGCTTTTTGTATTTGAGTTTAACTTTGCTATAGTTTTCAAGAATATCAGATAGACTTTCAACAAGTTCTTGTCTAGAAAGTTCAGTAAATACCTCCTCAAAATCAGATTCTGATTCTGATCCAGATGATTCAGCACTGTCTTCTATGTTAGCCATGAATGCTACATTAGCACATTCTTCTTCTAACTCTGATGATGAATCAGATGCATCTGAGTCATCCCAGGTAGCCATCAGAACTTTCTTTTTGTGATCTGACTTTCTCTTTGGCTTCTTCTTCTGAAGCTTTCGGCATTCACTCTTGTAGTGCCCAGGTTCTTTGCATTCATAGCAAACAACCTCTCTTTTTCCAGATCGTTTGTGTGTTAGGGACCAATTGATACTAATTTTTATATATTTTTATCGATCCCTTTTACCAATTTCTTATTAAAATCACACAATTTTTGTAAACATTTAATTTAAGTTATTTTATTTTGTTCGATTGGATATTTCACTTTTTCTCTAGTTTTTGTAGAATGTATGTCAAGAAAAGAATGATCTCCAGAGCAACTCTTGAGGATAAAATCTTGGAAAAGGAATTGATGAGAAAACGCAAACAAAACAAAGCAATTCTATTTTTGACTGTTCGCGCCGCGACCACCCTTCGCGCCGCGAACTAAGT
Source organism: Lathyrus sativus (assembly GCA_963859935.3). Classification (NCBI taxonomy): domain Eukaryota; kingdom Viridiplantae; phylum Streptophyta; class Magnoliopsida; order Fabales; family Fabaceae; genus Lathyrus; species Lathyrus sativus. Next base: position 669,992,324 of record OZ012737.1, on the reverse strand, counting down.
GAAATTTAGCACATGCAAATTTGTGACACATGTCATGTCTTGGGAAGAAAAACCACTTTTGTGTAGGGTGGCGCCCCATAGCTTATTTATGACACTTTTCCCTTGCATGGGGGACATAATCATTACACTTGAGAGTCTTAGTATCTCTTAGGTTTGTAAGAAGATTTTAGAGAGATTTTCTTGTCTTTCTTTGAGGAAGCTTCATGCAAGAAGAAATTCTTGAAGAATTATCTATGGAATCAAGGAAGATGATGAGTAGCTAAATTCCTTCTTGGCAAGGTTGAGGTAGTAGTTATCTTTTGTTGTTTATGTAAACATTTGTATCCTTGCATGTAACAAACTTCATCTTTGATAAGGAATTATATTTTCTCTTTACATTGAAAAATCAGAATTGAATTATTGTTGAGAAAGGTAGTTTGATTCTTGAACTAAAATATTTTTCCAAGTAGAGAATAAGTTGTAGAGATAGATTTATTCACTACTTTTTCTATTGTGTTAAGCATTCAAGATTATTATATCAATAGTTAGATGGAGAGATCGTCTAAGGATTTATATAGTAACTATCACAATTTTATTTAGACATAAATATTATTGAGAGGACACTTGAATATTATCAATGGAGTTTGAATGCATGCATGTGATATTAAGAATACATAAATAACAAAGATAATGAAACTCAATCTTGACAAGGTTTCTAAACTTTATTCTAAAACCATTTTTATTTGACCTATTTTTTTATAAGTAAAAATAATCATTTATTCATCAACAAACACTTTGAAGACCTTTGAACTTACAACAATCGAAATTATAGAACGGCGGTAGTAACAGCAATCTCTGTGGATACGATATTAAAAATATTTGCCGGAAATATACTTTTCAACAAATTGGCGCCGTTGCCGGGGATTGGTGTCGATATTACATGCATTGCAATAATTCATTGTCCTAAGTTCTTGTTTTTATTTTTATTTCTATCACTCTTGTGTTTCACTTGGTTTGTTAGTTTTGTAGATTCTAGTGCATGCGAGAAAAAGCCACAGAGGAGCAATTTCAATTCGACCCCGAAATTGAAAGAACAATCCGAAGGCTTAATAGCAAGACACGAAGGAGAAAGAAACTAGCCGACAAAAGGAACCGGAGAGAAGAAGCAACAAATTCTGCACTTGCTCAAATTGAAGAGGAAGTTGTAGAAACCGTTGAAGGAAGTATGGGTGACGACGCTCATACCGAAATGTCCGCTAATAGTCCAAGGCGGACAACTCAATTTGCTCGAGGCGGAAGGAATACGGAGATGAAGACCGGAATCCTTCAACTTCTTTATGCAAATCCGTTCACCGGAATGGATCATGAAGATCCGTACAACCATCTCATCAAATTTTATGAGATTGCGGGTTCTACGGGAGTAGATGAAGCAAGTGAAGAAAACTTATTCAAGAGGATGTTTCCACACTCATTGGTGGGAAAAGCAAAAGAGTGGTACCTTGATCAACCAACAAGAGTGATGACGGATTGGAATTTTTTAGAAGAAAGATTTCTAGAGAGATATTACCCTCAATCCCGATTCATGGAAGCCAAAACAGCTATTTCGGTATTCACACAAGGAAGCAACGAGTCTCTAAATGAGGCTTGGGAAAGATTCAAATCCATGTTGAGAAAATGCAAAGGTCATGGTTTTGATGATCTCACACAAATTCACATTTTTCTCAACGGACTCCAAACATCACAAAAGACACTCTTAGATGCTACCGCAGGTGGTTCTCTTATGTCAAAGAATGCGGAGGAAGCAAAAACCATTATTGATCAAATGGCACTCAACGATCGACAAAGTCAACACGACCGTAGTCCTTCACAAAGGAAAGCGGGAGTTCTTGAGTTGAATACCAACGATGCCATACTTGCTCAAAACAAGCTACTTTCTCAACAAGTGGAGCTGCTCACTCAACAAATGTCCAAAGTCCCACAACAATTGAAGGAGATTCATGGAACACAAGTTAGACATCAAGTGGCAAGTTGTGAACTTTGTCAAGGAGATCATCCAACCGGATTTTGTCCCCCGTTTCAAGAGGAAGTAAGCTATGTCAACAATCAAGGTCAAGGTTACCAAAGATATCCCCCACAACACAACAACACTTTTCAAAGGAACAACCAAGGCTACCAACAATCAAGATTCAACAACCAGAATTTTCAGCAAGAAAATCCATATCAAAGTCCAAACACACAAGTCCAACAATCACAAGGCGGAAGTTCCAAGTTAGAAGATACGCTTACACAATTCATACAAGCTTCCATGGCAAGTCAAAAAAGCAATGAAGCAGCAATCAAAAACTTGGAGACTCAAGTAGGCCAACTTGCAAAACAATTGGCAGAACAACAAGCAAGTCCATCGTTCTCCGCCAACACTCAAACTAATCCAAGGGAGCATTATAAAGCAATATTTACAAGAAGCAGTACAGTGGAGGATGATACAAATATCATAGCTGGAAACCAAGAGGAGAAAGTGTTGGAAGCTCAAAATGATGAGGAGAAAAATTTATCTCAGGTTGCGCCGCGAACTGTACAAAAACAGAATCATGAGGGTAATGCTCAGAAAGAGTCAAAGTTGAAGAACAAAAGAGGGGAAAAAGGTGTGAGTCATGTTCCAGCCCAACACTTACCTTACCCGCACGCACCATCAAGGAAGGACAATGCAAGGCACTATGCACGGTTTAGGGATATACTCAAGCAACTTCAAATTAGTATTCCATTCACCGAAGCGTTAGAACAAATGCCAAAATACGCAAAGTTCTTGAAAGATAGTCTCACAAAAAAGAAGAGGTATACTGAAGATGAAACAGTTTTACTTGATGCACGGTGCAACGCTATAATTCAAAAAAACATCCCAAGGAAGGAGTCCGGTCCGGGCCGAGTAGTTTTACTGGTGACCATTAGAGATACGTACACTGGCAATGGTTTGGTTGATCTAGGATCCAGCATCAATCTAATTCCCTTATCTATTGTCAAAAGGTTAGGGAACATTGAGATGAAGTCTACAAGAATGACTCTCCAACTAGCCGACAAGTCCACCACTTCACCATACGGAGTTGCTCAAGATATGCTAGTCAAGGTAGACAAGTTCTTCTTCCCGGTGGATTTTATGGTAGTAGACATGGATGAGGATCGTGATGTTCCTTTAATTCTCGGAAGGCCATTCATGAAGACAGCCCGGATGGTGATTGACATTGATGATGGTCTCATGAAAGTGAGAGTGCAAGATGAAGAAGTAACTTTTAATCTTTTTGAAGCCATGAAGCATCCTAAAGACAAGCACGATTCCTTCCAAATCGATGTAATCAAGGAGGAAATCATTGAAGTTGCAAATCAAGTCCATCTTTCTAGTCCCTTGGAGAGATCTCTTATAGGAGCTTACAACGTCTTAACCGAAAAGGAGGAAAAAGAAATTGCGGAAATTTTGTGTGAATTAGGGTCTTGTGGAGAGATCACCTCTCATGAAGAAAAAATTGAGGAGTTGGATGAGAAGAAGAAAGTGGAAGAATCAAAGTTGGAATTGAAAATGCTACCCCCACATTTGAAGTATGTTTTATCCACCCAAGAGGAGCAGACATTGACACAAGTGCTGAAAAAGAATGAAGGGGCAATTGGATGGGTGTTATCGGATTCAAAAAAATTTCAAAATCCTGACCAGTTCGCGCCGCGACCATCCTTCGCTCCGCGAACTGAGAAAAGTGTGCATTCTGTTTTTGACAGTTCGCGCCGCGACCACCCTTTGAGCTGCGAACTGAAGCAAAAAAAAAATTCCCCTATTTCTTTTTACTCACTCTCCTCTCACACCAACCATCCTCAAACCCCATTTATCACTCTTTGCTTATGCAAATTGGCCTGAGGGCAGGCCCATCTTTTATAGGGGGGGGCAGGAAGCAGTAGCCACGCTCCAGGCACGGACCAAGATGCACAGATGGAAGATGTTTTAGGAACTGCGGGAGGTGGTGAAGATGATGAAGAAGAGTGAAGATCTTATGTGGTAGTAGTTATATATTTTTTTATGTTATTTTAGTTTTGTTATTTTAATTTTGTTTTTGCATTATGTGCATTGGTGGCTCTAGTTTCACCACTAGACTTGTTGTTGGATGTATTTCTATTTTGTGACTTTTAAATTGTGTGTTTTTTAAAAAACCTTTGTGGTATACCCCATTTTTTAAAAAAACTTTTTGTTTAATTGTCTCTGTGCTTGAGTGAGTTGAAGGAACCAAGAGGATTGCGACGAACAAGTTGGGAAAATTTGAGTGGTGATGATAAGAACCAGCTGTCGACACTTCAAAGTACACCTTATTTTTATTTTTAGACTTTATATGAATAATTTAATGGTGTGGTACAAATTTTTTATCATAAAATTCCTTGAGTTACATGTTTACTTTGAATCAAATTAGGACCTAACCAATTGTGAGGTAACCTTTCATTATACACTAAAATGCGGGAGACCGACAATTTCTTTTCAACTCATTCTTATCATGCTAAATCATACATTAATCTAATATTTGAGAAAACATTTTTTGAAAAGGATAGAGGCAATCTTTGTTTTTGAGAAAAACCACTTGGCCAAAGAAAGTAAAAACCTTGTGAGGAGTGATCCGTAATAAAAACCCCTTTTGAGCCTATAGTAGGATCCATCCAAAGTATAAATTTAAATACCATTGATAATATGGTAAATAAATGGATCCTAAATTCTTTCATTTCAAGTGAACCTAAACCCAAGTTGGTCGCAATGTGATTTTTGTGCCTATGTCTAAGTAGAGAGCTTGATTGCATCAACTATGGTCAAAATGATAAAGTTGTGGAGAAAACATAATACATCACCTTGAAAACATTAGAGCTAACAAAAAAAAAGAAAGAAAAATGAAAAGAAAAAGCTCATGGTGGTGTGTTATCAAAAAATAAATAAAAATAAAATAAAATAAAAATATGAAAATGAAGATTGGTGAATAAAAGGAAATGCTCTCTTAGAATATGCAATCTTTAATTGAGTCATTGTGATCATGTCCTTTCTCTTTAACCCGAACCACATTATAACCCTTAAAAGACCTCTTGATTCTCAAAAAATTTCATGATTTAGTGTATGTTGTGATGAACGTATGATTCGAGTTGATGTTGATTTAATTGTTCGGATGAGTGTAAGAAAATCCTTATGATTATTCATCATCACTATGATGTGTGTGTAGTGTTGATTCAATTTTGACATGTATTACTTGGAATTTCTTGGTATAATTTTTGTAGCCAACCATTATTTTTATTCATGTTTTGTCTAATTTTGAAATTAGGTGTATCATAAGAGTGTTGTATGCTTTTGAACCATTTGAATATCATCCTCTAGAACTTGTTCATTCCTTGCTTTCGTAAATTAGTTTGCTTTATGAATGACTTTTGTTTAGGGACAAACAAAATGATAAGTTGGGGAGAGTTGTTAGGGACCAATTGATACTAATTTTTATATATTTTTATCGGTCCCTTTTACCAATTTCTTATTAAAATCACACAATTTTTATCACAAATTTTGTAAACATTTAATTTAAGTTATTTTATTTTGTTCGATTGGATATTTCACTTTTCTCTAGTTTTTGTAGAATGTATGTCAAGTAAAGAATGATCTCTAGAGAAACTCTTGAGGATAAAAGCTTGGAAAAGGAATTGATGAGAAAACACAAAAAAAAAAGCAAAGCAATTCTGTTTTTGATTGTTCGCGCCGCGACCACCCTTCGTGTCGCGAACTGAGTGAAATTCAGCACATGCAAATTTGTGACACATGTCATGTCTTGGGAAGAAAAACCACTTTTGTGTAGGGTGGCGCCCCATAGCTTATTTATGACACTTTTCCCTTGCATGGGAGACATAATCATTACACTTGAGAGTCTTAGTATCTCTTAGGTTTGTAAGAAGATTTTAGAGCGATTTTAGAGAGATTTTCTTGTTTTTCTTTGAGGAAGCTTCATGCAAGAAGAAATTCTTGAAGAATTATTTATGGAATCAAGGAAGATGATGAGTAGCTAAATTCCTTCTTGGCAAGGTTGAGGTAGTAGTTATCTTTTGTTGTTTATGTAAACATTTGTATCCTTGCATGTAACAAACTTCATCTTTGATAAGGAATTATATTTTCTCTTTACATTGAAAAATCATAATTGAATTATTGTTGAGAAAGGTAGTTTGATTCTTGAACTAAAATATTTTTTCCAAGTAGAGAATAAGTTGTAGAGATAGATTTATTCACTACTTTTTATATTGTGTTAAGCATTCAAGATTATTATATCAATAGTTAGATGGAGAGATCGTCTAAGGATTTATATAGTAACTATCACAATTTTATTTAGACATAAATATTATTGAGAGAACACTTGAATATTATCAATGGAGTTTGAGTGCATGCATGTGATATTAAGAATACATAAATAATAAAGATAATGAAACTCAATCTTGACAAGGTTTCTAAACTTTATTCTAAAACCATTTTTATTTGTCCTATTTTTTTATAAGTAAAAAGAATCATTTATTCATCAACAAACACTTTGAAGACCTTTGAACTTACAACAATCGAAATTATAGAACGGCGGTAGTAACACCAATCTCTGTGGATACGATATTAAAAATATTAGCCGGAAATATACTTTTCAACACTGTGTCCAGAGGATTCTCCAGATCTTCTGTATCCAGAGTGTTTTCCATATCTTCTGTGTCCAGAAGATTCTTTGTGTTGATCTGGTTTTCTGAAGTTCTTGAACTTCCTTTGCTTATTCTTCCAGAGTTTGTTGATTCTTCTGGATAGCAAGGATAGTTCTTTTTCATCTTCAGAAGAAGACTCTTCAGAGCTTTCTTCTATTACCTGCAATGCTTTAACAGATTTATTAGATTTTAAAGCAATTGACTTACCTTTCTTTAGAGGCTCATCTTCCTCTAGTTCAATCTCATCACTCCTCAGAGAACTGATTAGTTCCTCTAGCGTAATCTTGTTCAGATCCTTTGCCAGCTTCAGAGCAGCGACCATGGGTCTCCATCTGATTGGCAAGCTTCTGATTATTTTCTTGACATGATATGTTGTAGAGTAACCCTTGTCTAGAACCTTTAGGCCAGCAATGAGAATCTGGAATCTGGAAAACATGGCTTCAATAGATTCAGATTCTTCCATTTTGAAAGCTTCATACTTCTGGATCAGCGCCAGAGTCTTGGTTTCTTTAACTTGAGAGTTCCCTTCATGAGTCATCTTCAGGGATTCAAATATATCAAAGGCAGTTTCTCTGTTGGTTATTTTCGCATACTCAGTAAGAGATATAGCATTTAGCAAGATAGTTCTAGCCTTGTGGTGATTTCTGAATTCCTTCTTTTGCGCCTCAGTCATTGATTTTCTGTCAATTTTCTTGCCATTCCCATCAGTGGGATGAACATATCCATCCATAACTAAGTCCCAAAGATCAGCATCAAATTCTAGAAAGAAACTTTCTAGTCTATCTTTCCAATAGTCAAATTTCTCTTCATCAAACATGGGAGGTTTTGTGCTGACTCTTTCTTCATATTTGTTGTTGCTGGATGTTGAAGTTTCAGCAGCCATAATGTATATCAACCAAGAATATCAAGAGTTTTTCGCACTGGATCTTTTCTGGTCACGGTTAAGTGATAGCACAAACAGAACCGGAGCTCTGATACCAACTGAAGGTGAGAAAAACACTTAGAAGGGGGGTTGAATAAGAGTTTTAAGAATTATGGCAATAAAAACAACTCAAGATTTTTATCCTGGTTCGTTGAACTCAACTACTCCAGTCCACCTTATCAAAGATGATTTGCCTTTCTCCACAAGGACTTAATCCACTATTAATCAACTGATTACAATAGTAAGCACTAAGAACAATTGTCTTAGTCTTCTAAAGAACAACTGACCACACCTTGGTCTTCTTAAGGAACTTCTTACAAATTAATGTAAACTAACAAGTGTTTAAATGCTTCTAATAAGCTGTATCACAACTGTGATATTTACACTTAAGATTAAGTACAAATAAAACTATACAGTTTTATGAAAGAAAAAAAGTATATGAACTTTGAGAGATTTCACTTTGATGTTTCAAACGTGTGTATGGATATTTCTTTCTGAATGAACTAGCAACTTCTAAATGTTGTAGAAGTTCTCCTTTTATAGTTTTTCCAATTGCTTTGAGTAATGTGCAGCTGAGTATTATATTAGAAATATAATACTTTTCATCACCAAAAGGTATGGGAAGAGACATGCTTTCTACAGGAAAAGTATGGTTGTAGAAGCTTTGGGATTTGCACCACGTCACTTCTTTGGACAAAATAGTCGTTGGTTAGTTTGGAAGTAGCACCACGTCCAATCAAGTTTACAGCTTCTTCAACAAGCTTCCTTCAGGATGAAGTCTTCATAATCTGCACTTCAGAACTTGTAGCAAGCTTAAAGGAATGAAATACTTTAAGATGATCAGAGCTGAAATGTTTGAGATGATCAGAGCTTGATAGATGATCAGAACTTGATATATCAGAGTCTCAATCTTGATTAGAGTCTTCATCAGAGTGTGCAGCAGTATGTGCTTGAGCATGAATATTATTTGATTAGAGTCTGATGATAAGAGCCTCTGTTCTTGCAGTGAAATGAACTTCAGAGTCTGATTTGATCAAAGCTTTCAACTATTCTTTTAGCAACACTTTATATCATTCTGCAGCTTCTGCTTCAGATTCTTCTGGCAGCGCTTCAGAGTCTTCTGATTGTCTTGTATCTGATGCTTCAGAGCCTTGCATAGTTGCTTGTACTTATGTATTTTGCTTCTTTAAGAGTATTCAATTTAATACCTGAAACAATAATACTTGAACAAATTTTAGAGTATATATTTTCTTAATACAAAATTCCATAGGAGTTATCATCAAAACATAGAGATATAAGAAACACCAATCTGTGTTCTAACACTCTCCCCCTTTTTGATGATGATAAAACATAGGAAATTTTGTTCAATAAAGACACTAAAAAATATATAACTTCCCCTGAGATTAAGAATCTCCCCCTGAAATGAATACTCTAATAGAAGAGAACACTTCCCTTTTTGCTTGAGTATATTTCAGAACCTGGTAGGAATCCTTGTTAAAATTAAAGAATTAGAGCTTGGATGCTTTCCATAATCAGAGCCTGATGAATTCTTTCAAATAAAGAGTCTGGTTTATCTTCCAGAATCAGAGTCAATTTTGCTTCAAGGATCAGAGCCTAGTTGGGTAATTCTCAGGGTAACTTCAAAGAGTTTTTGTCAGATGAAACAATAAAATCTGAAAGTCTTAAAATTCAATGTTAGTTAATACTATGTATGAATTTTCATTTTAGTATTGCTTATGGATTGAACAATCAGATTCTTTTTAGGAAAATTTGCCAAAGGAATCCTCCTTCTGCTGACTTCTTCAAAGTCAAACTTCTTAGGTTTGCCAGCAAGCTCTGAGATGACCTTCATCCTTTTCAGAGTATTCCCATTGATGACAGATCCTACAATGTAAGACAGATCATCTATCACCCTAGCATCAGTCAGATGCTTTACAAGACCATTCTCTGTTAGAATGTTTGATATCAGCCTTCCCATAGGGATCCAATTTCTGATCTTTCCAGCCTTAACTCTAACTTCTTCTCTTGTTTCCTTTATATGGTTTAGAAGATGACTGAATAGAAGATAAGGCAGATCCACCTTCTTGCCTTTACTCATACAGAACATGAAGTACAGTTGTTCTGAGTTGACATAATCTGGAGAGTTTGAAGATTTTCTATGAAAAATGGAGCTCATGAAAATCTTAGCCCAGATTCTGTAAACAGGCTTCAGATCTCTGACTTTGTTGGATGGTTCCCCAGAAACACAAACTTCTTGAAAAATATCAGTCAAGTCCACACGAGCAGTTGCCATACTTGTGATTCCATCAGTTTCTTTGTACTCAATCAGCTGTCTGATTAACTTCTCAGTAATAACAATCTCCTTTCCAAGAACAAAAGAATGAATGAACTTAGGGCAAACTTGGGCGTGTATCCAGAACTCCTTCACCAATGTTGGATAAATAGGACCCATTAACCGGTCAAAGTACTTTTCCCAGTTTTGATTTTTAATGGTTGGGTTGAGATCAAAACCATTCTCTTCAATGGAAGCAAAATCCACAAAGTTTTCACACAGAACCTCAAGATCCTTGATTGGAGTGAGAAGAGTTCTCACTGGTTCCTTGTACACAACAACAGTTAGAGATGAAGCAGCAGCATTTGGAGATGATGCAGCAGCAGTAGAGGTTTGTATCTGAGCAGATGTTGAAGATGATGATGCCATTGATGTTCTTAAGACACGTCTCAAACGTCAATTCAATATGGTGCACTCTATCTTTCCAGATTCTGAGATACACGTGTTTGCTTGCATATGCCTCTGAAACTTCTTGAGAAATGAAACGTTAGGCAATGTTCAGATCTCATTTATCTCATTGGTTGTTGGTTTCATCTTGGTGAAAGGTTCCCTGTTAAGGTCCAAATCCGTCAACTCAAGGATTCTTGAAACCAGCCTGGCATAAGGAAGACGTGTCGACAGAGAAAGTTATTGTTGAAGATGATACATGATTGTCAAAATCCAATTTACCCTTATCTTGTTTTTGATTGCGAAAAGAAGCTGCATTTCCAGGTCATTGATCTGAGCATGATTCGAATCCTTCAGAATCAGCACATAGCAGATTATGTAATGTAGCATCCGGTCCGAAACCGTCAGATTTTTCACATAATAGAGCATGCGAGCTGTGCGTTGATTTGCTACAATATTCTCCTTTGGAAACCTGCAGATCTGATAATAGTATTCCATTTTGTCATAGTTAGACCACAGTCCTTCCACGTGGTTAACTCCTTTCCGTAGAAAGTAGCCAGAGGATGGAATTTTCAACTTTGCAGCAATATCTGTCAGATTCTCTTTCAAGAAGCAATCTCGAACAGTGGTTTCCATAATGTGCTCATCGTCAGAATTCAAATACACAGATAGCTTATTCAAAAATGCTTTAACCAAATCATGATAACAATTTCCAGAATCAGAAACAAACTTATCTATCTTCTGATATTTGAGCAGACCAGGAAAATCAAAGGAAGAAGCAGGAAAATCCTTAAGGTTTACATACTTTACCGGCAGAATATGACGAACACGAACCTTGATATCCATCCGGCGTTTCTTGGTTGTCTCCATAGGAATGCTGTCTCCATCTGATGCAGAGTCATATTCCGGTAACTTTCCCTTTCCTTTGTGAGATGATGCCATGGATGAAGTTTGAGAGATTCTGAGGGTTCTGGATTCTTGAAGTTTTAGGGTTTGATGGAGATGAGAGAGATGGAGGAGAGGGGTTTTTAATATGAGGAGTTATGTGAGTGGGTTTTAATTTTGGAAGTCCAAAAGTGTAGTCAAAGAAGAAGAAGAAGAATTCTTTGGATAGTGATTTGATGATTAAGAAAATATTAACCACATATAAATAATACATTTAACACACTTAATTTTCCAAAATTTGAATTAATTTTTCGTTTCTGATTTTTGAAAATTTTAACAGTGTTAATCGGTTAACACATTAAAAAATTAATTTCCAAAGTAAAAAGTATCAATGTTAATCGGTTAACCCTATAGGTTAATCGGTTAACACATTAAAAATTTAAGTCAGAATTGGAAAATTAACAGTGTTAATCGATTAACCCTATAGGTTAATCGATTAACACACGCGAATTTTGGAAAACTGCTAAAAACAGAATGCACAAACATTGGAAAAACATACATTATGCAAACATAAACCAGAGAAAAGATCAGATATCACCTTCATCAAGAATCCCAAGTTCTCGTCGAATTTTGAAGAATGGTTCTTTCGCCAATGGTTTGGTAAAGATGTCGGCGAGTTAATTGTGTGTATCGACGAAAGTAACATCTACATCTCCATTTAGTACGTGATCTCGAAGGAAGTGATGTCGGATATCTATATGCTTTGTCCTTGAATGCATGATCGGGTTCTTTGTAATATTGGTGGCACTTGTATTATCACATCGAAGAAGAATGCAACCGAGATTTATACCGTAATCGAGGAGTTGTTGCTTGAGCCACATAATTTGTGCACAACAACTTCCTGCTGCAATATATTCCGCTTCGGCTGTACTGAGTATCACACATGCTTGCTTCTTGCAGGCCCATGACACTAGTGCATTCCCGAGAATGTGACACGTACCACTCGTGCTTTTTCTATCGGTCTTACATCCTGCATAATCAGCGTCAGAATAACCAATTAAAGAACAAGTACTACCTTTTGGATACCATAATCTGACGTTCGTTGTTCCTTTGAGATACTTTATGATTCTCTTCACGGCAGTGAGATGTGATTCCTTCGGACTTGCTTGAAAGAGTGCACACAAACAAACGCTAAACATAATGTCAGGACGGCTTGCCGTCAAATATAATAATGAACCGATCATACCTCGATATTTTGTAATATCAATTGGAGTACCGGGTTCATCTTGATCAACGTACGTTCCGGATCCCATAGGAGCGGAAATCACCTTGCAACTATCCATATCGAATTTCTTCAACAATTCCTTGCAGTACTTGGATTGGTTGAGGAATATGCCATCCTTTGTTTGCTTGATTCGTAGTCCAAGAAAATAGTTCAATTTTCCCATCATGGACATCTCGAATTCTCCTTGCATCATAAGTGAAAATTCTTCGCAAAGCTCTTTGTTTGTTGATCTGAAGATGATGTCGTCGACATAGACTTGAACCAATAGGGTGTTACCCTTGATCTTCTTTATGAACAACGTCTTGTCAACCTTTCCTTTTGTAAATCCCTTTTCACATAAGAAATTGTTAAGGCGGTCATACCATGCTCTTGGTGCTTGTTTCAGTCTGTAGAGTGCCTTTTTCAGTTTGTAAACATGCGAGGGATTCTTGAAGTCTTCAAAACCCGGAGGTTGTTTGATGTAGACTTCTTCATTGATATACCCATATAGGAAAGCGCTTTTGACATCCATCTGGAACAACTGAAAATTCATAGAACAAGTGTAAGCAAGTAATAATCTAATTGCTTCTAACCTTGCTACTGGAGCGAACGTTTCATCAAAATCAATTCCTTCCTCTTGTTATGAAATATGATCCCATTCTCGTCAAGTTTGTTCTTAAACACCCGTCTTGTTCCTATGATGTGCTTGTTGTCCGGTCTTGGTACGAGACTCCAAACTTGATTCCTTTCGAATTGGTTGAGTTCTTCTTGCATTGCTACAATCCATTGGTCGTCGCCTAAGGCTTCATCAATCTTGGTTGGTTCAATTTGAGACACAAAAGCCATGTTGAGACAAGCACCCTTAAGATTAAGTCGAGTTGCAACGCCTTGGCTAATATCACCAATAACTTTATCTATCGGGTGATCTCTATGCGTTCTCCATTCCTTCGGAAGATCTTGATGTTCTTCGATGATTTTAGTGACATCTTCTAGTGGTATTGCTTGATTCTTTGAAGTCTCTTCTTGTTGTTGTGAAGATCCTACTATATCATCATCATCATCCACAATAATATTATCCTCTTTCGAGGGGTTAGTCTCATCAAAAGAAACATGAATGGATTCTTCAATAGTAAGAGTTCTTTTATTAAAAATTCTAAAAGATCTACTAGAAAGAGAGTAACAAAGAAATATACCTTCGTCGGACTTCTCATCAAACTTACCTAGATTGTCCTTATTGTTGTTGAGAACAAAACATTTGCATCCGAATATGTGGAAAAATGCTATGTTTGGTTTCCTACCCTTGAACAGCTCATACAGAGTCTTCTTGAGAATTGGTCGAATATTGACACGGTTGCTTACGAAACACGCAGTGCTAACCGCCTCTGCCCAGAAATATTTAGGAAGATTCGAGTTGCTCAGCATTGTTCTTGCAAGCTCCACCAGTGACCTATTCTTCCGTTCTACGACACCGTTCTGTTGAGGAGTCCTTGGTGCGGAAAAATTATGAGAGATTCCATGCTCTTCTCAAAAATCTTCAAAATCTGAATTTTGGAATTCTCTACCATGGTCGCTTCTTATGGAGGCTATGGTGAGTGATTTCTCGTTTTGAATTTGCTTCGCATACTTCTTGAATGCTTTGAAAGCATCATTTTTCTGCACTAAAAACAATGTCCATGTGTATCGAGAGAAATCATCAACAATAACTAAAGCGTAAATACTACCTCCGAAGCTTTTCGTTCTCGATGGACCAAAAAGATCCATATGCAACAATTGAAGTGGTCTTGATGTAGAAACCCCTTGCTTGGATTTGAAAGTTGTCTTGGTCTGTTTCCCCTTTTAACATGCATCGCATAATTTATCCTTGATGAATTTTATCTTCAAAAGACCAACAACTAGATCATGCTTTATCAACTTGTTTAAATGCTCCATGTGAATGTGAGCAAATCTTTTATGCCAAAGCCACGCCTCCTTGTTGTTCGCCATAAGACATTTTACCTTCAAGGAAGAGTCATCAAAAGAGATTATAAAAATATTATTAAATGTTTTACCTTTTAGCAAGATGTCATGGGTGACTTCATGTTCTATCAAACATTCATCCTTTGTGAAGTTGATTCGGAACCCTTTGTCACACAATTGACTTATGCTAAGTAGGTTGTGTTTAAGGCCTTCCACATAAAGAACGTCTTCGATGATTGTACATGGAGGTGCACCAACGGTTCCAACTCTAAGAATTTTTCCTTTATTATCATCACCGTAAGTAACGTATCCTTTGGCCATTTAATGGTAGACTTGAAAATTTGTTTATGTCTCCCGTCATATGCTTAGAACAACCGCTATCAAGATACCATTGATTAGACATTGTCTTCAAGCATACCTACAACACAAAATCAAGTAGTGTTAGGTACCCAAATTTATTTGGGTCCTTGATAGTTAGTACCCTTTTAAACCCACACATAATTCCCTTTAGCAACACCAATGTTGCGCATATAGCAAGCATTAGGGGTATCTCATGGCCACTTTAAGTGCAACTTGCAAGCCACTTGCAAGTTTGGCAATTTTCATACTTTCTGCATTTCTTTTGTTCTTTCATACTAAAAAATCTCTACATATAAGATAAAACTTGATTCACAAGCTGAGATTGGTCAGATTGATGAAATAATGGATTTTTGAAATTTGTCAAATTGGGACTTCAAGCATGAAACCACCAACTTGCCATAACCATAACTCTCAGCTCACAAATCCTCTTGAGATGTTCTAGTACTTTTTAGAAAGCCCTCAAATAGCTCTAAAACATTAATGATTTCATGAGTTTCAATTTCTCAAAGGATCTTGGCCAAAAAGTCTCTCAAAGTTGCTAAAAAATGAGCTTGAAAGTGAAATTTTTCTAAGTCTTTTTCCCTTCTCAAAATGAATTTGATCATAACTCCAAATCTATGCATTTTCTGATGATGGACCACTTAGGGACTTTTGTAGGATTTGTCAAGATCTTTCTAATGAGCTTTGAACCACTTCTTTTGGATGTGTGGTTAAGGAGTTATGGTTTAGCCCCTTTCAAAACCCTAATTTCCCGATTTTTCGATTACTCCTTCATCCTTGATCCAATGGTCATGAAAATTGATAGGCAAGTCCAATATGATATAAGGAACATTTTTGATTCACACCTTGAAGTCCAATTCCTTAAATTTGAAGAGTTGACTTTTTGGTCAACCGTACGATCGACCGGTGACTACCGAGTCGTCTGTTGACACTCTGGACCTTCTGAGACTTTGAAACTTCTTGGATGAACTTTATTAAGCTATATGAACTTCATGAATCATAATCCCACCATTAAAACATCCTCCAACATCAAAGTCAAACTACAATTGACTTTTACTTGGTCAAAACCCTAATCGGGGCTCCTGGACTGCACTTTTCTTGATTCTGGGGTAACAACCTCAAATTGAATTCTCCTTTGACTTCATGTTAACATCCTTGACCTTATTTCATGATTGAATCAACTCAAAACATTAATTGTTCACAAACCCTGAAGCTTCGATTTGAGTGTACAAAACCCTGATTCATTTGTAACTTGACAAAGACAAACTTGAACTGGGTTAAGGTTAGATAATTACATGAGTATGATCCTAAAAATGATGATGAGGATCTAAGAGGTCAAAATTTGGGGTGCAACAGTTGCCCCTATTTAAATATCTTCACTAGATGGTTTTGAGAGATGTCAATCTGAATAGAATCATAGTGAAAGGTATTTAAATATAGAAAACCAGAAATTTTGTCCCTTAGATCCGATGGTATGCAAAAGGACAAATGCTGAAATGCAATGAATTCTAAATGATGCCTTATGATGCAAGACAAGTTCAGACACACGAGCAAAAATAAAAGAACGACGCAACAATGAGTAACAATTCACTGGGGAAAAAACAGCAACACCGGGGGAAAGAGGCAAATGGGGAATAAAGCACCCATGATGCCATGGAAATTGGAATTCGTCCACAAGGTAAGACGTGAGTAAAACACGACCTCGAGAGAAAGGAGCAAATGGGGAATAAAGCACCCAAGTAAAATAAAATCTTCCACAAGGTAAGATGCGAGTAAAACACGACCTCGGGAGAAAGAGCAGATGGGAGTAAAACACCATCAGGTAAATGGGGAATAAAGCACCCATGTAAGGTAAACTCATCCACAAGGTAAAACGCGAGTAAAACACGACCTCGGGATAAAAGGTAGAATGGGGAATAAAACACCCATGAGATGCATATGTATATGAATTATGCTTATGATATACGCATGTCTGAATTATGCAGATGATACAATCAAATGCAAATGCAAATGCCAATGACAAGGCTCGACTCTTTTGGTGAGAAGACAATCCTAGAAGACTGATTCCTCAACACGAAGATCACTTTCAATCTTCTTGGGGACTAAAGATGTTGTTGATGAACACATCTCTGCCGCACTGATAAATTGTATCAAACGGATAACCCTTGTAGGAAGGATAAAGAGATGTTCGGGTTTCTTCAAGTAAACTGCCCCAGTTTAGCTGTCTGTTAAAGATGAACTGATGATGACTTCAGCTTGTATGATATTGACTGATGCATCGGGTGCTTGGAGAGCTTGCCTCAGTCTGAGTCTTGAAATATATTCTGGATAAACCAAATCTGAGAATACCATGCCTTGAACAAATCTTCAATTGATTCTTAGACAGGATGTAAAAGGAACTTGCCTCTGATAGGATCACTTGACCAAGTTTCTTAATGTTTGAAAATTCCTTGAGAGGAAAGCCAATTTGCAGACAAAAGTGTTCATACAAACATGGAAATGTAAAGTTCATGCAACTTTTTGAAATCAAAATCATTTTTGAAAGATGCAAAGTAAAAGAGTCATTGGTCAGAACATGGCGGTTCAAGACACTCAAAGTTTAAAGCAAAGGTGTACTGCCAAAATAGTTGATTTACAAAAATCTTTAGGAGTCAGTTTAAGCAACCTTGTTGTGTTATGTTTTCAAAATAACCTTGTTTCAATTAGGTCTTTTGAGGGTTGTAGCGTGGCCTGGTTCACGGTTTAAGAAACAAAGGATAAAGTCTCAAAGTTTATTTGTACCCACCCAATCTACGTGATGATCTCCAGTCTTATGCTCAGTTAAATCAGACTATGTGCTCAGGTTCCCATAGGTTAGGAATTGAACTGATAATAGCCCAGATGATGGTTCAGAAGTCAACAGATTTACAATAATTTGTAGTTTTTGACATTGAGGGTTTTTAAAGATCTCTTCTTTTTATCATCCCTGACTTTTGCCTGAACTGTTTCCCTTTTTTAAACTTACAGTCAGCGGGATGCCCCAGTTTTTCCTAAGTCTCCTTCATAGGTTTTGACTTAGCGGGCTTTTTTCCTTTGATATATTTTTCTTATTTGTTGAAATAAAGTTACTGCCTAGCTTAATGATTACAGTGAACCATCATCGGCTTCTTGGCTTGAAAAATATCTTCGACACTTGTTTGTTGTGTGCGAAGGAAAAATTGTAGTGGTTGCATCCTTTATTATAAAAGGTGTCTTGTATGAACACACAACCGAGTTAACTGAGAACTACCCATCCCAAGGTTAAAACCGCGGGTTTTGTAAAGAAAGAAACTCCAACTTCTAGGTTCAAAAAGGCTGGCAAGGGATTATCTTCCTTATTTCTCCAGTGTTTGGGAGTTGAAACAATGTCTTACATCGTCAACAAAGTTTGATTGAAAGCATACTGACAACAATTATGGGTATCACATTTTCATCATCCTCCCTCAAATAATTGCATAATCAAAATTTTAGACAAGGAGTAAATATTTGAAAGATAAAGCATGCAAATACTGGACAAAATGAATTGAATCAAAAGTTGCAATGCTTATTCATTAAGATGAAAGTACAAGCACTAATTAAAAGCAAATAGCTTAAACAAGATAAGGAAAGTTCAAACAGTGAGAAACAAAAAGGCCTAGTGACCAAATCAGTACAAAGATGAGTTGTCATGTCTGAAACACTGGCGCTCAAAAAAGATAGTCTGCTGGAGTCGGACCGAAGCTTTACTTTTGATGCACTGGCAGAGGATTTTTCTGAACATTCGGATGGCTATCCGTAAAATCAAGGATTCCAGTTCTAATCAATTCACGCACCCTAGCTTTTAATGCAAAACAATGCTCCAAGTCGTGGCCTGGGGCACCCTCATGAAAAGCACAATGAAGATCAGTTCTAAATCCAACTGGAGGAGGATTAGGAGGGGGTGGCAAAGTATTTGTAGTGATCAGCCCTTGTTGAACCAGGCTTGGATACAATTCTGTATAAGTCATGGGAATGGGATCAAACTGATTCTTATTCTGGTATTGGTCCTGCCTATCAGCAGGACGTTGAGGAATTTGAACTGGTCGTGGAGCAGCAATAGCAACAATAGTAGGGTGATTATACTGAGGTCGGGGATGAGGCATCCTCTCTTCAGCCATGACAGCATTAGTATGCTCTTCTTTCTTTTTATGGAAATTCCCAAAGGATTTCTTTGCACCGGTAGAAGATTCAGCAACCTTGGACACCTTACCACTTTTCATCCCTTCTTCTAACCTCTGGCCAATGGCTACCAGATCTGTAAAACTCGAAGAGACACTCCCAATCATCTTTTCCCAATAGAAGGGAGACAAAGTATCCATAAACATTCCAGCTAGCTCCTTTTCTGCCAGAGGGGGTTCAACTTGAGAAGCTAACTCTCTCCAATGTTGAGCGTATTCTTTGAATGATTCTCTTTCACTTTGAGACATGTTTTGAAGTTGACGACGGTCAGGAGCCATATCCAGATTGTATTTGTATTATCTTATGAAGGCATTGGCGAGATCTTGGAAGTAGTGGACGTTGTTATGTTCCAAATTCATATACCACTTTAGAGAGGCACCACTCAAACTGTCTTGAAAGCAGTGGATGAGCAGCTTCTGGTTGTTGGTGTATGCTGCCATCCTTCGGTAGTACATGACCAAATGGGCTCTTGGACATGAGTGCCCCTTATATTTCACAAATTCTGGAGTCTTGAACTTAGCAGGCATAACCAGACCAGAAACTAAGCACATATTGTCAGCATCGACATTGAAGAAATCAGTGCCCTCAACAGCTTTGAGTCTCTTGTCTATGTTTTGAAAATGTTCACGGACAATGTCAGGTTCAACAAAATCTTCATGGTCTTCACCTTGAGCGCTAGCAGCATTGTAGTCAAAGAAAGGAGTCTCAAAGGGAGCTCGGCCATTCTGAGTAATTGTGTGGACCACAGGTCTGGGTTCTGTAAAGACGGGAGCTTGAAAACTGGTCTGACAGTCGGACCAATCATAGCAGTAGATGCAAGAGGTGGAGAGTAGTTAGGAGGTAAACCAAACTCTGGCCAAGTAGATTGTGGCATTTGAACAGGAGGAAGATTGGCACTTGAAACTTCTTGAATGACAGTCCTTTGAGATGGCTCTCCTCTGGAAATCAATACTTGAAGCATTTCGGTGAGTTTATTCATGCCTGATTTCAATTCATCGATCTCCATTCGAACTTCTGCATTGTGTACTTCCTGCTCTAACATCTTGCGTCTATAGTTAGCTCTAGTCCGATATCGGTGTCGAGGAATCAGCTTGACAAACCAAAGGTACACTGGACAATGAAGACAACTGGACATGAGCGACCGGATAAACAGAGGTATGCAAGGAACCATGCAAAGATGCAAATGTAATGCAATGCGATGCAAGAGAAGATACAAATTACACATAACAGGATCAAAGGTTCGAGATCACAGCATGAGGTTTGAGTAAAGAACCAACCATAAGGTGTGTACTAGGGGTAAAGCACTTGCACAACAGGTTCTAACAAAGTTCCCAGAGTCAACAACCCATCTTTCAGATATTATCGACACACAAAATACTTGGAAATCAATAATATTCTCAAGAGAGTCTCGTCTGAGTGTAGTATCGCGTATCAACTACTTCGGAATTACTCCCTCATAGTCATCGCACTACGTCCTAAAAGGCCAAGTGGGGTAAAAGATAACTAAAAGTCCTCAGTGTCACGGGCTCCTATGTAGAAAGTAGTATTGTTTTCACGAATACTCGTTTAACAATACTAACTCTCAGAAGGGCCTCTACTGAGCGGTGGTTTCTCAAGTCAGCTTGGTCGGGAATCAACTCCCTATAAGCCTTCTTGAATATACCACCATCATATCATAAGTGCGCTCAAGCACGGGTATAGTGCTATCTCACCACTCAAGGTAACAAACATGCATACGGAAAAACCCAAGCACAAACAGATAGATGTACAAATATAAAAGCAAGTAAACATAAAGCAAACATAAATATAAACAAGGTGGGCTTAACCCTCTTAGGGGAAGCTTTCCCCAGTGAAGTCGCCATTTCTGTTGCGGTGAAATCTGGATACCAAGCTATTGATTAACTTGAATCTTAATTCATTTACATCCGAACTTTTAATTTATCCAAAAAGGAAAGGTTTAAAGAAATAAAAACCTATAAAAAATGCAAAGCAAAAGGCAAGGCCTAAAGCTGAGCAAAGAGAGATCTAAAGGTTCGGGGG
This sequence comes from Lathyrus sativus, assembly GCA_963859935.3. Classification (NCBI taxonomy): domain Eukaryota; kingdom Viridiplantae; phylum Streptophyta; class Magnoliopsida; order Fabales; family Fabaceae; genus Lathyrus; species Lathyrus sativus. The sequence continues at coordinate 669,971,261 of OZ012737.1, read as the reverse complement.
TTGGTTATACCTAGGGAAGGTGTTAGCATCCTAAGCATCTGTAGTACTCTACAGGAACCTCTTGTCAATATTTGTGTTTGCTAAAGTTTGCTTGCTAAGGGTAAAGCGCTAAGGTAAAAATCTAAAGTAAAGGTATGTACAAGTTTGCTCTCGAAGACATCGCATCTCGTGCCTACGTATCCTGACGGGAATGGAATCAGAGCAATCGTAGTTCCCCTATCTAGGGATGAGGAACTCTTGACTGTGGTCAAGGTTCCCAAAGGTAAATAAGCATTCATAGTGAAGTACTTACATGGAGTGCGGCGACTCCTCTTCTAAGTTGAGAGTGTTATGATAGAGAATGTCCATGGCGGGACGCTAAATATGAGCGTGGCGGCTCGAATCCTAAGGCTAGGATGAAGGAAAAAACATGAGCGTGGCGGCTCGAATCCTAAGGCTAGGACATAAAAGGTAAAGGGTGTCCACGGCGGGACGGTTAAAAGGTAAGCACAGCGGCTCGGATCCTAAGGCTAGGAAGGTGATAAAATTACGAATCATATCTCATGTAAAAATATAACTTAACACAAGAATTTAGAAAAAGAATTAATTAAAACGGATTAAAATCGAGAAAGTTATGAACATTTGAAAATGGTGAAAAAACTATAAAAGAAAACAAACAAGTATTTAAAAAGTGTACTAGGTGGGAGTTGAACCCACCACCTTGGAATCACAAGTGAGAAGCTTCACCAGCAGGCCACATGCGCGCGTGTGAATAAAGATTGGAAAAGGCAGAGAAAATAACAAGACATGGAAAAATATGAAAAATGCGCAAAATAGTTGACCCTCCTCAGGGATCAAACTCAGGATCAGGCAGTGAAAGGTGATTTAAGGGTGCAAGTTTCTACCACTGGGGTGGCTGTACATCCAAGTACAAATGCCACCCCATAAACATATAGGGTATGTTTTCAAACCAGGCTGGGCAAGAACATGGGCAAAACTATGATTTGCGTTTTCATTGTAACTCTCTCAAATCTTGATGGTTTTTCACAAAGTTTTAGTGTAACTTGAGTATTTTTTTCATGGGGAACAAGATGGCATGGTTGGTTTTCTGAAATAATACACACACTAAAAAATTCGAAGACAAATGCATTGTGAGTGTGTGTTGTGCATTTTGATGTGCAAGTCCAAATCCAGACAGTTCCAGGTCAAGTCAAGCATTCAAACATATTGCATACATATTAATGAGTGAATTTGAGCAACCAATGAGGTGAGAAACAGGTTGCAATGGAAAGTGATATACGAGTTGCAAAATTGACATGCTTTGAGGCAGCAAGGAGGGCAATTCAGTGTTTATGCACAAATTGATCATGTAAACCATGCACACATATCTCATACACATTGTCATATGTTTTCAAACAAGAAAAAGGGACCCAAACTGACTGTAATGAAAAATTGCATTCAGGCTGCTATTTGGTCATTTGAAGAAGCATGAAAGGATGCAAAATGGTTTCTATGCACATACAGGTCCAATTAGACACACATACACATCACATACATGTTAATGAATGAGATTGAGCACAAATTATGGTTCAGTACTGACTGGTGTGAGAGATGGTATTCAAAGTGCAAGTTGGTGTTTGTGATATGCATGAAGATTCTCATTTTCAGTTCCAAACATTTTCAAACCAAATAAATCATGTACACATCACACATACATGGTACTAAATGAGTTTAAACACAAATTAAAGTCATCAACAGGCTGTTATGAAGAATGGTCTACAAACTGTGGTATTGTGTTTTGGTTATGCATGAGAAATTCAATTTCAACTCTTGTGCACATTTTGATCATTTAGACTATGCACACACCTCTTAAATATGATAACAAACATGTTTAGGCCTGGATTTGGTTTCAAAACAAACTGAGGCAAAAAATGGAGAGCAGGCTGCCACTTTGGTATTTTGCAATGCAGTAGGGTTTTCAAAATCAGGTTCAAGCATGCTCAGGTAAAATGCAACATACACACATGCCATATATCATCTATATGAAGTATTTGTATTACCAAAATTGATTAATAATCTCTAAAAGACCAAACTGGTATGGTGATGCTTATTTTTTTTTTGTTAAGATGCATTTTGAAATGAAACTCAAATACCAACCAATCTCATATCAAAACAACTATCCACACACACCATAAATATGCCAATGAACAATTTCCTACACAAATTCAGGTTAAAAGCCTACTGTTGTGAAAACAAGGTGCTCAAGTTGCAAATTTGTTGTGAAATGCATGAAGATGCTCAAATTCCAATCCAAACATTTTTTAGACTGAACTAACCATATGCACACCACACATACATGATATTGAGTGAATTAAAACACAATTTGAAGCTAAGAGAGGATTGTCATGAGAAATGGTTTTCAAGTTGCAACTTATCATGAATATGATGCATGATGATGTTCAATTCTTGTTTAAAGCATTACTTTGGTAAATGAATCACATACACACATCATATATATGGAAATAAGGATGTCCACACTTAGGAATCAGTTACATTGTGTACATAACCAATTTTGGGGTATCTCATGGCCATTTGTCTTGAAATATGCATTTAGAGGTGAAATTTCAAAACAGATGGGAATAGGTTAGGCAAGATGTCTACACATATTCTAAACATGATGGTAAGTGTGTTCATACCAAGAAAACAAGCAAACTTTCATCAATGCAAACTTTAACATATGGAATGCTTATGCAAAACTGTTTTGGGACAGCATAAGTGTAATTTCAAAACAGGACCTCAAACTTTCAAGATATGGTAAGGTAAAGTATGAGAGGGAGTTTCAAAGTCACATACCTCTTGTAGACAGTCTTGAACAAGTGAAGACACCAAGAAACCCAGAGAACTTCAGTCACCTCCTTGCCTTGAGACTTTTCTTCCTTTTGAAGCAATGTGCAAATATTGTGACAGTGGGAGAAATAAACTTTACGAATGATCCTCAATGCTTTAGACAGTTGAGATATGATATATATGAAGTGTTTGAGTGATTAGAACATCAAGCAAATGCCTAGAACAAGATTTGGCAGTTTTTATGCATTGTGGTCAAAGTTACTTGGTATGGAAGTTGACTTTTTGAATGAGGAGGTTTTTGAGTGGTTCAATGGTTGGAACACCTTCTATATCATATTTATGGATTGTAGGGATGATGTTTGGTGAGTTTGAGTGTGGATAAATGATTTTGTCAGCAATTGTACCAAGACAGATTTTGGTGGTTTTTGGTGAAAATGTGGTTTTGTGATTTTGAAGCAAAGTGTGCAAGAGCAAAGGCTTGAGCTTTCTCTGGTTTTTTAGAGTGGATGTTCTCTGTTGAGTGAGGTGTAGATGTCCTCTATTTATAGGGAAATGAATGGAGTGGGCAGATTTGGAGGTTTCCTTCATATGTAGGAAAATTTACCTTTTTGATCAAACCTCCACAAAGAGGTTTCCTTGGCTGATGGGTAACCTCCAAAGTCAAACTTCATGATGAGTTTGAAAGAGCTAAATGCAGGATAGAAGGTGTAGGCTTGTGGCTGGTTCAGAATTGCTTTTACACCTCATGCTTGCCATGTTCACTTTAAGTGCAAGTTGCAAGGCAACTTGCAAGCCACTTGCAAGTTTGGCAATTTTCATACTTTCTGCATTTCTTTTGTTCTTTCATACTACAAAATCTCTACATATCAGATAAAACTTGATTCACAAGCTGAGATTGGTCAGATTGCTGAAATAATGGATTTTTGAAATTTGTCAATGTGGGACTTCAAGCATGAAACCACCAACTTGCCATAACCATAACTCTCAGCTCACAAATCCTCTTGAGATGTCCTAGTACTTTTTAGAAAGCCCTAAAATATCTCTAAAACATTAATGTTTTCATGAGTTTCAAATTCTCAAAGGATCTTGGCTAAAAAGTCTCTCAAAGTTGCTAAAAAATGAGCTTGAAAGTGAAATTTTTCTAAGTCTTTTTCCCTTCTCAAAATGAATTTGATCATAACTCCAAATCTATGCATTTTCTGATGATGGACCACTTAGGGACTTTTGTAGGATTTGTCAAGATCTTTCTAATGAGCTTTGAACCACTTCTTTTGGATGTGTGGTTAAGGAGTTATGGTTTAGCCCCTTTCAAAACCCTAATTTCCCAATTTTTCGATTACTCCTTCATCCTTGATCCAATGGTCATGAAAATTGATAGGCAAGTGCAATATGACATAAGGAACATTTTTTATTCACACCTTGAAGTCCAATTCCTTAAATTTGAAGAGTTGACGTTTTGGTCAACCGTACGATCGACCGGTGACTACCGAGTCGTCTGTTGACACTCTGGACCTTCTGAGACTTTGAAACTTCTTGGATGAACTTTATTAAGCTATATGAACTTCATGAATCATAATCCCACCATTAAAACATCCTCCAACATCTCAAACTACAGTTGACTTTTACTTGGTTAAAACCCTAATCGGGGCTCTTGGACTGCACTTTTCTTGATTCTGGGGTAACAACCTCAAATTGAATTCTCCTTTGACTTCATGTTAACATCCTTGACCTTATTTCATGATTGAATCAACTCAAAACATTAATTGATCACAAACCCTGAAGCTTCGATTTGACTGTACAAAACCCTGATTCATCTGTAACTTGACAAAGACAAACTTGAACTGGGTTAAGGTTAGATAATTACATGAGTATGATCCTAAAAATGATGATGAGGATCTAAGAGGTCAAAATTTGGGGTGCAACACTTAGCAAGTTCTCACACTATTGATTCTTCTTGGTTTGATCTTGGAACAACATCTTAGATACCTCAACACAATATTCCATGATCATAATGACTTAAAACCATATCTTAATCTCCTTCAAATACACAGTTAACTTAGGGTTGACCAGATGAAAACCCTAGATGCACCACTTTTGATTGTGGCTTCTTGCACTTGGTATAATGGCATGGATAAGCTCCCCAATAACCCTCAAGGCATTCAATGAGCTCCCACAATATTCTTCATCCATAACCATGGACTCAATATCATCTAATGATCTTCACATGGTCTCCAAGATAGGAGGTGTCCCATATTCATTCATCTGCTTTTTTTCAAAGAACTTTGACTTTCTTATGATGGTGATAAGCACTTGATAGCCTGAATAAGACCTCTTGATTAGGCTTTGGAATCTTTGGTAATCTCCTCTTGCTAGGCACACCTCTCTCAATCCCCTATAAATGAACAATGGTATGGAAATGCTATTGCTATGAAAATGCAATGAAACATAAACCAAGTTAGAAAAAGGTTGGGCAAATTTTGGGGTGCAACAACTGCCCCCATTCAAACGGCTTGGACCTGACTGGGTGAAAAGCGAACGACTTTCAAACAATCAAGGTAAAAGACGGTTGAATACCAACGAACCCGAAAATTTGCCAACTGCAGAAATAAACTAGAAACTCTGATTGGGGACGAAATCTCTGGGAATAACTGAACTGATGGTTGCAACGTCGACACGTCGACGGAAGAAGCATTTGACATCGCCTCCAGACAACAACACTAAGTCGGGAAAACATCTGTTATCACCCAGTTGATAATAAGCATCTGACTTCGCCGTCAGACCTCTGTTAAATAAAAACAGGAATCGAATCCAAAGATACAGTCCTCTGACATCGCCGCCAGGCCCTCGCTAAATAAAAGCGAGTAACAAATCTGAACATCGGATCAACACAAAGCCTCTGACATCTCCGCCAGGCTCCTGTTAAATAAAAACAGGTAACAATTCTAAGAATTGGATCAACAAGGAACTTAACAGTATCTGACATCACCGTCAGGCACCAGCAAAGTTGGTAAAGACATCTGACATCACCGCCAGGCATCTACGGGGGATAAAATTTTCTTACCTTACCGCCAGACCAACATAAAGTCGATAAACGTATAACATCATCGTCAGATAACCACAAGATTTATATACATCACTTGGCATCGCCGCCAAGCTTCTGCAGGGGATAACAAATTCTGACATCGCCGCCAGGCATCCGCAAACACGGTAAATGTCTGACATCGCCGCCAGACCACCACTAAGTCTAATGAACCTCCGACATTGCCGCCGAATAACCCCAAAGTAGATAACATCACTTAACATCTCCGCCAAGCCTCGACAAAGTAGATAAAGTACCTGACATCACTGCCAAGTAACCACAAAGTTGATAAACATCCGACATCGCCGCCAGACAACAACGAAGCTGGTAAGGATCTGACATCACTGCCAGATAACCACAAGGCTAATAAGGATCTAACATCACCTCTAGATAACCACAAGGCTGATAAGGATCTGACATCACCGCCAGATAACCACAAGGCTGATAAGGATCTGACATCACCGCCAGACAACCACCAAGTAGAAAAGCACCTGGCATCGCCGCCAGGCAAACATCATGTTGAGAAATCTCTGACATCGCCGCCAGAACAACACCATGCTGATAAAATACCTGACATCGCCGCCAGGAAACCAGAAGATTAATGAAGATCTGACATCGCCGTCAGAAACTACAACCAGTTGGTAACATCACTTGGCATCGCCGGCAAGCTTCCGTAAAGTAGGTAAAGTACCTGACATCGCCGCCAGAAATCTGCGTAGTTGATATACACCTGACGTCGCCGCCAGGCACCTGCAAAGGGTGAAACAACCCGACCTCGCTGTCAGGTATCCATGCACTTGGGAAGCATCTGGAATCGCTGCTAGAAATCAAATCCAATCAGTAAAACCTCTGACATCGCCGCCAGACAAACACCATGTTGATAAGAGAATCTGAAATCGCCGCCAGCACTCTACAAGAAACACAACAATCTGACATCGCTGCCAGAACTCTACAGAAGATAAACTATCTGACATCGCCGCCAGAACACTGCAGGGAATGACATATGACCTCGCCGCCAGAACACTACGCATCTGATAAGCATCTGACATCGCTGCCAGACAACCACCGTGTTGACAAACATCTGACATCGCCGCCAGACAACACAAATTTGTGAAACATCTGGCATCGCTGCCAGACAATCACAATGCTGAGAAACATCTGACATCTCCACCAGGAATTTGCAAGGGATATAACAAGCCTTGGATCTGAAGATAAGGACATCTGACATCGCCGCCAGGCCTTCGCTAAATAAAAGTGAGTAACGAACCCAAAAATCGGATAGGTAGGAAACCGATAACCACCTAAAATCTCCGTCAGGCATTCACAAAATTGATAACCATCTGACATCACCGCAGGCATCCGTAAAGTTGATAAACGTCTGACATCGCCGCCAGGAATCCACTGAAACTGATAAATTGTCTGACATCGCCACCAGACATCCTGTTGAAACTGATAAATGTCTGACATCGTCTCCAGACACCCGCTAAATAAAAGCGAACCACAAACCCGAAGGTGAAGACTTTTGACATCACCGTCAGGAATCTACGAAATTGATACACCTCTGACATCGCCGTCAGTAACTTGTAGGGGATGAAGAATCTGGCCTTGCCGTCAGGCATCCGTGCAATTGAGAAACATCTAACATCATTGTCAGACGTCTATTGCAACTAATAAGCAACGAACTCAAAGTTGGATCACCGAGAACCTAACAAACATCTGGCGTCACCGCTAGACAACCAGAGAGCTGATGAACATCTGACATCGCCGCCAGACCAACATAAAGCTGATAAAGTCACCTGGCATCGCCGCCAGACAAACGCGAATTTGAGAAAGATTGGCTGATAAACCTCTACGAACAAGTAGACAATTTCTGAATAGGACAAATCCTCGAACCCGAAGGCCAGGTCAACCCGCAGCTGATACACATCTGACATCGCCGTCAGGCACCCGCTAAATAAAAGCGAGCATTTGACCTCGTCGTCAGATCAACACGAAGTCGATAAACTTCTGATGAGAAATCCCAAAGGAACTCCGCTAGGGAAAAGAGAGAACTTGAACAAGTAACCCTGATGAGGAACTAAGAAAAACTCAACCAAGTAACTCTGTCGAGACTTCACTGGGAAGCACAGGAGAACATGAACACCGCTATTCCGGATCTTTTACCAAACACGTCAACCTTCCGGAGATCACCTGAAACAAAAATATAACCACTTGGCCTATGTTTCACATGCACTTGTTTGAATATGGCGTAATGCTCCATACGAAATGGAAATGCTACGCGTTTCTGAGGATGCTATGCATGCATGCAGATGCAACGGAACCGAATCAGCAAAATAAATGCTGGAAATACGAAGATCACCCTGCTGGGAAAAAAACGACCCTGCTGGAGATAGTTAGCACATGCCAGTAAATTGGACTTAAGCTGGGGAAGCAAGCCTCGAATAGCTTCCTGAAAGAAATTTCCTGAATAGCAACCGAACCTGCTGTGGAGATAGAACAATCTTCCAGATAGTAATTCTACTATGCTAGGGATTATATCAAATCCTTCTAAGGAATACGCCATGAATGGCCTTCCAGAATACAAACCTTCTGGAGAATAAGCGACCCTACCGGGGAAAAAGAACAACACAGGGGAACCCGTCCTCCTACTGGGGACTCGACGAATCTGCGGGGAATAACGATCCACCCTCCGAGATTAACCACGCTCCACTAGGGACATCAGCCCTGAATAGCCTTCCAAAATATAACATTCTGGGGAACAGGCACCTCTGCTGGAGAAACAACGCCAACTATGAAGACCTAACTCCAATATACTGGGAGTACTCAGCTGGGGAAGAGACGTTTCCCCTCCGGCTCCACTGGGGATAACGCAATGAGGGAATCAACATTGACCTCTGCTTGGGGAGATGAGGAATGAACTCATCAATGACAACTTGACCTCTGAGGGGATACAAAATCACCTGCTCAGACTCTATGGGGATTACTTACTCTGCTGAATAAGCCAATCTTGCATCACCGAGGAATGAATGCACACAGACAATCTGCTAGAGCTAAATGTGTATTGACCAACTGCTGGGGAAGATTCCACACCTACTCGGTGGAAAGAGATCCAATCCTGACTTGCTGGATAGTAAGCACATATCTGCAATCCATGGGGATTAAATGTGTACCGACCAACTGCCGGGTATAAGCATACATAGCACATGCTCCCAAATCTACTGAGGATAGATATACAACCTCCAATTGCATAGGATGGACTCTGGTTGGGGAGAATAACCTTGCTTGAGTAACTTCCCCAATGTGGTTCAATTTTCCCCAGTCGAATCTCTAGGACGAAAAGGAAAGATTGCCATGAAACGACCTCGAGATGGCATGCCCCAGAATTTGTAATATGAAAGGATTTGTCCTTGGCTGACTAACTCTGATGAACTCTGAAGATAGGGAGAGGAACAGTTCCTTTGTTTCCCCTTTTGCCCCAGCCCGTGGGATCTCTGCACCATCTTCCTCGAAAGGAAACCTGGACTTTCTGTACCCTGCCGGTTTGGTATGAACTGCCTCAGCATTTTGAACTTCGAAGAGGTACTTCATATTAACTGCCTTCTGGCCAAGAATAGCTTATGTGCCCTTAGGGTAATCTGCCCCAAACTTGCAACGACTTTGCCCCTGATTGGCTGATTGGTGAAGCATTAACCCCTGACTGCGAGGGTTTACCGAATCTCGACATGATTGCCCCAGGTTAACTATCTTTTGGATGGCTGACTCCCATGATGTGATCATTTGATATAGCTTGCCCCAGTTCCACGATGTGCCAGGCGTTCTGCATTCACACTTTCCACTGTGGAAACTTTCCTGTTGTCAAGCGCTTACTCGCAAGTAAAACAAATTATTCTGCACAACAGATATATTAATGTAATGCATATGACAGTTTTGAAATCCAAGTTTGTTCACTGGAAAAATTTGTGACATATAATAGATGAAATTATTTATTAAAATGTCAACACTAATACAACACTGCAATAGGAATCCTTTTAGGAGTCAGTTCCGACGCGATCTTTATCGAAGTATGCTTTCAAAACAATCCTGCTTCAATTAGGACTTTTGAAGGTTGTAACGTAGTCTGGTTCACAGTTCAAAAGAAAGGATAAGGCTCAAAGTTTTATTTTAACCCCCCCATTCTCCTTGATGTTCTCCAATCCTACGTTCAGCTAATTCGACACTAGCGCTCACCTTTCAAAGGTTGAGTGACAGGAGTGATGGTTGGGGAAACCACGAGTTTTCAGAGTGACAGCCACTCGCTTTTCATCTTGGGTGCCTGGAGTCACACGACTTGTTTGTTCGAGGATTTTTATTTTGTAATCCTTTTTGCTTTTCTGCTTTTTCCCTAACTTTTCCCTGGACTGGCTCTTTTGAGCTTCTTTTGATTTCAAAGTCCAGCGGGATGCCCTAATTTTTTCCTAAGTAGCTTGTTTTCAAGATTCGACTTAGCGGGCTTCTTTCTTTTGATTCCCTTTTTTTTAACAAATCGTGTGACACTGGCTTGTCTGACTTGTTAAAGGGATTGTGACTGTTTCACTCCTTGGTCGATGATGGATAACCATTGTGGTTTTTTTTAGGCACGACCGATACAGGTGTGATTGATCCTTGAACGAGAACACTCCTTTTGTAATTTGGACGCTTCGTCAAATTAGCTGACACCTACCCTGCCCCGGGTTAAGATTGAGGGTTTTTCGTTTTCAGAAAGAAACTCCTACTACTAGGCTCGACGGGGTTGACAAAGGATTATCATCCTTATATCTCCGGTGTTTAGGGATTTGAAACAATGCATGTGCATCATCAGCAGGTTTTATTCAAAAGCATACACTCGGAATATTTCGTCTTTCAATTTCGTCATCCTCCCCGGATTCCGCTTAAACAAGCGTCAGACATCAATTAAAACATAAGTGAACACAAATGGATTTAATCAAAACATGCATATTTATTTCATTATCAATTAAAAATAATACAGTTTTACAAGTGAGATTTGCACTTAAACAGAAAAGAAACTACAAATGCAAAGAGAATGACAAGATAAAACAAAGATTGCCAGCTTCGGGGAACCGGGCTTCCGGATCTTTGACTTGCTGCTGAGTCAGCCATCTTCAAGATTACTCGTTGAAGTCAATCTGATACTCTTCCAAACCTCTGCCATCAGTAAACTCTTCTGAACCCACATGGCTGGATGAAGGGAGAATGCTGATCTGGATCCCCTGAGGTGTGACTGAGAACCCGCCGGAGTCAAACAGAGTCTGAATCTTGCTCCTCAACACTTTACAATCTTCGGTTGAATTCCCATGTGCCCCAGCATGGTACTCACAGTGGGCGTTGACATCAAAACCGAGCGGATATGGCGGAATCTCTAGAATAGTCTTTTTCGGTACTATCAATCCGCCTCTGATCAGACCATGCAGCATTTGACTGTACGACACTTGCAGTTGGGTGAAATGCCTCGGTGGCCTCCTTGGTCTTTGTCGGGCATGCTGTCGTGGCTGATGAAGGTAAGACATCTAACTCTACAGGGGAAATGGTATTCGATGCACGAACCCCAGGGATTGTTGACTATGAACCGTTGAGACATCCAGAGGTTGAGTTTGAGATATCAAGGACTCCTTTTGTTCAGATACCCTCATCCTCAGGTTTAGCCCAGGAATCGGCAATAGCTGTGGGCGCGGAGATTCCACAGTCACAAATTGCGAGGCACGCTCTTGACCTGATACAGCTTCAGGAGAAATAAGAGGAGCAACCACCTCTTTTGCAATGAGTGGACCAAAACCACCTGGTACACTTACGCCGCCCGGTGCAAACTCAACTGCCTTTGCATTAATTAAGTCTTGAACCTAGTGTCGCGGTGAAATTTGGATACCAAACTATTGATTAGTTTGAATCTTTAATTCAATTTGCAACCGAACTTTGATTTGTCCAAAGGAAGGGATAAAGATCGAAATTCCCATAATGCAATGCAAATGCAAGATTTAGAGAGTTATAGGTTCAGGGGTTGGTTAAACTTAGGCAAGGTGCTAGCATCCTAAGTTTCTGTAGTACTCTACAGGAACCTCTTGTTTTATGTGTTTATTGCTATGTTTATTTGCTTAAGGGTTAAAGACCTAGGGATTTATTTCTAAGTATACTCGATAAGATGTTGCATCTTATGCCTACATATCCTTACGGGAGTGGAATCAGAGTATTTGTAGTTCCCCTAAAGGGTTTGAGGAGCTCTTTGACTGTGGTCAGAGTTCCTACGAGTTTAGGGTAGTTGGTTGATTGATTTTAGAAGAAGAGGCGAGTTGTCATTTTAAGAGAGATTTAACTGCCACAAGTTGTAGGAAAATAGTCTTTGCATCGTCTTAAGAGAAGAGCTCAAGTACTCGTATATTGATCGACGATGTACGCCTCTATCTCTCTTAAGGAAAAGTTCCTATGGTATTGATTGTATTTATGTGGGGTGGAGATTTTATCTCGCTTAAGATGATTAACATCTTTCTCTAATGTTTGAATGTTGTAGTGTTGTTTGTTTTTGTTTTCCTATGTTGTAAAGATAAAGACAAAGGTTCTTCCTATGGGGTAGGATCTATCCTAGAGATCAACTTGAATGGGATCAAGGATCGTAGGGAAGAATGAAAATGATGTGCACTACACACAATTGTTGAATCATGTGTAGGTTTTTCCTTTGGACGGATGCAATACGAGGAAAGTAAATACGATAATGTAAAATTGCGGTAGATAAAAGTTGCGGATAATGTGAGACATACACACGCATGAAAGCGCTAAGTGTGAATTATGAATGTGAATGTGTGTGTGGAATCTAAGTGAAGCGGTAAGCGTGCACGATTGTTTACGATGTTGGTTCATTTTAGTCAAGATTGATTTTAAGGGAGGAGTTGAATTAGTTTAGTGAGTCGATTTTAATGATTAATTTGAGGAAAAATTTAGATTAATTGATGAGGTTGATTTTAGAAAATGTTAATTTAAGGGTGAGTTAATTTGTAAGAAAATTACATTGATTTTGATCGTGAATTATAAATTGATTATTATTATTATTTATTTTCTTAACAAAAGTACGTTTGGTTATTATTATGATATATAAAAAAAACGGTTGTTTAAATAAAGGATTATTAGTTTTTTTATTAATAAAGGTTAACTTAGATAAAAGATTATTATTAGTAACTAGAACAAAATAAATTGATTAATATGAAATGAGTTTTGGTTAATTAAAAAACAAAGTTAATAAATTATTAAATAAAAAAGTTGTGGTATTGAAAAAAAAGGTTTTATCATTATAAATAAATTATCCTAAGTGTAAAAATGGTTTTGATTAATATAATAAAAGTTGGGTTGTTATAACATATAAAAATCTAATTTCCAAAATAAAAGTTTTGTTTAAGAAATGTGAACAGGTTATAATTTTAAAAAAGTTAAGTTGATGAGATAAGATAAATTAATAAGTTGACTAAATAAAAAGAGTAATTAATTAAAAAGGTTTTAGTTAATTATTCTTTAAAAGATTGATTAAAAAAAACTAATTGTGATAGATTAACTAAATAAACAAAGTTAATGATTAAAAATTAATTTAAAAAAAGATTAAAGGTCCAATTAGTTGCTAATTAATTAAATTAGATTGATTAAGGTTAATTAACCTTTAAAAAACTGATTAGTGGAGTTAATGGTTTAATTAAGGGGCAGACGAGGATCTGGTGTGGTGATTTCATTAGGGCTTATCATGGGAATGCGGATGTGGGTTGTGTAATGATGATCGGGTGGCTACGATGTCGTGGGTGCGTGGTGATATGGTGTGTGCATATTCATAGGATTAGCAGATTACATCAAATTTAATAAAACAACAAAAAAAAACCTAATCCCCCCAATTTCTCCCCAATTCTCCGATCTTCTTCCCCTCGGTCCTCTTCTCGAATCCTCCTCTTCATCTTCCGCGATCTGCTTTCGCCATTTCTCGTTCTTCTCCACCTCCTTTTTCTTCCCTCCGTTTCCTTCATTCTTTCGCGATTCTCTCTCCCTCTCAATCTGCGATTCCCTCTCCACGGTTTCCTCGTTCCACAAATTTCACCGAAAAAGAAACCTAGCAAAATTCTCCAAAAAACAAATATCAATTAAGAAATAACGAAGTCAAATAGAGGGAATGTTACCAATGGCGAACGATGGAGTGCTCGGGTCGCAGTTTTGGGGTGATAGTGATGACGACGTCTCTCCGGCGACTTCGCGGTGTACGCGGCTCTGAGATGACTCTCTCATGTAATGAAGGTATGCATTATGTTCCTCTGTTCTCGATTTGGGGTTCAAAGTACTTTTCTGGATTTTCGAACTCAATTGTAACAATGTGTATTTTGTTATTGTGAGCTCTTTCGAGAATGAAATCGCGGATGTCTACCCCTCTCCCAAAAAATTCCTTTCAAAGCCGTATTTAAGTTGTTTTTGAACTTCTATCTCTGGAGCCAAAATGGAAGGAAATAAATGCGCTCAGACAGTGACTTAATGGTGATGAAGTTGTTTCCTTGTATGTTCGAACATGTTCCCCTCTCACCTTAATGCTTGCTTTTAATTTTGTTGGTGTGTACGAATGCTAGCTTTGATATGCCTGATTGTAAGTGAAACTATTGATGGTGTATCTTTTTTGTGTGAATATGTCTGACAATTGTTTGGGAATTGCTTGAATTGGTTTCCTTTTCGAGTCGATTGTGTTTGTGGTTTTCCCCCTTTGAGACAGAACATACTTTAATCACGTTAATTCCTTTCCCCTTTTTAAACTCAACAAGTTTAGCTAATATGGATCACAATTGATATTGATTTGATGATGCTATTTCCATTTTGAGTTGAACACGTTTAAGGAATGTTATGAATGTTGTCCTTGATGGTGCCTTGAGTTTGTTTTGGAAATAATATAACTTCAATCTTTGGTTTTCAATACCCATTGAATGACTTGATTACACGTTTTCTTTTTCAGTTGAATATGTTTATCCTGTTTGGAATTTAATTGAATCAATTGATTTTGTAGAAGCAAAATGCGAGTGGGGAATTGAATGCATTGACTGAAAGGAAACTTGGGGGACATAGATGCCCTGTAAGAAGTTTGAATGGCTCTCAATCTGTTGCTGATTTGACGCATTACCAAAGACAGCCATTGACATAGAAGCTGGCCTATTGTACCCCAAGGACATCATCAAAGAATTCAATGGGTAGGATGACAATCTGGCTACTGAAGGAGCAATGGAGGCCTGAGAATGTTCAGTATTCCCAATACTTACCTGATTATATGGAGCAGGTGGTGAGACAGATGTTTGTGATATTTATGTTGTGCACTTTGTTGGTTGTATCTGTTTCACTATAGAAAGAAAGTTTATGTCTATCAACATCGTCTACACATTTACTAACACTGTCCATACATTTATCATTTACGAAACAGGGTTACCCGGTTGATGGGCAAATAGACTGACCATCTTGAAGGCTCAGTGAAGAAACGCCAGTATATATTACTAGCTTTGGCAAACCCACATAATGCTTCAAGTATTACATTGTAACCTGTGCACCAGCATAAATTTATAACAAGACATTCTCCTATTTGTTCTTGACCACAATAAGGCATACATGGGCATAACCAAACTAGGTGTTCAAAATCTGCATTGTGAACTGCGAGTACGAGCCGGAGATTCCTGGATAGGATGCAATCCATGCCTGCAGCTGGCAACTGGACCATATTCTGCATATTTAGCAGGTCGTACCATAAACTCATCCTCAGGTTGGAAACTTAGTAGCTTATTGATTGCCTCAAAATGATTATTTCTTGTGCTGAAGTACAGTAACACGTTGGGACTATTATACTGCCAACAAAGAGTGCACAAATTTCCAACAGAGTTCCTAGAAACTTTTCGTACGTGCAGAGGGGTAAGTTGCATTAATGTGCAGCCATTTGTTCACACAGCCACAGTGAAAATGGTGACCATAAGGAAACTGTCTCAGTTCAATATCATCTTCATAGGCAGAAAGACAAATGCGACATTCCGCATAAGCACACGTTCAATTGGGGAGTCAACTTGGCCTTCAATCATTACAAATATTCCTTCGAACTAAGTTCGTTTGCACCAAGTAAGCGGTGGCTGTTACGTGTAATTTTCCTTCTACTTTACTTCGGTTTCAACAAAAGTGTACCGAGACGGATTCTCGTTGTATCTTCAAATTTGAATCTGTATGTTGAGTTCTTTTATATGTTTTCTTTCAGAAGTAAGTTGAACCTCATTTTGAATTTGTTTCCGTCGTAACCAGGTGGCGGATGGCTTCGCCAATAATGCACTGGTTACAATAAAGTTGCTTGTGAAGCTTCATCTATATGACGCGGATTTAGGCAATTCCTTTTGAATGATGCTGCTATAGAGATTTCTGTTTTGGGCGGTTCTGATGGGTGCCGGCGTGGAGAAGTCTTGGTTGAGCTTTCAACATATTTCAAACTCCAACAGTCCTTAATAAGTTTTGATAATCTTTTTCAGTTATTTGAGTGACATCCGTGTTTGCTTATTCTCTAGGAAAGTATATCAAGATGTATCATTGTTGTCTATGTATTAAATGTATAATCACGTGAAAAAGATATGGATGTTGATTGAATCTCACGAGCTCCTTCATTAAACATCTTGCAAGTTATGATCTTAATAATTATCCTCTTAATAATTCAGTCTTTTACATTCCTACCAACAAAGCATGGATAGAAATGGTACAGTGGGCTGGGAACCCAAATGCCCCTCTATTGAATTCTTCGTGGTTGTAAAAATGCTCACACAGGGGTTTAATCATTAGCCGTGTGAATGGTCCCGTGCAATAGAGTAATGTAGAGTAATCCGTCATAGTAACTCTTACGTAGCCATAAATTAATAGTTAAGGTTTCTACCACTGGTAAAAAGTTGGAGATATTGCCAAGCCGTGAATCCTTCTTCATAATGAAGTTTTCGATGTGAACCAATAAAACAAACCTTTTGCAACTAAAACTTGTGAATGAATGGAAACTTGGGGCGAATCTCAACATAGCATCTCAATAATAAAATCATGAACTCCCAATCAGAAAGTCCCATATTCTCTTCAAAAATTTGGATGATGCTTTTGCCTCACAAATAGGAAAAAGATTCAGATAACGATGAAACTTGGTACGCGAACCATGTCCTGAGAGAACCTCTGAAGACAATGACATAACTTGCGATGCAGCCAACCATGAAAGTCATAATAGACCTCAAACGCTTGTGCCTTGAAGTACTTGACTGTAAGGGTCTACACTCGTCATTACTACACCTACGCAAAATGGTTAGTCGAAATAAACATACATATAAAAGTAAAATAGGATAAACAAGAAAATAAGCACAAGGAGGTGGGATATTAAGGTCAAAAATTAGGGTGCGATACCTGGTGCTTAAAAGCTATGCAGTTCTCGATGTGGTGCCCCAGAATGGAAATCACAGTGAGCACTTACATCATCGCCCAGTGGTAGCTCACCCGTAAGTGGAGATATAGTCCGAAGTTTAACCAATTGAAGTTGAAGCAAGAGTTGCAACAACTATGCATACGTCATAGGGATTTGATCAAAGATTCTCTCGAGCTGCTTTGTCCTTTGACCATACCTCCTAGTCTTAAGATTGTCTCGGGAAGCAGGAGGTAGCTGCTAACGAGGAGCTTCTGAAATCTCAGGCTGTGCAGAATATCTATGAGGTATACCCTGCCTTAGGGATGATTCCACAGATAAAGGTGGGATAGCCATCTTCGCTGCAGCTTTGGGCACCTGATTACCCTCCTTTCTTAGCACATCTCTCAACACTTCTGCGATTAGGCCCATTTGCGTCTTCAGCTAATGAACTTCTTCCCTCAGCGCTTTCTAATCTAGACACAACGCTTGCATGTCCACCATAAACTGCCCCATCTGGCCTCGGACTTCCGTCAACTCTGCTTGAACTTGTCCCATGGCTTCGCGTTGATTCCCTGGTGGACGATCTGATTGTATCCTGAAACCAGCTAACGAAGCACAAGAAAATAAGATCAACGGTTTCGAGGCACCTGCGATGAAAAAATACAAAATGTAGACATGTATGTATGCAACATGGAAATTTCCCCCTCAATTCTAGTTCCGGGAGACCAGCATGACAACGGAGAACCCCAAAGACAAGCATAGAGTAGAAACTTCTCATATATAATCACAGGTCAACAGGCAAAGTACAAGCATAGCCACTGAGTACAAACAGAATGACCTCAACCAACAGGCCTGGTGATGGTCAACATACAGTAATGGACAAAAGCTACAAAAGGATACAAAGAAATCAAGTGCGACAGCGAGCACAGAAATCCTTTAGCAACTCCTTTGTCTCAGGGTGGTCTGGTCTGGCGAGCAATCCCTGAATGAGTACCTCTCTCTGTCAGATGGTGTCCTGCAGACCCTCGACAAAGTCTTCCCAGGCTCCTTCCCCAAAGCACTCCTCAAGTTTGCCCCTCTTGGAATCAGCCCTCAAACTACAATCCTTCAAGTTTGCAATGGCTTCATTCAACCTGTGTTCAGTGTCACGTCTGAGTGAGGCCTCTGCTGCAATCTTCTCATCTTTAGCTCCCAACTGAGTCTTCAGTCTGGCAATCTTCTGCTTCAGCTTATCTTCGCGCTCCTTATTATTGGAAAGGGTAGCGTTCCACTACGCGTTGAACTTGGAAATCTCCAAATAAGCTTTATCCAAGTCTTGCTTCTTAGAAGCAAGCACACTGCTGACGGCTTTCAAATCTAACCCCAAACGCTCTCGAGCATCTGTCTGCTTGGTCAAATTTGTACCCAATCGGTTCACAAGCTCAGTAAGAGTGGACAACCTTATTCTTTTCTCTCCAGAGCTGAATGATTTCCTTTTCCAATTCTTCATTGGCCTTCTTCAACTCTTCTTTCTCAGACTACAACTGGTTGTACTTCTGAATATCAACAGTGGTGGTTCCTCGATCATAAGAGGATACAATGGCTCAACGGAAGAAAACGGCATCAGAAACTTCACAACTCCATCACGAATCCAAGTCAGATAAGGATCATAGGCTCTGTTGTTACTCTTCCCCAACAAGGCTTTTCCCTTCCTGTGGACACTGCTCCAAGCATGCTTAACTCTGGCTAAAGTATCACCTTCCAATAACCCGGTGAGATACAAAGATTCCTGTATCTCTTCATCCTTCGGAGGTCCTCTCAGCGCGTACCCGAACTGTCTCACTAACAAAGACGGGTTATAGTTGATGCACCCTTTCCTCCCGACCAAAGGGACGTTAGGGAATCCGCCACAACTATACATAATTCTGTGCCAAGCATATCCCTGTCAAACCAGACAATGTTTTCTGCAGACAAACCCATCAACCTTTCCGACCATTCAGATGTACCAGCAACATCAACAAATGGACCCGTCTTGGGCAAATGACTCATGAACCACATGTACAACAAGGGAACACAGCAAGATACAATCTTTCCCCTTCGGTTCTCATTCTTATAGTGGACAGAATGATAGACATCCCCGAGAAGAGTAGGTACGGGATTCCCCGAAGTGAATATGTAGAAGGCATTTGTGTCTACAAAATCTGGCAGGTTAGGGAATAACATGATGCCATAAATACAAAGAGCTAAGATGACATTAAATACGATCCGACAACCCTCTTTGGCGTAATGTTGAGCCTTCTCAATCAGGAAAGGTAGAGGAAAGCCATACATCCCATTCTTCTTAGTCAATTTTCCCTTCAACTCAGACTCATCCAAATGCAGCGCAGCAGCAAGCTTAGCCAGATCATGCTCAGCATCAATGTGGTAGAATGGCATCTGATCCAAGACAGGAACACATAACAGCTCAGAATACTCCTCTAGAGTTGGTGCCAGAACATAATCCGGAAAGACAAAACACCTCAGCTGGGGGTCATAGAACTGCAGGAGAGTATAGACACCACTGATCTCATATGTTGAAGGCTTGCAGACACATCCCAACAGTTTCCCATAAGACTGCTTAAAGTCCTCCATCACCTTCCTGTCAGCCATGGCAATCAAACTCCGCAAAGAACTAACATATGGAGTTGGAAACCTGTATGCCATTGTTTTCTTCAAGGGTTCCATGTCAGAAATAAGGAACAAGATCACTAGAATCGAGGAAGAAATATGCACCTGCAACATAAATACATGTTAATAAACATGCAGATGAAAATGCAAATGCAAATGCAAACAGGGGATCAAGATTGTTGTGCTGTTGATCGAGAAGAACCAGCGCTTTGCTTTGGCCAGAACATTAGCATAGCTCTGATAATAGGAACCACTGATATCAAGAATAAAGATTCACACTGTAAAGAAAACCGGGTAGTCTGAAAGTCAAGGTTTCCTGCATTACCCAATCCCTCTCACAGGTATGGACCTATCCATTGATAAGGTTCGGCATCCTATGCGTTCATCAGCGTCACAGACTTTCAAGAAACGATGATACGTTCACCATTTCTAGTTTTGCATCATAATCTCCTAAAGAGGCCTCACTTAGCTGAATCACAAATGATCGGTCCCCAGAGTCGACAACCCTCAGATCCTAAGGACCAAAAAGGAAATCATCAAAGAGAATCTCATCTAAGCGCGAATTTCATGGGAACTTATGCCTGCTAACCAAGCAAGTCCACCACTACTCTCCACTACTAATGCTATGTTTGTACTCAAGCCCGGGTCCGACTTATCTCTCATTAGAACATTCCCTCCCCACAGCACAACAATAATGATATAGTGCGGAAAGTAAAATGTGAAAGTAAATAAAGTACAACACATATGTACAACACCCAAAAGATAAACAAATAAGCGCTAGGATTGACTCGCATAGGGGATGTTCCTGTCCCCAACAGAGTCGCCAGCTGTCGCTACTACAAAAAAAGGTGTCGGCAATGATAGAAGAGTCGCCACCGTTTGTTATTTATCCTAACAAGTGAAAGGAAACGAGCAGAGAAAACCTGACGAAAACGGGATAAGACAGGTCATCGCAACCATGTCTCAGGTTCGGGAGTCGGTTACGCAAGGGGAAGGTATGAGCACCCCTCACGTCTGTCGTACTCAACGGGATCCACGCTTGTTTTGCTATCTAAAGGGTGATTGAAACTATTTACGCTAAAGGTCTCAGGGACAAAAGAAAAGAAAAGTGACTCGGCAGAGCATCGCCGCTTTGTGCCTACGTATTCCCTCGTGCAATGGGAAAGTCAGAGGCAACGTAGTTCGGCTAACTACGGGTGAAAGGTGGGGAAAGGTTGCTCGCCGAGACATTGTCGTCTCGTGCCTACGTATTCTCATCTGGTATGAGAAATCAGAGCAAACGTAGTTCGGGCAAATAAGAACACCGGTTGGTTCAAATGTTTTACTCGAGTAGGGTTAACAAACAGTTCTAGCAGTTAGGCGTATGCAACTCGACCATTGGAGACTTAGGCGTTACCTATTTGCGGTAGAACTAAGAGTTAACGAAACTCTTTTTTATGAAAAGGTTTTCCATTATTAAGGGTCCCAAAGGAAAAAAAGAAGTTTGATCATTTGTTTTTGAAGTCTTTTAAGAGAAGTGTTTTTGAATTGTTTGTAATTCATGTTGCACTAAAGACTATGACCTAGGAGCGAATGCATCGCATATCGTCCAAAGGACATACGCTAAACACTCTAGAAAATTGAGATGAAGCCGCTCAATCATCATTTCCCAAGTACTTAAGGCTCGTAACGCACAACATTCATTAACCTTTATTAAGTAGTTTAGAGTTGTTTTGAGATGAGAAAGAGAGAGGACAAACTAAAGGAAAACTAGTTCAAACCTAGTAGTTGTCATGCAAGATAGACCTAAAGTTGAGGTTAGGGATGCTACCTAATGTTTTCATACATGGTTTGAATTATAGAGTCTATCATAATCTCAAAGAGATTAGAAGTCCTAAGGGAACATGGCAAAGAAGATAAAGAAGTAAGCATAAACAAAGCATAAGATAATATGAAAGATGCAAAGATGCATATGCAATGCAACAATACAAGCAAAGGGAGGAAAAAGTTTGGGGTAAACACCTTCACAAGCCCATCTCAACCTTTATTAATGCATAAGGGAAGAAAAGAAGAAGAAAAGCATATAACATTCAAACATCAATTCTAATGCACAAAAACACACCAAGTGAAAAGGAAAGAGGTAAGGTAATTGAATGAAATTATGGGAGGCAAAGGGAGAACCTAAGGAACTCACAAGGGCACTCAACCAAACATACAACATTCAATATGCACACAAATCAAACAAAGGGTCCTCAAAGTCTCACTATTTATGGCATGCCTTAAGCTCCTCCTAAGGAGGGGCTAAGCTTCCATAAATAGGATCCTATAGTCCTAGGATAAAAACATAGATGAGGGTATAATATGCTAAAAGTAAATGAAGAGAAATGCACAAAAGAATACAAGCAACTCATGTCAAAAGATGGGAAACATTCACATATGTGCACAAGTGAGACCCTAAATGAAAGGCCTAAAAGATAAGCATGCTTGAACAAGTTTTAAACAAAATTAAGACCTATAATTCAACATAAAAAAAACCTCAATATGTCTATAGCATGAATCCACAATAATTATAGGCTCAATTAATGCACCAAAGTCATTTACAACACAAACTAGCTCATGTATTAGGGTAAACATCACACGATGATGACCTATAATGAAAATTACACTAAAAATAGAAAACATATCCAACAAAGCCCAAATAAAATCCTAGATGACCCCTATGGTGTTAGAAACCAGGGGTCAAAAGTATGGAGACTAAGTCCAAACACAACTAGGCAAACATAATTGAAATCAAAAGGGATACCCTAAATGAAAGGGTGAATCGAGGGTCATAGAGACTAGCCTAAAACCCTAACCAAAATGCCCCAAAGCAGGGGAAAAATTGTCTAAGAAAATCTCTTAACATGTCAAGAATGTGAGAAACAAGAATCAGCCATTAACATGAAAATTTCATCAAGAAATAAAATCAAATACATGAGATATGCAATTTCAATCCAATTAAAATACCTCAAAAGTAAAAATCAAGATTTAATTGGAAAATGACTTAAAAAATTAATTGAAAAATTTGTAAAATCACATAACATCCTAAAGTGTGTAAAAAGTATTTTTTGGGATTTTTATCATTAATTGAGGCATTTTATTTGGATTAAAACTCAAACAGCAAAATAAAATGGAAGAAGAAATAAAGAAGGAAAAAAAAGTAGCGTGGTAAATAGCAAGACAATCCAGTTGCATATTCATTGGGCTGCTGAGAGGGGTGTGTGTCGCTACAGCGAAAATCGGCGCCGGCTGAACAGAAGAGTTGCCACCGTGCGTTATTTATCCCAACGGAGGGAAAGGAAACGCTCGAAGTAAACCTAACGCAAAGAAGGGAAAGGAATGGTCATCGCAACCAAATCCTGGATTCGGGAGTCGGTTACGCAAGGGGAAGGTATTAGCACCCCTCACGTCCGTCGTACTCGACGGGATCCACGCTTGTTTTCTGGTACGGATTGTTATTCTATCTATTCTACAGGTCTGGGGTTAAAAAGAAAATAAAATGACTCGGCAAAGTATCGCACTTTATGCCTACGTATTCCCGTCTGGAACGAGAAATCAGAGTCATCGTAGTTCGCCTACCTACGGGAAAGGAGAGGAAGGTTGCTCGCTAGGATATCGCATCCTATGCCTACGTACTTTCATACGACATGAAAGATCAGAGCAAACGTAGTTCGGGCCACGTACGACACAAGTCTGTCTTGGTTGTTTTTATCTCCTTCTGAAAAAGGGTTTTCCTGATTACGCGTCCAAGCGGACAAAAATGACGTTTTGATGAGTTCACATTCTTTTACGGAAGAAGTGTCTTTTATTGGATTTGAAATCTTATTGTGTTTTTCTGTTTGTTTTGAGAAAGAAGAGACAGAACTCTAACCTATGGTTTCAAAGGGAATCAGACTAACATAATGTTATCATGCATGGGTTAAGACCTAAAGTCTATCACGTTCCTCTCTTGCACATAGAGAAACAGAGATCCTAAGGGGATAAACGGAAACAGAAGCAACAGATACAATAAAACAGTAAAATATGCATGAATGCAAAAATACAAGCGAGGCAAGGGAGTCCCACTCAACCTTGAACCTAGAAAACAACAGGAAAAAGCGAACAAAATTCACTTTCAACCTAACAGGTTAAAGGGAAAACAATACAGCCAGGGAAATTCAAACAATACATCAAGAAAAAATTATAAACAGCAAAAATAAACAGCAAACAGCAGTTCTGCACAACAAGCTCCATCATCTTATATCTTCAAGTCATCTTCAAACATCTACAAGCTGCAAGCAAGCATCAGTCTTCATCTTCACAGCCTTCAAGCAAGGTCTCTATCTTCAATCTTTCAGGGCTTTTCTTCAAGTGTCACTCTCCAAGATGAGTAGCAGTTAACAAGATAAATTGGATGTTAAGCAGTCAATTGCCTACCAAGGGTGGCCTACTGACTGTTAACATGATACAGACAGTTTTCTCTCAAAAGTTCTATCTTTTAAATACATTAACTAATCCTTCCAAAGGAAGGAGGTGGGTATTTAAAAGAGACTTTGAATCATAGAGAAAGAATGGAGGCAAACAAGACCTTCCATGTTTGTGAATCAAGTTTTTATTCTAGAGCTCTACCTAGCTCCTAGTTCCTATAATCTTCATCAGCTACAAGCAGGCTGCAATCTTTATCAACTCTTGAAATTGATCTTCACTCCTTTAGTCTTCAATGGGCTTCATCAGCTCAGTCTTCAGCTCAAACCCAAACCCCAAGCAGGCCCAATACCCCACACAATCAAACAATAACCCTAGAAAGGGCACACCACACAATCAATCAATTACAAGAATATACTAATAGTATTAATATAATAGGGGAACTCCTAGTATTTTCTGAGGGATCTATCACTTACCCATAATACCCCTATAGTCCCAGGTCCTAATTCAGTCTAAAAACCCAAAAGAAAATTATTTTGTTACACCTATGTCATATTCACAACCCTAATTGACTATCCTAATAGTTTCTAACTAAACTACCTAAAATAAATCCTAAAAAAATAGTATAAAAATCAGGGGGGCACCTAATATCCATATCTAGTTATACTAAAAAGAATGGGGTGAAAATCCTAAAGGAAGCTCCTAAACTAAATTCAACAAATAGTAGCATAAACCAAAAGAATTAAAAAGAGCTATTAAATGTAAAAATATGCAAAAAATATGAAAATGAAGTAAAATGACAATTTTATGTTTTCATATTTTTCTTGACAGAAAATAGAAAATGGGAAAAAAAGTCTCATTAAAAAATAATGTTTTTTCAATTTTCTATGAATTTTTAAAGATTAAGAAAATTTGGAGTGAATTTAATATGAAAAATGATGAAGGGGTATGAATAGGAATAAAATTCAGTTAGCATTCATATCTGGGCCCAGCATGGGGGTGCGCATAGCATAGCGCCTGGGCCCATTGGAATTCAGAAAATTAAAATGAAAAAAGAAAAGATGCGCGGTGTAAATAGTAGGTATCATAGTGTAAAACGATTGGGCCTTGGAAATGGGGGGTGGGGAAAACAACTCACGCTAAGCCCATGATGATTCATTAAACAAAACGCAGCATTTTGCTGCTGCCTCTCCCTCCCCAATTCACGTATGAATCCTGGCCCTCCGATCTGCCTCCAAGTCAAATAGTCCACACGCCACCAATGGTTCAGATTGTGTCTTCTTCCTTGGAACACTTAGGGTTTTAGAACCTTCATGAAACACAACTCCATGCATCAATCTTCCTCACCTTCGTTCTCTCTCATTTCTCCATCAAATGCCACGATCCAAGAACCAAACTTGACTAGAATTTTACGTAGAATCCAACTGTAGCATTGGTTTGCATTAAAACTCTCTCTATCATTCTACCCGAACGGTACAACATCAAGAATCCAAACATTCTTCAGTTTTCAACCATCACAAAACTCAACAATCTTTATATATAATTAATCCTTATGCCATGCTGATTAAAACCAACCAATTATCGTGCATTATAACCCCCTAAATCAATCATTCTAACTCCATCAAGAATCAACCTCCATTAATGAAACCTCACTAATTGGTCTTAAACTCATCCAAATGAATCACCTAATGGTCTCTAATGGTTTCACAACAAGAACTAACCCTAGCCATGCCTAAATCAAAGTGTGGAAGTGATTTTTCTTACCTTGACTCTTGCAATGGTAGGTGTTGAAAAGCTTCGAATCAAGCCTTGTAGATCTTCAATAATGGTCCCTAGGTGATGAACAATCCTCTGCTTGCACTAGATTTGATGGAGATGGCTTGTATCTTCAGATCCAAGGCCTTTTGCTCTCTTGCAACTTAACTTGGAAAGCTCTCAATTCTTCATCAATGGGGTTGCAAATCAAGATGAATACATTCAGCAATGGTTGTAGAGATGATTTGTGGAAAAAAATGGAAGGGTAATGAAGAGGAAGATGAAGTTTCAATACAATTTGCAAATGGAAAATTTTTGGTTCAATTTCTATTCTCTACCACCATTAACATCAACAATCACCAACCTTTCACCAATGGAGATTGTAATCAATATATAGACTGATTTGGAAAGGTCTAGAACCATCTAGATCAATCTAGTAAGAACTTGAATTTTCCATGACATGATACTTTGCATTTCCATTCTCACCATATGATATATCATGACAAAAACCCTTGCAACTTGAGTAATTAACTTTAATATCTCCTTACATGAGATTTAGGACAATGATACCATGCTTATTTCCCTTATTCATTAAACTTTTCCTTGTTTTGGTTTGATATGCCATTATGCAATCAAGCAAATTACAAAGCAACCCCAAAATTTAAGCCTCAAATCAAAATTGTGGCTGAACCATTGTTCTTAAAATGTCCTTTGGAGTCAAAATGACCTATCATATGGCATGGTTTGGATTTGTAACTTGGATTTTATGATTTTCCATTTCACTTGAATTAACTTATACCTCATTTTTAGGCCATTTTTATCACTTTTTGCTATGAGCCTTTCCAACATCTCATGACCACCCTAATAGCCTAAAAACATCATTCTAAGCAACTTTGATGTTTAAGGTTTTTCCATTTGAAGCTTGGAAGTAGGAGATATGGCCATATGCTTGAAATGACCCATAATTTCCAAATGACCAAAATGCCCTTGGCTTGCCAAAGTCATAAGTAGAGTTCCACAAATCATATGAAGGCATACCATACCTTTCTAGAAAG
Organism: Lathyrus sativus; assembly: GCA_963859935.3. Taxonomy (NCBI): domain Eukaryota; kingdom Viridiplantae; phylum Streptophyta; class Magnoliopsida; order Fabales; family Fabaceae; genus Lathyrus; species Lathyrus sativus. The sequence goes on along the minus strand of OZ012737.1, from coordinate 669,944,050 downwards.
CTAAGATCATTAGGAACAACTTTCATGTTGTCCATAAATCCATTTGAAAGCTCCTTGAGGGGTAATAGTTGCTTGGAAGTCAAGTAACTTTCACAGACAAATTTCAGAGGCCTCTGATGCCCTGTAACTTGCAAGAACCATAACTTGAGTTCTATAAATATCCTTGAGGCCTTACACCACTCAAATTAAAGGTATTGAGATCCTCTACAAGTTTCATGTTGGCCAAGGATCCATTTGAGACTTGCATTTTGAATTATCTTGCTTGGAAGTTTACCCTAAATTAGGGGATTTTACACAGAAACCCTAATTTAGAAACCTCTCTTCTTCTTGATTTCTCTTGATTCCTCCTTGGCACAACACCACATCCATATCTACATGTCAAATGAGGCATCCCACATCTTTCAAACAGGCCTTGATGCCCTTCAGTCAAGCATTTGACCTAGGGTTGACCCAGGGTGGACCCAGATGAGACCCTAGTTTACTGACTTCAACTGCAGCTCTTGTAATCACATCAATGACTTGCCTCACTTTCAAAATGACCCTCTAGGTCTTCCATGATGTCTATATACCCTCCATGACCTCAATTCATAGCTCACAACTTCTTTGATGATCTTCAAATGCCCTCAAGATAGGAGATAGATCCACTGCTTGGTCCACTAACTGCTCAGATGATGACTTGGCCAAGATTAAATTTGAATAAGAATCTCTTGATATTCCCATAGAGATAAGAATTGCATTTGGTCCCTTGTTGGAGGGCTTGCCCCTGCTATGCTATGCAGATGAATGAATTATGTACATGACCTAATATGCAAATGCTAAAGCTATGAGACATAAACCAAGTGAAGTAGGTTGAGCAGATTTTAGGGTGCAACAGCTGCCCCTATTCAAGCGACTTGGACCCGACTGGGTGAAGAGCGAACGGCCTTCAAACATTCGAGGTACGAGACGGTTGAATACTAAGAACCCGAAAATTTGCCAACCGCAGAAATAAACTGCACCACTGTTTGGGGAACACTATCTACAAATGTGATTTCAACATTATCTTGTCAATATATGAATGAACTTATTGTCTTCACTGGGAGAAGTACTTCTGCCAACAAAACGTGACCCTGCCAACGATTCAGGAGGATCACTCTGCCATCACTACGAGAAATCACTCTGCCACCACCGCGGGAAAATTTTGTCATTATTACAGGAAAATGACTCCGCCACCACTGTGGGTACTAACTCTGCCATCACTACGAGAAATCACTCTGCCACCACCGCGGGAAAATTTTGTCATTATTACAGGAAAATGACTCCGCCACCACTGCGGGTACTAACTCTGCCAAATACAGGAAAATGACTCCGCCTCTGCTACGGGAAATACTCTGTCGAATACAGGAACATAACTCCGTCTCTGCTACGGGAAATACTCTGCCAAATACAGGAATATAACTCCGCCTCTGCTACGAGTAAACACTCTGCCGAATACAGGAATATAACTCCGCCTCTGCTATGGGTAAACACTCTGCCGAATACAGGAACATAACTCCGTCTCTGCTACGGGAAATACTCTGCCAAATACAGGAATATAACTCCGCCTCTGCTACGGGTAAACACTCTGCCAAATACAGGAACATAACTTCGTCTCTGCTACGGGAAATACTCTGCCAAGTACAGGAAAATAACTCCGCCTCTGCTACGGGAAATACTCTGCCAAATACAGGAAACTAACTCCGTCTCTGCTACGGGTAAACACTCTGCCAAATACAGGAAAATAACTCCGCCTCTGCTACGGGAAATACTCTGTCAAATACAGGAAAACAACTCTGCCTTTGATACGGGAAATACTCTGTCAAATACAGGAAAACAACTCCGCCTTTGCTACGGGTAATACTCTGCCAAATACAAGAAAACAACTCCGCCTCTGCTACGGGTAATACTCTGTCAAATACAGGAAAATAACTCCGCCTCTGCTACGGGAAATACTCTGCCAAACAGGAAAATAACTCCGCCTTTGCTACGGGTACTAACTCTGTCAAATACAGGAAAGCAACTCCGCCTTTGCTACGGGTACTAATCTGATACAGCTTTTCTGCCTATCTTTGCAGTAGCTAGCTCCATCAATCATATGGGTAACACAATATGAGTCTAGTCTTCCAATTTTCAGTGCTGACATGGCAGCAAATCTGAGAAGGCCTCTACTGGGGATTTTCTGAATCCACACTTCCAGACACCTATTTTAACATAGGCGGCAACTTCCAAAAATCGATTCACGAAATCTTTTGATGCTGTCACAACAACAACCTTGAAGAAATACTCCGCTGGAGGGGTAAGAGAAACTTAATCAAGCAACTATGTGGGGAATAATGCCAAAGCTGACATTATCATTACACATCTCACGCCGAGATCTTGAATGTTTGACAATTAATTTGAGCAAGAGCTCTCTCCACCTGTAAGGGAAACAATACTTGAAAACAAACGGTTAACCAACCTGGTTTATGTTTCAAAATGCATATGTTTGACAATGACGCAATGCTCCATTCGACATGGAAATGCTACGCGTTTTTATTTGGTAGATGCAAATATGACACTATATGCCAATGCAAATGCAAGCTCGAACTGCTAGGATACAGAAAACCGCTTCAACAAAATAAATGCTGAAGACAACGCCCACTCCGCTGGGGATAACCAGGTGTCACAGACTTATTCCAGCAAAATAAATGCTGGAAGAGTGAATCCCGCTTCGCTGAGGAATAACTGAATGCGACAATCATGATTGGACTTCTGCTGGAGAGTGAACGGGTATCACACGGTATTCCGACAAAATAAATGCCAGGACACACAACCAACTCTGCCGGGGAGAGTCTTAATCTTCGAGTTCCACTGGGAGGAAAGAAAACACTTGCTGGAAAGAGAACTCCGCTGGGGACGAAACGACTCTCTTGGGGAAAATCAGCTGACTCCGTTGGGGAGAGTAAATGACCCTACTGGGAAGGGTAGACTGTCTGGGTACAGCTCTCAAGTTGGAAATATTAATCTTCTGAGGCTAAACCACTCCGCTCGGGATGGGGGATCCTTCTGGGGGACACCATACTGTCTGAATACAGCCTTCGATCTTGGAATCGTCAGTTCTACTGAGGGTAAATGCCCTTGCTGAAGAATGTCTTTCGGATAAGCTGCGACTAGCTGGGGAATTTGACCCTTCTCCCGTAAGGAACATTGTCATCTCAGAAGCGCGACCTGCGTGGGGATCGAGTCTTTCCGTTACGAGCTTCTGGTCAGTACTGCAATCTTTTGATCGTCCACTTCGTATGGTCAAGAACCCTGCAACACCACAAACGAGACAAGACAAGTCTATGCAACCAAATCTACTCAGGTTAGTGTTCGTGACATTATTTTCAGTTAATTCAAAGTTTTAGCAATTATTGGCAAGGGCCAGCGACGTTATACACTTGCTAGTTTTATTAAACCTTGGCGTTTGTCATGTACAAAACAGTAAGGAACCAACATCAAATACTGAATAACATGTTTTTATTGATTGGGCCCCTAAATAGGCAGAGTTTTGTACACGAGATGTAACTCCTGAAAAGAGGAAGCTACGCACAACAAATATACAAGTATGCACAAGAAGCATAAATATAATGACAACTCAAATTTGTACACATGTCGGCAACGGGATGCAGACGATCATCATGAGCTGATCCTCCTATGACTCGCCTGACTCTAGTGCTTTCCGGTATTCGCACTTCCGAAGAGATTGTATCTGATAATCGACCCCTCAGGTATATTCTCCCGCATCAATGCGCACCGTAGTATCAAATTCGGACCGCAGTCATTTGCTTTTCAAATCCCTAACTTTTGCGTGAACCGCCCTTTTCGGGTTTTCAGTTCACCGGGATACCCTTTTTTGCCGAATCCACCCAGTGTAGGTTTTCAACTTCGCGGGTGAACATTTTTTCAATTTTATCCCTAATTTTTGCCCGAACCTTTCATTCTGTTTTTGGTTCGCCAGGATGCCCCTTTTTTGCCTGGACTCTCTTTTTTCTGTCCAGCGGGTCAATTTCAAGCAAAGTATTTTTTAACTGCGTCCGAATTCACAGGCGGCGTAAAGTCTTCACCGTCCATGGTGGACAACAACAAAGCTCCTCCTGAAAAGACTTTTCTGACAACGTATGGCCCTTCGTAGTTGGGGGTCCACTTGCCCCTGTGATCTGCCTGTGGCGGGAGAATCCTTTTCAACACAAGGTCGCCCGTCTGAAAGCTCCGAGGATGTATCTTCTTATCATATGCTTTCTTCATTCGGCTCTGGTACAAACGACCGTATGCTAGAGAAGCCAGCCTCTTCTCATCCATTAAACTCAGCTGATTCAACCTGTCTTTCACCCATTCTGCCTCGTCTAGTTGAACATCTCGTAATACTCTCAGGGAAGGAATCTCAACTTCCAGTGATAACACTGCTTCCATCCCGTATACCAACGAGAACGGGGTTGCCCCGGTTGATGTGCGTACCATCGTACGATAACTGTGCAAAGCAAAAGGTAGCATCTCATGCCAGTCTTTATAGGTCACCACCATCTTTTGCACAATCTTCTTTATGTTTTTATTGGCCGCTTCAACAACGCCATTCATCTTGGGTCGATAAGGAGAGGAGTTGTGATGCTCGATCTTAAAACTCTGACACAACTTCTTCATCATTTTGTTATTCAGGTTTGAACCGTTGTCGGTAATTATCCGCTCGGGGATTCCATATCTGCAAATAATATCTCTCTTGATGAACCTGGCTACCACCTGCTTGGTCACATTAGCATAGGATGCCGCTTCTACCCACTTGGTAAAGTAATCAATTGCTACCAAAATGAACCGGTGTCCGTTAGAAGCCGTCGGCTCGATCTTTCCAATCATATCGATTCCCCACATTGAGAATGGCCACGGTGACGACATCACGTTCAGAGGACTCGGAGGCACATGGATCTTATCTGCATATATCTGGCACTTATGACACTTCTTCGCAAACTTGAAACAATCGGTTTCCATAGTTAGCCAATAGTAACCTGCCCGCAGCAGCTTCCTCGTCATAGCATGCCCACCAGCGTGCGTACCAAATGTACCCTTATGTATTTCCTCCATGAGCAGCTTCGCCTCTTTCTCGTCCACACAACGTAGTAGCACCAAGTCGTGATTTCTCTTGTATAGGACACCGTCCGGATTCAGATAGAAATTACCCGCCAATCTCCTGAGAGTCTTCTGATCGTGACTGGATGCCCCAGCCAGATACTCTTTGCTTTTCAGGAAATTAAGGATATCAAAATACCAGGGTTTATCATCAGATGCTTCGTCAATGGCAAATACGAAGGCGGGTCTGTCAAGCCGAGAGATAACAATTCTGGGAGCCTCATTCCAGAAGTTGACTTTATACATGGAAGACAATGTGGCCAGGGCGTCAACCATCTGATTTTCCGCTCGCGGTACATGATGCAACTCAACCCTGTCAAAGAAAGGCAACAATCTCCTCGCGTAATTCATGTATGGTATCAAATTAGGCTGACGTGTCTCCCATTCTCCTTTTATTTGATTCACCACCAGAGCTGAGTCTCCGTATACATCCAGATTTTTGATTCGCAAATCAATGGCTTCTTCAAGCCCCATGATACAAGCTTCGTATTCGGCTTCATTATTGGTAACCAGAAAGGTCAATCGAGCAGTAAATGGGATGTGCGACCCATGTGGAGTAGTGATGATTGCCCCTATTCCGCTACCGTAGGCGTTTACAGCTCCGTCAAAGATCAACTGCCATTTGGAACCCAATTCTGGTCCTTCGTCCGACAATGGTTCTTCACAATCTTTCATCTTTAGGTACATGATATCCTCGCCAGGAAAATCAAACCTCATCGATTGGTAGTCCTCAATAGGCTGCTCTGCCAAGTACTCAGATAATACACTCCCCTTTATAGCCTTCTGTGAGACATACTGGATGTCATATTCGGTCAAAACCATCTGCCAACGGGCAATTCTCCCCGATAAGGCCTGCTTTTCAAATACGTATTTGATAGGATCCATCTTCGAGATGAGCATGGTTGTATGATTCAGCATGTATTGCCTCAAACGCTTGGCGGCCCAGGCTAGCGCGCAACAAGTTTTTTCGAGCATTGAATACCGAGATTCACATTCAGTAAACTTCTTACTCAAGTAGTATATCGCATGCTCTTTTCTCCCTGTCTCGTCGTGTTAACCGAGAACACAACCCATACTTCCCTCAAGAACCGTCAAATACATAATCAAGGGTCTCCCTGCCACTGGAGGTATCAAAATAGGAGGCTCCTACAAATACTGCTTTATTCTATCAAACGCCTTTTGACAATTTTCATTCCATGTTACAGCCTGGTCTTTTTTCAACAGCTTGAATAATGGCTCACACGTAGCTGTTAGGTGAGATATGAACCGAGCGATGTAGTTCAACCTCCCTAAAAACCCGCGCACCTCTTTCTCTGTTTTAGGCGTCGGCATCTCTTGTATTGCTTTTATTTTTGCAGGATCAACCTCTATTCCTCTTTCACTCACGATAAACCCTAGCAGTTTACCCGATCTCACCCCGAAGGTGCACTTGTTAGGGTTTAGTCTCAGCCTGAACTTCCTAAGCCTTTTGAATAACTTCAGCAGATTGACCAAATGTTCCTCCTCCGTCTGGGATTTAGCAATCATATCGTCGACATAAACCTCGATCTCTTTATGCATCATGTCATGAAAGAGAGTCGTCATTGCACGCTGATACGTTGCCCCAACATTCTTCAATCCGAAGGGCATCACTTTGTAACAAAATGTTCCCCAAGGCGTTATGAAAGTAGTCTTCTCCATGTCTTCTGGCGCCATTTTAATCTGATTATAGCCCGAGAAACCATCCATGAAGGAGAATACGGAGAATTGAGCAGTGTTGTCAACCAGCACATCGATGTGAGGAAGCGGGAAATCATCTTTCGGGCTCGCTTTGTTCAGATCACGGTAATCTACGCACATTCTCACTTTACCATCTTTCTTTGGCACTGGTACAATATTAGCGACCCAGGAGGGATATTTTGTAACAGCCAGGAAACCAGCATCCCACTGCTTTTGAACCTCCTCCTTAATTTTCACTGCCATATCCGACCTAGTTCTGCGAAGCTTCTGCTTCACCGGCGGGCATTCTTCTTTTAGCGGCAGACGGTGCACAACCATATCCGTATCCAGCCCAGGCATGTCTTCATACGACCAAGCGAACACATCACTGTATTCTCTGAGCATTTCAACCAGTCTTCGCTTGACGTCGCTCTGCAGCGCGGCTCCTATACGGATGTTCTTTTCAACCCCTTCCGACCCCAGGTTAATAATTTCAATGACCTCCTCATGAGGCAGAATGACTCGTTCTTCTTGCTTCACCAACCAAGATAATTCTTCGGGAACGTCGCCATCTTCAACAATCTCTTCTTCGGCCTGAAATACCGGGTGCTCAAAGTCGAAATGAGTCATAGGAGGTTCGCTGATGTCATCTGAAAATATTATCCTGCAAAAGGAATGGTTAAATGCTTCAAAATGCGTATAAAGCGAATAACCACGTTGCCATTTTATTGTAAAACACCAAAAACAGGAAAAACAGGGATCGCAATATTTGTACATGAAAAAACGCCTTTTATTTAATGATTAAACAACGCAATGTACATAACAGCACGACCCTAAGCAAAATCACGATGCCCCAGGTAAGACACCGAATTGTTCAACAATTAAGAAAACAAAGTATTACTGTTTGGTGGTCACAGGAACAATCTCCTGAATAGACCAATTGCATAATCCTTGTCCTGGCACGCTCGGCTGAATCCAGGCGTCCATGTCGCAGTCACTGTCTCCTTCTTCGGAATCTGAAACAGCGTTGATGGCCTCGTGATACACTCCACTAGCTGTGATTGTTATCGGTCCTTTGAAACGGGGTGCCCCTGCAGCAGGCGTTGATGATGATGGTTGATATCCCAGCCCAAATTTGTCCATCTTCACGGGAATATCCAGAATCTTGCCCCAGCCCTTTGCCTCACCAGTCTTCACTAGAGCTTGAGCCTCCTTGTATGACGAGACGGCCACCTCTGACGCTTTACACGGCCCTGGAACTTTGTCTTTGATGCGCAACCCTTCAAAGGCTTGACAGGGTGTTTCACGAATCTCGCTGTCGACTTCTACATACTTGAATGATGACAGATGGCTAACCAATATATCTTCTTCTCCACAGACCGTGACCACACTGTCCCCTACCATGTACTTCAGCTTTTGGTGCAAGGTAGATGTGACTGCCCCAGCACCATGGATCCAGGGTCGTCCGAGAAGGCAGCTGTATGCTGGCTGTATGTCCATAATGTAAAATTCAGTTTCGAAAACCTCCGGCCCCACCTGTAGAGGTAACGTTATGGATCCAAAGACTGTTCTTCGTGTACCATCAAATGCCCTGACCACCAAGTCACTAGGCGTACAAATGATTCCCCTGACGTCCAATTTCATCATTGCTTTCTTTGGCAGCACGTTTAAGGAAGATCCGGTATCTACCAGTACATGAGACATGACTGAGCCCCTACACTCAACTGAGACGTGCAACGCCATGTTATGCTCTCTCCCCTTCGGGGTCAAATCAAAGTCTGTAAATCCCAAGCTATGGCCTGTATTCACATGCGCCAACACCCCCTCCAACTGATTCACAGAAACATCTTGGGGTACGAAGGACGTATCCAGAACTTTCAACAATGCATTTCTATGAGCTTCGGAACATAATAGCAACGACAGTATGGATATCTTCGATGGCGTCTGTTGAAGGTGCTCAACAATCTTATAATCACTCTTACGAATAAGGCGCATAAACTCTTCCACATCCTTCAACGACGTTTCTCTTTCGTTCCTCTGCACAGGGATATCCTCATTCATCTTTCCTTTTCCTTTCGCCAGTCGTTCAGCCTCTACCTCAGGCGATATAAAAATTCTTCCACTTCTCGTCATCCCTCCGGTGCCGACGACATTGTCTACAACCTCAACTGGCTGTTTACTAACATCAATTTTCACCCCATCACAGTATGCTTCCAACCCATAGGTCCAGGGTACAGCCTTAGTGCTCTCATAAGGGATTGGTCCTGCCTTGGTGATAGTGATCGGCGGTCGCCTGGCTGGCGCTGTTATAGTTATTGTTTTTCGGGGAATTGTCACGGTAGCTACATCACTTTGCTCATCCGTTAATAACTCTGCAGGTTCTTCAACTGCCGTTCTGTCGAATTGTAATGTGCCTCCATCTATTAAGGTCTGAATACCCTTCTTCAATTCATCACAACCCCCAGCCTGGGTCCAACACTCTAAACAAAACTCATCGCAGCCCGGATACACACCTCCTTTCAATAATCTGCTCTTTATCTCACACAACGGTGTCTTGAGGTCATCAACATTCATGATCAAGTTCAAACCCTCCTCGGTTAAAATAGCATTTGCCCCATGATTGGGCATGGGCTTTTGTACTATGTTCGGACCTGCCTGTCCAAAATTGATAGCCTTACTATCCAATAGATCCTGCACCACATGTTTGAACGCGTGGCAACTCTCTACGTCATGGCCAGGAGCCCCGGAGTGGAATTCACAGTGCTTTTTCGCGTCAAAGCCGTACGGAGGAGTGCCCGTTACTAGCGCCATAGTTCTCTTTTCCACCAAGTTCAAACCCAGTAACGTCTGTAGCAATTCTGCATACGTTGAAGGAGGCGTTTCAAACACCCTCCTTGGTCTGCCCCCCTAGATTCTGCACTGGGCAGGATGTACCCCCTGTTGTGGTTGCTGTTGCTGTTGTTGTATTGGTTGTTGCTGAAATGGAATGGTGACACTTGCCACCTGCTGCGGCTGATTGTACTGGTTTCGACCTCTGCCTCGGCCTCGACCTCGGCCCCCGAACACTGCATTTGCATCACCTTGACGACGCCCACCGAAAGCCCTTCTGTTACTGCCAGCTGAAGTGGATTCCTCAGCTTGGAATCTTCCCAGTTTAATATTGCTTTCAATCTTCTCACCCATCAGGATTAAGTCCGAGAAACTGCCCAAAGAAGTATGAAACAACTTGTCATAAAACATACCGGTAAATGTTCCTATGAACATATCATTCATTTCTTTGTCATCCAAAGGAGGATGAACTCGTGCAGCCATGTCGCGCCATCTCTGCGCATATTCTTTGAAGCTCTCCTCCTTCTTCTGGGACAACCCCTGCAATTGGACTCGGTTGGGTGCCAAGTCACTATTATACTTATAATGAGCCACAAACGCTTCAGCCAGCTGCTTCCATGTTTTTACCTGAGTTGGCTCCAACCCCATGTACCATTCAAGGGAAGGACCAGACAAGTTGTCTTGAAAGAAATGCATTAGCATCCTCTCATCGTTTGAATACGCCGACATCCTTCTGTAGTATGACCGCACATGCACCTTTGGACAGGTATCCCCCTTATATTTGTCGAATGTGGGAGCTTTGAATTTTAGTGGTACCCTCAGGCCAGGCACCAGACCCATTGTGGTCATATCTAAACCAACAGCGCTTTGATTCACGACCCCTCTCATCTGCTCCTCGAGCATCTTGATTCTCTGAGAATCATCCATAGGACCTTCAAAACCTCCACCGGAGAAAGCATCTTCTTGCTGATCTTCTAGCCAATTACCGTTCCCATTTCCGTATCCATCGTACCCGTTGTTACGGCCAAATCTAGTCTGATTCATTACGGGGCCCCGCCCCCTGTTACCATACCCCGGAGCGATTCCGGCAGGTCCAAAAGACATTATCCCGACACCATTTCCATTTCCGAATCCGCCATAACCCTGATTGGTAATACCAAATCCATCCTGTCCGAAGCCCTGAGCGTTGGAGCCGTACTTCCCAGCATGATCAAACCCCTGGTCATTAAAGCCGAATCCATTGTTACCGAAGCCATTACCTCCCATATTATCACCACCCAGATTGACATCTCCGAACCCAACGTTGTTGACGACAGTCTCGTTACCGATTCCTGCGTTACCGTTCCCGGCGGCAGCGCCGTTGTTCACATTGACAGCAGGTATGTTCACCACAGGTGGAGCTACCGGTGTAGGAGTACCATCCTCGTGAATAGTGTCAACTCGCACAGAATTATGGTCTTTGTTTCCGTGCCCAGCATTTCTCATCAGCAAAGGCTGCACCAAAGCTTGCAAGTTCTCCTGGCCTTTCACAATGGTCTCCATTGTCTGCATGAATAGCGCCAGCTTCTCACGCATGTCCTGCATTTCATTCTGCATCTGATCCATAACTCTTCTGCAGTTGGTACGAGTGGAGTATCGGTGCGGGCGTTGACTTTCAATCCTGAAAAGACCTGGTACAGTGCAGGAAATGAGACATAGTTCAATAATCACCTGTAATGCAATATGAATGTGAATGCAATGCAATATGTGTCTGTGCGTTAGGGAATATCATTCCTCGATTCTAGTGCGAATGTGTCAGTGTGGTGACAGTGACAGCAATACGAAGTTCGGAGCCGAATCATAGAAAACACCTCATATATTGCAGAGAAACCCATCAGATCAAGAATACAATATCAATGAGTATACAATAAGAAGACATGACCTCAACCAACAATCCTGGTGATGGTCAGCACAATGCAAATAAAGCATACACATTAATACATGAAATGGTCAAGTGCTCCCATAGGCCTGGTACTCCTCTAATAACCTCTTAGTCTCTGGATGACTTGGTCAGGTAAGCAGACCCTCAACAAGTAGATCTCTTCGTTGGAGAACATGTCGTAAATCACCAGCAGATTCCTCCCATGCCCCTTCTCCGAAGCGATCATCTAACTTCCGTTTCTGAGCTACAGCCTCTTTCTTGCCTTCGATGGCCTTGTTCAATGCGTTCTGAAGACTATATCTTGCCATCACCTCCTCTTCATACTTTTTAGTGCTAGCCTTCAATTGTTCTTCGAGTTCAGAGATTTGCTGCTTCAATTTGTCTTCCCTCTTTTTGTTGTTGGTTAGTGTAGCATTCCACGTCTTGTTACAATAAGAGATTTCCCGGTGGGCGGCATCGAGTGCTTTCTTCTTGGACTCCAACATATCATGAGAGCTTCTGAACTCTTTCCCCAAACGTTCACGCTTCTTCTTCTCTTCGGTCAATTCAGCACCTAGCCTGTTTACTAATTCAATCTGCTGCTGAAAAGAATGCACAGCCTTGTTCTTCTCACTACGCATCTGAGCCAGTTCCTTTTCTAACTCTTCATTGGCCAACAGCAAGGCTTCCTTCTCTTTTACAACTCGCTCGTAGACCTCCATAGTAACAGTGGTTGGTTCCTCTACGGGAATATGAACCTGAACTGGTGCAGCTGGAAACGGCATTAGCAACTGCTTTGTTCTCTCTTGGATCCAAACTCTGTATGGTACATAAGCCTGACAATCATTCTTCCCCAATAGTGGTTTCCCTCTTCTGTTGATACGCATCCAAGCGTGCTGAAGCTTGGCTAGTAGTTCTCCATTCAAATCACCGGTGAAGTACAGAGATTCCTGTACTTCTTCCTCCCTAGGTGGGTTCTTCAATGCGTATCCAAACTGGCGAACAAACAGAGATGGGTTATAATTGATGCACCATTTCATTCCTATCAAAGGAACATTAGGATATCCGGCACAGCTGAAAATAAGCTCATACCCCAGCAAGTCTCGGTCAAACCACTCAATGTCTTCGGAAGATAGTCTCATCAGACGCTCTGGCCAGTCGGCTGTAGTTGCACCATCTACAAAAGGTCCCTTTAGGGGGAGATGGCTCTTAAACCACATGTTCAACAACGGCGCACAACAGTAAACAGTCTTTCCTCTCCTATTTTCATTTTTGTAGTGCAGTGAATGATAGAGATCTCCAATCAAAGTGGGTACGGGGTTGCCAGCAGCAAACAGATGAAAGGCGTTAAAGTCCACAAAGTTGGGTAAATTGGGAAACAACACTATTCCGTAGATGCACAGAGCCAAGATAGCATTAAAGACTATCCAGCCTCCGCTCTTAGCATATTCTTGAGCTTTGCCAACCAGAAAACCAAGGGAGAAGCCTGGAACCCCGAGCCAAGAAGTCACTAATAGTTCAGAAGCGTTCATGTGTAAGGCCTTAGCTAAGTCCTCCAGCTTGGGCTTAGCGTCACAATGGATGAAAGGAACCTTATTTTGCACCGGCAGCTCGATAAACTCTGCGTACTCTTCCATGGTAGGCCCCAAAATAAAGTCAGCAAATGTGAAACATCTCAAGGCAGGGTCATAGAATTGCATCAACGTATACAGCCCATTCATCTCAACAGCAGTTGGCTTGCATACTAGTCTCAACAGTCTTCCATAACTCATTCTGAAACTTCTCTTGACCTCCTCATCAGCAAGGGAAATCAGACCAAGTAGGGGAGTAATGTCAGGTGTAGGTAACTTGTACGCAACTGTCCTTCTCAAACCAGCCATGATCAGCAATCAGAAGTCCGGACACTAGAATCAGGGAATATGCAAATGCACCTGCAGCACAGACACACGTTAATGAAATGCACATGATAATGGTTATGCGAATAATGCAATGCAAATAGATGCAACAGGGACCAAATGCCATGGCTGAGAAGCCTGAACCACATCATTAGTCTCAGATAGACCGTCCAGAATTCCTCAAACCCTGGTCTTAGACAGACCCAATACAAAGCTCCAACTCTGGTCTCTGATAGACCCCATATCATAACTCCATCTGGTCTCTGATAGACCCCTCAACTGTCCATAAATACCCTGAATCTCAAATCAAGAAACAAACCGGTATCTGAAGGTCTAGTTACCTGCATAGCCCCAAACCCTCTCACAGGTAGGTGTCCTAGTAACTGACAATGGTATGGCATCCTATGCGGTCGTCGGCGTCACAGACTTTCAGGGTTGATGATACGATTCCCAGAAGGAGTGGCATCATCAAATCCTGAAGAGGCCTCACTTAGCTAACTTCCAAATGATCGGTTCCCGGAGTCGACAATTCAACTAACCAACAACCCCTTTGACCCAAAGGGTAGAAAAAGAAGCCAACCAGAAGAACCTCGTCCGAGTGTGGACTTTGTGGGACACTAATGCAAGCAAAGCCGGCACGCACCCACTACTTTCCACTCTAATTCTAAGTGCACTCAAGCCCAGGTCCGGCTTATCTCTCAATCATAGAACACCCGTCACACCCCAATACAGCAATAATAACAATAATACAATGCTGAAAGTAAAATACAGAAAAAGTAAATCCATACAAAATCCTCGACGGGAAAACAAGCGTTAGGATTGACTCGCTTAAGGGACGTTGGATCCCAAATGCATAAGGAACTATCGCAGTCCTTAGCAGCCAGGGGACGTTGGATCCCCAGCAGAGTCGCCAGCTGTCGCTACTGCGAAAATCGGCGCCGGCTGAACAGAAGAGTCGCCACCGTGCGTTATTTATCCCAACGGAGGGAAAGGAAACGCTCGAAGTAAACCTAACGCAAAGAAGGGAAAGGAATGGTCATCGCAACCAAATCCTGGATTCGGGAGTCGATTACGCAAGGGGAAGGTATTAGCACCCCTCACGTCCGTCGTACTCGACGGGATCCACGCTTGTTTTCTGGTACGGATTGTTATTCTATCTATTCTACAGGTCTGGGGTTAAAAAGAAAATAAAATGACTCGGCAAAGTATCGCACTTTATGCCTACGTATTCCCGTCTAGAACGAGAAATCAGAGTCAACGTAGTTCGCCTACCTACGGGAAAGGAGGGGAAGGTTTCTCGCTAGGGTATCGCATCCTATGCCTACGTACTTTCATACGACATGAAAGATCAGAGCAAACGTAGTTCGGGCCACGTACGGCACAAGTCTGTCTTGGTTGTTTTTATCTCCTTCTAAAAAAGGGTTTTCCTGATTACGCATCCAAGCAGACAAAAATGACGTTTTGATGAGTTCACATTCTTTTACGGAAGAAGTGTCTTTTATTGGATTTGAAATCTTATTGTGTTTTTCTGTTTGTTTTGAGAAAGAAGAGACAAAACTCTAACCTATGGTTTCAAAGGGAATCAGACTAACCTAATGTTATCATGCATGGGTTAAAACCTAATGTCTATCATGTTCCTCTTTTGCACAGAGAGAAACAGAGATCCTAAGGGGATAAACGGAAACAGAAGCAACAGATACAATAAAACAGTAAAATATGCATGAATGCAACAATACAAGCGAGGCAAGGGAGTCTCACTCAACCTCGAACCTAGAAAACAATAGGCAAAAGTGAACAAAATTCACTTTCAACCTAACAGGTTAAAGGGCAAACAATACAGCCAGGGAAATTCAAACAATACATCAAGAAAAAATTATAAACAGCAAAAATAAACAGCAAACAGCAGTTCTGCACAGCAAGCTCCATCATCTTATATTTTCAAGTCATCTTCAAACATCTACAAGCTGCAAGCAAGCATCAGTCTTCATCTTCACAGCCTTCAAGCAAGGTCTCTATCTTCAATCTTTCAGGGCTTTTCTTCAAGTCTCACTCTCCAAGATGAGTAGCAGTTAACAAGATGAATTGGATGTTAAGCAGTCAATTGCCCACCAAGGGTGGCCTACTGACTGTTAACATGATACAAACAGTTTTCTCTCAAAAGTTCTATCTTTTAAATACATTCACTAATCCTTCCAAAGGAAGGAGGTGGGTATTTAAAAGAGACTTTGAATCATAGAGAAAGAATGGAGGCAAACAAGACCTTCCATGTTTGTGAATCAAGTTTCTATTCTAGAGCTCTACCTAGCTCCTAGTTCCTATAATCTTCATCAGCTACAAGCAGGCTGCAATCTTCATCAACTCTTGAAATTGATCTTCACTCCTTTAGTCTTCAATGGGCTTCATCAGCTTAGTCTTCAGCTCAAACCCAAACCCCAAGCAGGCCCAATACCCCACACAATCAAACAATAACCCTAGAAAGGGCACACCACACAATCAATCAATTACAAGAATATACTAATAGTATTAATATAATAGGGGAACTCCTAGTATTTTCTAAGGGATCTATCACTTACCCATAATACCCTTATAGTCCCAGGTCCTAATTCAGTCTAAAAACCCAAAAGAAAATTATTTTGTTACACCTATGTCATATTCACAATCCTAATTGACTATCCTAATAGTTTCTAACTAAACTACCTAAAATAAATCCTAAAAAAATAGTATAAAAATCAGGGGGGCACCTAATATCCATATCTAGTTATACTAAAAAGAATGGGGTGAAAATCCTAAAGAAAGCTCCTAAACTAAATTCAACAAATAGTAGCATAAACCAAAAGAATTAAAAAAAGCTATTAAATGTAAAAATATGCAAAAAATATGAAAATGAAGTAAAATGACAATTTTATGTTTTCATATTTTTCTTGACAGAAAATAGAAAATGGGAAAAAAAGTCTCATTAAAAAATAATGTTTTTTCAATTTTCTATGAATTTTTAAAGATTAAGAAAATTTGGAGTGAATTTAATATGAAAAATGATGAGGGGGTATGAATAGGAATAAAATTCAGTTAGCATTCATATCTAGGCCCAGCATGGGGGTGCACATAGCATAGCGCCTGGGCCCATTGGAATTCAGAAAATTAAAATAAAAAAAGAAAAGATGCACGGTGTAAATAGCAGGTATCATAGTGTAAAACGATTGGGCCTTCGAAATGGGGGGGGGGGGGGGGAAACAATTCACGCTAAGCCCATGATGATTCATTAAACAAAACGCAGTGTTTTGTTGCTGCCTCTCCCTCCCCAATTCGCGTATGAATCCTGGCCCTCCGATCTGCCTCCAAGTCAAATAGTCCACACGCCA
The DNA here is from genome assembly GCA_963859935.3 of Lathyrus sativus. Taxonomy (NCBI): domain Eukaryota; kingdom Viridiplantae; phylum Streptophyta; class Magnoliopsida; order Fabales; family Fabaceae; genus Lathyrus; species Lathyrus sativus. The sequence goes on along the minus strand of OZ012737.1, from coordinate 669,927,212 downwards.
CCAATGGTTCAGATTGTGTCTTCTTCCTTGGAACACTTAGGGTTTTAGAACCTCCATGAAACACAACTCCATGCATCAATCTTCCTCACCTTCGTTCTCTCTCATTTCTCCATCAAATGCCACGATCCAAGAACCAAACTTGACTAGAATTTTACGTAGAATCCAACTGTAGCATTGGTTTACATTAAAACTCTCTCTATCATTCTACCCGAACGGTATAACATCAAGAATCCAGACTTTCTTCAGTTTTCAACCATCACAAAACTCAACAATCTTTATATATAATTAATCCTTATGCCATGCTGATTAAAACCAACCAATTATCGTGCATTATAACCCCCTAAATCAATCATTCTAACTCCATCAAGAATCAACCTCCATTAATGAAACCTCACTAATTGGTCTTAAACTCATCCAAATGAATCACCTAATGGTCTCTAATGGTTTCACAACAAGAACTAACCCTAGCCATGCCTAAATCAAAGTGTGGAAGTGATTTTGCTTACCTTGACTCTTGCAATGGTAGGTGTTGAAAAGCTTCGAATCAAGCCTTGTAGATCTTCAATAATGGTCCATAGGTGATGAACAATCCTCTGCTTGCACTAGATTTGATGGAGATGGCTTGTATCTTCAGATCCAAGGCCTTTTTCTCTCTTGCAACTTCACTTGGAAAGCTCTCAATTCTTCATCAATGGGGTTGCAAATCAAGATGAATACATTCAGCAATGGTTGTAGAGATGATTTATGGAAAAAAATGGAAGGGTAATGAAGAGGAAGATGAAGTTTCAATACAATTTGCAAATGGAAAATTTTTGGTTCAATTTCTATTCTCTACCATCATTAACATCAACAATCACCAACCTTTCACCAATGGAGATTGTAATCAATATATAGACTGATTTGGAAAGGTCTAGAACCATCTAGATCAATCTAGTAAGAACTTGAATTTTCCATGACATGATACTTTGCATTTCCATTCTCACCATATGATATATCATGACAAAAACCCTTGCAACTTGAGTAATTAACTTGAATATCTCCTTAGATGAGATTTAGGACAATGATACCATGCTTATTTCCCTTATTCATTAAGCTTTTCCTTGTTTTGGTTTGATATGCCATTATGCAATCAAGCAAATTACAAAGCAACCCCAAACTTTAAGCCTCAAATCAAAATTGTGGCTGAACCATTGTTCTTAAAATGTCCTTTGGAGTCAAAATGACCTATCATATGGCATGGTTTGGATTTGGAACTTGGATTTTATGATTTTCCATTTCACTTGAATTAACTTATACCTCATTTTTAGGCCATTTTTATCACTTTTTGCTATGAGCCTTTCCAACATCTCATGACCACCCTAATAGCCTAAAAACATCATTCTAAGCAACTTTTATGTTGAAGGTTTTTCCATTTGAAGCTTGGAAGTAGGAGATATGGCCATATGCTTGAAATGACCCATAATTTCCAAATGACCAAAATGCCCTTGGCTTACCAAAGTCATAAGTAGAGTTCCACAAATCAGATGAAGGCATACCATACCTTTCTAGAAATCTAAGATCATGAGGAACAACTTTTATGTTGGCCAGAAATCCATTTGAAAGATCCTTGAGGGGTAAAAGTTGCTTGGAAGTCAAGTAACTTTCACAGACAAATTTCAGAGGCCTCTGATGCCCTGTAACTTGCAAGAACCATAACTTGAGTTTTATAAATCTCCTTGAGGCCTTCCACCACTAAAATTAAAGGTCTTGAGATCCTCTACAAGTTTCATGTTGGCCAAGGATCCATTTGAGACTTTCATTTTGAATTATCTTGCTTGGAAGTTTACCCTAAACTAGGGGATTTTACACAGAAACCCTAATTTAGAAACCTCTCTTCTTCTTGATTTCTCTTGATTACTCCTTGGCACAACACCACATCCATATCTACATGTCAAATGAGGCATCCCACATCTTTCAAACAGGCCTTGATGCCCTTCAGTCAAGCATTTGACCTAGGGTTGACCCAGGGTGGACCTAGATGAGACCCTAGTTTACTGTCTTCAACTGCAGCTCTTGTAATCACATCAATGACTTGCCTCACTTTCAAAATGACCCTCTAGGTCTTCCATGATGTCTATATACCCTCCATGACCTCAATTCATAGCTCACAACTTCTTTTATGATCTTCAAATACCCTCAAGATAGGAGATAGATCCACTGCTTGGTCCACTAACTGCTCAGATGATGACTTGGCCAAGATTGAATTTGAATAAGAATCTCTTGATATGCCCATAGAGATAAGAATTGCATTTGGTCCCTTGTTGGAGGGCTTGCCCCTGCTATGCTATGCAGATGAATGAATTATGTACATGACCTAATATGCAAATGCTAAAGCTATGAGACATAAACCAAGTGAAGTAGGTTGAGCAAATTTTAGGGTGCAACAGTGTGTAAATAGCTATTTCAGCCCAGTCCATAACACAGAGCCAAGGAGCATGAAACGCTCCGTTTCATTAAAGCTACGTGGAAGTCAATGGCAACGTGGAAGGGTCAAAAGGCCTCAGACACGATCCAGGTCGTTGGATGGGAGATAGTCAAAAGGTCCAAGGGCGAAGTGTACATCCACGTAATCTAACCTGAATTGAAACCAGACGCCGGAGCCACTGTGCTCCGGTCATCTTCTCTGGTCAACCTCCGATGAAGGGAGTTCAAAACTCCACCAAAATGCATAATTTTTTAGTCTAAACTCAGCCTCTCCTCACGCAGGTTAATAATCTAGGGTTCAAATTCATTCATCTCTCAAGAATTTAGAAACGCGAATTAAACAAATTTCAAGCCCAATCCAAGAATCATCAAGAACAATTACCAAACCAATCCAGAAATGATCTATAAGCATAAGGCTTCAATATGCATCAAGAATGGCAGTTAATAGATGCTTGATCATGGAGAATTTTGGAAAGATAACTTACCTAACGGAGTGCCTCCGTTGGGCCTTGATTTGTGGATGAAACTTGTGGAAAAACAACCAGAAAGCTTCAAGGAACTTCAATGGAGCCTGCTATCACCTTCAATTGGATTGAATTGCCTTGGATTTTGACTTCACTCTTCCACTTTTTCCTTCACTCGTGTAACTGAATTCTCCTTCAATTCTGATCCAAATCACGTTCTGAAGCTTTGTACATGACCTATACGTTATATACTTTGGATCTGAATGCTTATGGAGGCCCAATCATGACCTGTTAAGGGAATTGAGAAAATCCAAATTTGAAGTTTTTGCCTTGAAATTGCGCGTCTGTTCTTGCTCCCAAAGCTCTGATCTCAGTTCAGACCACTTGCTTATGATGTAAAGTGATCTAATGGACATGATTCACTCCTTGAAATGATCTTGTGGTTGATTTAGGATGTGTAGCTTCATGGTGAAGTAACTTGAAAAATGGCATGTCAAAATGCATCAAAACATAGTTCTGAAATTGGCATTGTGTTTGTTATGTTTAAGGGACTCAAAAAATGCATAAACTTGTCATGAAATGGTTCAAAATGAATTTAATCAAAGTCATGGCTTTTAAGTACTTTTTCATGGAAATTCCTTCACCAATCTTCAAATTCAAACCAAACCCATGATAAGTGAGTGTTTAATGATGAATTTGAGCTCATATGATGCAAGTTTGATGTTGGACAAAGTTCCATTTGGAGTGTGCAAAGCCATGAAAATGACCTATAACCAAAATGGCCTATAATCAAAGTTTCCCAAAATACCCCTGCCTTGCAAGCCTCATATCTTGAGCTCTACAAATCAGATGAAGGACTTTTAGTACTTTTTGGAAAGCTAAGATCATAAGGAACAACCTTCATGTTTGGGTCAAAGTGAGGAGAAACATCCTTCTAGGTCAAAAATGTCTTGGAAGTTGGTTGACTTTTGTTGACCAAAATCACATTCATCTGAGGACCCATAACTTGTCAGCATCATAACTTGAGTTATAGAAACCCAACGAATGAGTTCTAGTACTCAAAAGAAAGCTAGAAACATGATCTACAGGTTTTATGTTTGAGTCAAGATGAGATGAAACTTTTATCTTGAGATATGTGATCTTGAAGTTAGGCACTAAATTGGGGATTTACACTGACAAGCTTAGAAACCCTAGCTTAACAACTTTTCACACTCTTGATTCCTCTTGGTTTGATCTTGGAACAACATCTTAGATAACTCAACACAACATTCCATGACCATAATGACTTAAAACCATATCTTAATCTTCTTCAAATCCACAGTTAACTTAGGGTTGACCAGATGAAAACCCTAGATGCACCACTTTTGACTGTGGCTTCTTGCACTTGGTATAATGGCATGGATAAGCTCCCCAATAACCCTCAAGGAATTCAATGAGATCCCACAATATTCTCCATCCATAACCATGGACTCAATATCATCTGATGATCTTCACATGGTCTCCAAGATAGGGGGTGTCCCATATTCATTCATCTGCTTTTTTTCAAAGAACTTTGACTTTCTTCTGATGGTGATAAACACTTGATAACCTGAATAAGACCTCTTGATTAGGCTTTGGAATCTTTGGTAATCTCCTCTTTCTAGGCACACCTCTCTCAATCCCCTGTAAATGTGCAATGGTATGCAAATGCTAATGCTATGAAAATGCAATGAAACATAAACCAAGTTAGAAAAAGATTGAGCAAATTTTGGGGTGCAACAGCGGACCTCTTATATCAGGATAGTTCTATGTTTTTTTGTATCCATGAAACCCACTTACTAGGTTAGCTCTAAGATTTTGGATAAAAGGGTTCCTAGAGTCACGAACTTAATTAGTATTTCTCAATGCAATGGTCGAACCGTTTTATGACAAATTCATGAAAAAGATCTACTCTAGGAGGAGTCTTTGCATTTATCATACAAGGTGTACTCCTTATGGATCAATGCTACACAACCACCATAGATGGACCGGGTTCTAAAAGGTCCTTAAAGTCATTGATCTTAATCGGAATTCTCGCATGCAAAAGGCTAGCCACTTCATGATGAACTTAACAAATAAGATATATTCTAAGTGGGGTCTTTGTGTTAGCCATACAAGGTGTGCTCCTTGGGGGCTAACACTATACAACCACCTCCTAAATTATAATTATTCTCTTTTTTTTCCAAAATCTTGGGAAGAGAGCTTCACTCAAATAGCAGTTTCCAATGCCCAACACACACACACACACACACACACACACACACACACACACACACACACACACACACACACATATAAAATGCAATAATGTTGGAATTAATTTAATAATAATTATACAAACATACTTAATAACAAATATTAAACTATAATATTACTTTGATGTGGAAACCATATGATAATATATAAACTAGGATCTGCAACATGTTAATTTATCAAGAATTGAGATTAGAAATACCTGGATAATCGAATCATTGAAATGACACCTTTATACTTTCCTGAAACACAAAGTAAAGGGGGATGAATGGCAAACACTCGTTTGCTTGTGGTTCTTCCTCAACCGGAACTCCTAATGCCTTGAATTCTCTTCAGATGGGGAGAAAATATAATTTTCTTGTTACCAATATATTGGGGACCATAGTCTATATACAGTGTGATGGCCAATTCGAATTCCCATTATTTCTAAATGGGTATTCCTGACATCCACTCATATTTGAGCCCATGTCCAATTAATTAATTACAAAATAGAAATCTAAATAGCCTTTTAAATTTATTTGACCACTTAATCAATTAAGGCTCTTAATTTAATAAATAGCTAATATAATTAAAAAATATATGTTCACATAATAAGGCGCGCATCTGAATGCTATTTATCTTTAGATTTCAACTTTATAATATGGTTCACCTCATACATCAATAATGGGACCACCATGGTTGTTATCACAGACGTATAATATGACAGAATTCCAACGACCACCACATCAACGTACTTGATGACATAGATCGATATGGATGAAGGGCATGAAAATTTCATGTAATATAATATCTTAATCATGTCTATTTTCAATTGGTCCATCTGAATTCTTTATTGATATCAAACTGAAGTTTGTAGATTCAGTACCTGCACAAATGATTCATAAATGGTTATAACAATAATAACATAATAAACTTTATTTTTGCAGATAAAATTAACATAAACTCTGTATCAATAAACAATATTATAAAACATAAAGAATGAGTGACTCTCACTAATATAGGATATCCATAGGGACAATCATATGAAATACCTTATATGTCAAGTCTTTGATTAGTAAGTCAGTTAGCATAATTTTTTTATCTATATGTTATATCCTTCAACAACAACAACAACTTATAAGTCAATGAACTTTATAAAACACTTGTTGAAACATTATCTGACTGTCTTATGTCATAATATAGCTAGAGTTGTCTTTCAAAATATTTTACACATACAACCAAGTGATATAAATACTTATAGTCATTTCTTGAGTTAGAATATCCATTATATATAGACATCCAATAGAATCAGAGTCGAACATCCTGACGATCTACAAATTATTTGATCTCTAATATGTGAGCACAAGATCTTTTGTTCTCTATAACAATCCTTATGATTCTCTCATTTTAACAATTTAAATTTTAAATTTTTGTATATGTAAAATAATCTCATTATATATACGCTTATTCTGGATGCATATACATAAGATTCCCAAAAATTCAAAAAAAGTATAAAAAACTTAATTTTCTAAATTTCCATATTCTTTTATTTTGGACAATAATTGAGACTTAATAGTATCACTTGATAATTTAGACATACCCTAGTTTATTGTCTTTCATGTCAGTTTTATTTTTCAACTTTTTTGATATATATATATATATATATATATATATATATATATATATATATATATATATATATATATATATATATATATATATATATATATATATATATATATATATATATATATATATATATATATATATATATAATTTTTTTTGATAATTAGATGATACTTTGAGAATAATCTCTAAGTATCTAAATACCTAATACAAAAGAGATTGGCCCAAGATCTTTCATCACTAAACTTTTGTTAGAGATTTTTTGGTTTTATACAATAAGGCAAAAAAATATTTTAGCCCTTTAAGTTATTTTAAAATATCATGTTAGTCTTGTAAGTTTTTTTTGTAACGCTTTGGTCTTTTATGTTAAGTAGTGTTTGCGTCGCTGACCTTTTTAAAAATCTCTGTTACTATAAATTGCAAACTCATATACCATTTGAATTAATTTTTTGCGCTGATCACGAATATGTAATTAAATTTGCGTTTGATTTTGTATTTTGGTCGGACCGAACAATTTTTCATTATGTATTTGTCCATTTTTTTTCTGATTGTCATGAACTGTAACTTGTTTAATAAATTTGATTGCATATTCGTGATCAGCGCGAAAAACCGGTTCAAATGGTATATGAGTTTGCAATTTATTGTAACAGACATTTTTAAAAAGGTCAACGACGCAAACATTACTTAACATAAATGACCAAAGCGTTACAAAGAAAAAACTTAAAGGATTAACTTGATATTTTAAAATAACTTAAAGGACCTAGACAATGTTTTTGCCTATACAATAATCATATATTATTGCTGACTAAATAAACTAAAATCCACACATTAAATTAGGAACATAAACTTACTCCCACTAAACTTGTAAAATCTTATCGTTTTTCATAATAGACATCTCAAAACCAAACGAGACAATTACCTTATGAAATATTATGGTATCACTAATGAGATAATTTCATTAACTCATAAATAAATTTTATCTGTTCGTAAACCATAAACTTTGTATCTGTTCCGGACTGCCCCAATGGCTAGGCATGCTTCTGCACCCATAATGGTCAAATAGCCTTAGCCCTGCCAGTTAAGGGCAAAATTGAAGTTTTCTCTCCTCTGCCCCTTTGCCGAGGAAGGATGGCCAGCTGACCCTCAGGATCAGCTGCCCCTCGTCACATTTCTGCCCGTCACGTATAGTTTCCCCATCCAAAAACGGTCTCGATGCCTGTGTCTGCAACTGCGACCTTGCCCGCGGCAACGGCTAGTTTCAAGCACCTCTGCCTGTTCCAACAGCTAGTTTCTGGCAGTCACCTATTCTTTGGGAGCGAATATCTCGCCCCGAAAATAGGGACCAATGGCCAAGCGCTGTGGAATTCTAAAAACCCTCTCAAGTGAGAGGGTCAGAGATTTAAAATCATTCTAAAACACCCTAAGACATACATTTTTTGTACTTGCATTCTCTTTTCCCGATTCTTACTTTAGCATCCAAGTGTCTTACAGGTACACCCCCTTTTGATCCTTGCAACCCAGCATCACCAACAAAGTCTCTGGTCCACTTCAGATTCTGATCAGCCGTCAAGATCAGTATCTATTGACACAAAATTTTCTTCCATTGCATCACATTATATTTCTTAATGTCTCCATTAAAAAAGACTAACTTGATATCCATCTTATGAAGCTTCAAAATTATAACAAGTAACAAGTGTCACAACTATCATAATAGAGTCTTTCAATCATACTGAATATAATTTCTCTTTTCACTAAATTCTTTATGACATTTGATGCTCTAGTTCTTAAGGATGTTGAGTTTGATCTTCAAGAATTAATTTCTTAATTTAATTAAGAGATAGAACAATAATATATGTATGAAGGTCTAAATTTGCTATATAAATAGCAACTATATGAGTTGAGTTAGAACCAATTCTTTCCCATTCAGTTTTGTTCTTTGACCATATCTATCCCCCAAACTCAATATTCTCAAGACACATTACAATATTTGTCTCAAAATATTATTTAACTTGGGACTAAAGCTTATATTTCTCAAACTTTTCAACAATTCTAGATTGTCACAAGTCATGATTGAATTAACTATAATAATATTTGAATTTAAAAAACAAATTGAATCCATCATTAAAAAAAGTTATCATATTAAAACAAAACTTTATTCATTTACCAAATTGTCTTTTTAATAAAAATTTAAACTTATAATGACAATCTAAAATAGTTAAAAATAAAAAATATTAATCTTTACCAAACTTATCCCCTTTAAATTGATGTATCTTTCAAAATTATTGAACATTTATCATCTCAGGTTATATTTTCTTATTATTCTTTATTTATCTTTATCCTTTGAGGTATTTATGGAATGAACACTATTTGGTTTTTTGTTGCTTCAATATTTTCTTTATAGCACACTTTATGAAATTATTTTACTAAAGGATAATTTCTAACTTTAATAGTTATAAACTTAATTGTGCAAAGAGAATATCTATGCTAATTTTTCGACAAAGTCACCTAATTGACGAAACTATAGCGCTTTAATAAGATTAAATAGTTTCATAATGTGCTTATGATATTTTCTTTTCTTAATAATCTTAATAAAAAGTCATCACTCCAATGAGAGTTTGTATTTCACTTTATTGCATTAGAAACACTAGAATTTAAGCAAAGATAATATAACAAAAATTATGTTATTTTAAATAACACCTCTAGTATCTCTGGATTGTAAAGTTTTAAGATCATAGACCTATATAATTTGGAGTGTACTCACTTTTTAAATTTGAGTCTCACTTTAAATATACTAAATTGTGAGAGAATTTGAGTTTCTGCATCCTTATGTAAGGTCTAGATCCAAGAACATAATATTCACATTTTATTTCTAAAAGTTAAAACTTTTGAGAATAAAAATCTAATTTATTTTAAAGATACATAAACTATATTAATTTATAGATAAAAAAATAATGTATTCACCAAAATACCCAGTGCATCATTCATTCCAAGTTTTTAGACAACAACATCAATTGCTAGAGGTATTTTGTTACAATGATCAAACATTGACAATTAATATCGATAAACAATAAATCCTTATAATCGTCACATGTTTATCATCATAGATGTGAATGTAATCCACTGAATACTTTCATGATTTTACGTTCACACACTTTATTAGGCACATCAATAGATTATTATAAATTATTATAGAGACGTGCATATATTTAATTGTAAATTATAAGACAAAACAAGATACCAAATGCATCATTAATCCACAATCTTTGATTTCCAAGAGTTAGTTGCAAGCGATACTCTCAACGTAATGATCAAACATTGGTAATAAGTTCTATTAGATAATATGCTTCTTTGACACCAACCATAACTCACTTGGAAAAAAAAAACTCAATAATTACCATATATTCACCATCACAAGTATGTAATTATCCGGCCAAACTGTGTCTTTCTTTTGGCCGACTACAAATGTTTGCATGAATAATTTCATACTACGTCTTTTATAATTTCTGTTGGGAATTCACCTCACACCCTATGAAGAATTTTCTTCAATCTTGGTCTCAAGATTGATGAACAAACCCACAATATGATAGTAATGGTGATAACAAGTAAAGAGTTATCAAGAACAGCAAGAGAGAAGAAGAATAACAAACAAACAGCAAGAAAGAAAAGAACGAGAGAAGAAATATTTGGAGAAAATTGTGTTACCCGCAAACTGTGGGATTTCTGATTACTATTGAACTTTCACTTGCTAAACTCTGCAACTGTGAAATTTGTTCTATTTGATTACAAAGCAAGAGACCTATTTATAGTTTTAGGTTTACAAAAGCCCAAAACATAAAAGGCTCAAAATATTCAAAATCAAATCTAATCTAAATCATATCAAATCTCATCAAAACAAATCTGTGTCAAAACAAACTGTTTGGACACACTATGAATTACATTTAACAATTTCGACTGAATCAAATATATGAAACATATGTTACTTTTGCAAATTCTTGTTTCAACCAACTCAATCAAAATTGTTAGACAAATTAATAAATTATATATATATATATATATATATATATATATATATATATATATATATATATATATATATATATATATATATATATATATATATATATATATATATATATATATATATATATATATATATATGTTTTAATGATAATTTTTTAGTATTTTTTTTGTTACACTTACTATGAAATTTATAGTTTGTGTGTTAACTTTATTTTCAAAAAATTTATATGAATTTGATATAGAAACTATATGATTATGATTGATGATTGAGAATCCTAAAATCTATTTTTTTAAAAGGATTTTGGTTCTCAACATTTTATTTATGGCTATTGATAATATATTTAGAAATATATATTCATGTCAAATTATTTGAAAAAGATAAATATTGAATTTAAATCTTATTTTGGTGATTTGATTCTTAATTTTGAATTTAAAAAAATGTTTTATCATCAAATATTTTTATTTGATGTTTTAATTGTTATTTTATCTTTCAGTTTGACTTACATAGAATCTTTACATGAATTAAAGTTTTGAGAGATAAGACAAATATTAATTTGTTTAATATATATTTAGTTATTATATATTATTTATGGAAATTTTTTGAATATTTTGAATGTCTCGTAAAATTATAAGGTAAATCTAAAGATTTTACTCTTTAAGTTTTGGGTACTTTGGATTTTAGAATTAATTTTTTTAATTATAAAATAATTTATTCAAAGAATTATTTGTTATACATGTGAATTGTTTGACATTTATTTTGGATATATAAACATTTAATATTTATCTGATTTGAAATTATAAATTTAGCATGATTATGTTATTTGAGTTTATTGTTATTAAGTTTTATTCATGTATTTTTTTAACCATGAAATTTGTATAAATTCATAAAACTTATCTTTTATTGTGAGTTTGTTCTCACATTGTGAGACGTTGGATTGAACTCTAGCGTTGTCGAAGTCTGTTCGCAAGTAATGCGTGTTGTAGTCGAAGTTTGTTCTAACATGCATTAGTCAATATTGTTAGGGTTGTTAGCATGTTGAATTGGGCCTTGCTTGTAAGCTCAATTGTTTAAGTTAGCTTGTACACTAAGTTGGCTTGTAATGGGTAATTGTTAAAAAGTCCATTAGGTTAGTGTGCTATTTTATTATAAATAGGATGCTAGTTTCTCAATCTTGGCATAAGGAAAAATAGGAAGATAAAATCCAAATTTCAAGGGAGAGAGGTTATTTTGTTATTCTTGTATACTTGTAATCTTGTTCTAAGAGAAAGGAAAGAATAGCAGTTTAATAACCAATCCTTGTTGTTTTACCTTGTTTTCTTTGTTAACCCTAACCCTTGTGAGTTTCTTGATCATTAAGAAACCGTTTATACTTTGTTTAAAGGTATCTGATTCATAATAAATTGGTGCGGTGAGCGTGGAGAAGATGCCTTCAACAAAGTATGAGATTGAAAAGTTCACCGGAGTGAACGACTTCGGTCTGTGGCGCTTGAAGATGAAATCCCTATTGGTTCAGCAGGGTTGTTTGGAAGAGTTGAAGGGTGAGGCAGCCATGGACGCTGCGTTAACGGCAAAAGAAAAGACGGGCATGATCGAGAAAGCCCATAGCGCAATATTGTTGAGCCTTGGTGATAAGGTTCTTCGACAGGTATGAAAGGAGACTACAACATCGAGATTATGGATGAAACTTGAAAGTTTGTACATGACGAAATCTCTGGTGAATCGACTCTACCTGAAGCAAGCTTTATATTCATTCAAGATGAGTGAAGACAAAGTGTTGGCTAAGCAGCTGGATATGTTCAAAAAGTTGATTCTTGATCTTGAAAATATTGATGTGAAGATCGATGATGAAGATCAAGCACTGTTGCTTTTGTGTGCTTTGCCCATAACACATGCTCACTTCAAAGAAACTCTCTTGTATGGAAGGGAGTCCCTGACCTTTGAAGAAGTTCAATCAGCCTTGTATTCTAAGGACTTGAACGAACGAAAGGAGCATAAACCTTCGACGGTGGGCGAAGGTTTGGCCGTTAAGGGAAAATTCTTGCGAAAGGATGGTAAGTTCGACAAGAAGAAAGGTAAAAGTCAACATAAGTCTTATAGTGGCAAAACATCTAGTATTCGATGTTATCACTGTAAGAAGGAGGGTCACATAAGAAAGGTGTGCCCTGAACTCCTGAAAGATCATGGAGGTAATGATAATGCAGCCATTGTTCAAGATGACTTCGACTCATCTGATGTTCTTGTGGTTTCAAGTGGCGACTCGAGGAAAGAGTGGATTATGGATTCAGGTTGCACTTGGCACATGACTCCAAACAGAGAATTGTTCGAGGATCTATGTGATCAAGATGGTGGATCTGTGCTGCTGGGAAACAACAAATCTTGCAAAATTGCAGGTATTGGATCTGTGAGATTCAAGCTCCATGATGAGTCAATAAGGTTATTGACTGAAGTCAGGTACGTACCTGACTTAAAGAGAAATTTGATTTCTCTTGGTGAATTCGACAGAAAAAGATACGTTTTTCAAGGAGAGAAAAGTATCCTAAGAGTCATGAAGGGGTCGAAGGAAGTCTTGAGAGGCGTGAAGAAACAAGGCTTGTATACCCTTGAGGCTGAGGTTGTAAGTGGTTCGACAAATGTTGCATCCACGAAACTTATGTCGAAGACAGAATTATGGCACATGAGATTGGGCCATGTCAGCGAAAGAGGTCTGGTCGAATTAGGGAAGCAGAACCTGCTAGGAGGTGACAAAGTCAAAAAGTTGGAATTTTGTGAATCTTGTGTATTTGGTAAATCCTGTAGGGTGAAGTTTAACAAAGGCAAGCAAAGAACACATGGATCCCTGGATTACATTCATGCTGATCTTTGGGGGCCTGCAAGGAATCCTTCATACTCAGGTGCAAGGTATTTTCTATCCATCGTTGATGACTATTCCAGAAAGCTATGGGTATTCATTCAGAAGACGAAGGATGAAACTTTTGAGAATTTCAAAAGTTGGAAGATTCTGGTCGAAACTCAAACTGGCAGAAAGGTTAAGAGGTTGAGAACCGACAATGGCCTTGAATTTTGCAACGAAGTGTTCAGCAGTTAATGTGTTGAGTCTGGAATTGCAAGACATAAGACTGTAGCAGGTACTCCTCAACAAAATGGCTTAGCTAAGAGATTCAATCGAACAATCCTTGAAAGGGTCATATGCATGTTGGTTAGTGCTGGATTGAAGAAGGTGTTTTGGGAGGAAGCTGTTTCGGCAGCAGCTTACCTGATAAATAGAAGTCCCTCGACTACCTTGAGAATGAAGACACCTGAAGAAGTTTGGTCGGGACATCCACCTAGTCTCGACAGACTGAGAGTATTTGATTGTGTGGCCTATGCTCATATTAGGCAAGACAAGGTCGAACCTAGAGCTCTGAAGTGCATGTTCATGGGATATCCTGAAGGAGTCAAAGCTTATAGGCTATGGTGCCTAGAGCCAGGTCACAAGAGGTGTATCACCAGTCGAAATGTAGTTTTCAATGAAGCAGAGATGGCTTTCAAGAAAATTGATGATGCCGACGAAGAGCTAGAACAGGGAGAGATTCCTGTTGAGGTGGAGCACGTTGATGCTGAATTGCTTACCCTAGATGAAGTCGAAGAAGACGCAGAAGATGTTGTCGAAGATGAGGAGACTGATAATGACTACCTGCTAGTAAGAGACAGGTCAAGGAGAGTCATCAAGCCACCTCAGAGACTTGGGTATGCAGATCTTATAGCTTATGCCTTAATCTCTGCTAGTGAGGTTCTAAATGAAGAACCTAGAGAATATAAGGAAGTTATGAGTATTCGAAAGAAGACTGAATGGCTGAATGCCATGGATGATGAGATAAAATCTCTTCATGATAACAACACCTGGGAACTGATCAAGAAAACTGTTGGAGCCAGATTAGTCAGCTGTAAGTGGATTTTAAGGTACATAAATGGGTCTCTGAATAGAGTCCTAATTTATGGTGGAGCCTTGGGTGAAGATAGTAAAGCAGCAATCAAAGGATATGTCAACTCTGATTATGCAGGTTGTATGGATTCTAGAAAATCTATCTCTGGATATGTGTTCACTATGTTTGGGACAACAATTAGTTGGAAAGCAACACTTCAGAAGGTCGTTGCCTTATCAACCACTGAAGCTGAGTGCATTGCCCTAACTGAAGTTGTAAAGGAAGCATTATGGCTTGATGGTTTTGCAAAGGAGCTAAAACTTCAAGGTCGAGTTATCACTGTTAAATGTGATAGTCAAAGTGCAATACACCTGTCGAAGAATTCAGCCTATCATGAGCGAACCAAGCACATTGATGTGAGGCTGCATTTCATCAGAGGGGTAATCGAGCGTGGAAAAGTCCAAGTGCTGATGGTTTCAACAGATCATAATGCTGCTGATATGATCACCAAGACGTTACCCAGTTGCAAGTTTTTCCACTGTATGCAGTTAATAAAGCTGCATGAAGAAAGCTAGTTTCTTGATGTTATAGAGTTAGATCCAAGGTGGAGATTTGTGAGACGTTGAATTGAACTCTAGTGTTGTCGAAGTCTGTTCGCAAGTAATGCGTGTTGTAGTCGAAGTTTGTTCTAACATGCATTAGTCAATATTGTTAGGGTTGTTAGCATGTTGAATTGGGCTTTGCTTGTAAGCTCAATTGTTTAAGTTAGCTTGTACACTAAGTTGGCTTGTAATGGGTAATTGTTAAAAATCTCATTACGTTAGTGTGCTATTTTATTATAAATAGGATGCTAGTTTCTCAATCTTGTCATAAGGAAAAATAGGAAGATAAAATCCTAATTTCAAGGGAGAGAGGTTATTTTGTTATTCTTGTATACTTGTAATCTTGTTCTAAGAGAAAGGAAAAAATAGCAGTTTAATAACCAATCCTTGTTGTTTTACCTTATTTTCTTTGTTAACCCTAACCCTTGTGAGTTTCTTGATCATTAAGAAACCGTTTATACTTTGTTTAAAGGAATCCGATTCACAACACACATTAAGGTCCGCTAAGTAATCTTATGATTATGAGGAATGTATCAAAGTTTACGAATCCAACATACATTTTATGAATAGTTTCTTTTAAATTTAAGACCTTTTTCTCATTTAATTTATTAATTTGTCTAGCAATTTTGATTGAGTTAGTTGAAACAACAAGTTGTAAAAGTAACATATGTTGCATATATTTGATTCAGTCGAAATTATAAAAGATGTAGTATGAAACTATTCATGCAAACTTTTATAGTCGGGTAAAAGAAAAACACAGTTTGACCAGATAATTACATACTTGTGATGGTGAATATATGGTAATTACTTTTATCTAATAGGATTTATATTTAAAAAATTAAGGGATGAGATTTGGTGTCAAATTAGACTTTGACATTTGATTTCAAATATTTTAACTAACTAATTAAGAAATATAATTATTGAATGGGTAATTAGCTTAATAAAAGTCATTATATTAAATATTATTTAACGGGATCAGATATGATGTCAAAAATAATATTTGGCACACGAATGACTAATTGAGTTAATAAAAGCCATTAGATCAAATATTATTTAAGAGATTAGATATGGTGTCAAAATTAATATTTGACATTGGTGTCAATTAATATTAATTAATCAGATAATAATTATACAAACATGCTCAATAACAAAGATTAAAACTATAATCTTACTTTGATGCGGAAACTATATGAGCATATTTAAACTAGGATCTACAACACGTTAATTTATCAAGATTTAAAATAGGAATACCTGAATAATCGAATCATTAAATTGACAACTTTATATTTTTATGAAATACAAAATAAAGGGAGATGAATGACGAATACTCGTTGGCTTGTGGTTCTTCCTAAATGAGAACTCTTAATGTTAATTTTCTTCAGATGGGGAGAAAAAATAATTTTCTTCTTTCCAGTATATTGGGGACCATAGTCTATATATAGTGTGATGGTCAGGTTCCTATTATTTTCAAATAGGTCATCCTGACATCCACTCATATTTGAGCATATATCCAATGAATTAATTAATTAATTACTAAATAGAAATCTAAATAGCCTTTTAAATTTATTTGACCACTTAATAAATTAAGGCTCTTAACTTGATAAATAGCTAATATAATTAAAATATATATGCCCACATAATAATAATTGGAATATACTAATTAAATATAATTTAAATTATAAAATATTCCAACAATGAAGCCACCACCAGTGGAAAAAAGGCTTTTTAAGTCGGTTAAAAATGACTTTTTAAGACGGGTCCGAGCCCAACCTAAGAACTATCGACATAAGAAGTTTTGACTTCTTAAGTCGGTTGTGGACCTAACTTAACAAACTATTATTAGGTCGGTTAGACAGAACCCAACTTAATAAGTCTAGCCTGCAGAAACCATTTATACCCGACCTAAGAACTTACTTTCTTAAATAAGGTATAATTAACCGACCTAAGAAGTTGTTCTTTTTTTCTGATAATCACACAAATCAGATGCAGTTTTTCCATTTAACAATTTACCCCAAATCAGACTATATCCAACTCAATCAACAAATTACACCAAAAAAAAAATCACACAACACAGATCACAGTTTTTTGTAATTAATTGATACAACTTGCTTAAAATTAAATTAATATATCAACACAATTTTTTGTAATTAATTGATACAACTTGCTAAAAATATTATATTACTTACATGTGTCCATGAACCAACAACAGTATAATGAAAAACAACATACAAGGTAAGATAGTTTCATGAATCAAAAAATAGACCCACTTGTCAATTTTTGCCACTTTGACCCTCTGAATTTCAATGCTTTGAACCCTCTGAATTTGGCCCTGATAACCCAAAGCTCATCTGTAAATAAAGTCAAGCCAAAAGGAACGTAAAGTTAGCCATGTTAAATATATTACATAGAGTAATTTATTTGTAATTAAGTTAAAGAATAGTAAAATACTTATCATATAGAAAATGTTGTTGTGTTCAAGTGAGAAAATGCATGATTGGCATTTTTTCAGATATGTTATTTATCTGCCACCAAAAAAAAATAAAATAAAATTGTGAGTGGTAGAAACAATATAAAGAAAGGTTACTCAGACTCCTAAAGGTTACTCAGTGGTAGATCACAGTCTAGGCAAAAGAAATATTAAACTATCTAATTCATTTGATTGTTTACATAAACACTGTAATACCCCAAATTTTGCCCTAAGACTTGTCGTCGCATTTCATTGCATTTTTATTGCATTTAATCAATTACTAACAAATTTGTGTAGTCGTTTGACTTTTTGCAGGTAAATATCATATGGCATGCATTTTTTTTCTAAAAAGTAAAAATGGCACAATTGGCAGGAGGACATGTGTAAGGAGTTATGAGTGTGAGAGGTTGAGAGTTCGAATCTCACCTTTGTCATTTTTTTGTTTTTTATTATTTTTACTCTAAATTTTTCTATCTTTCATTAAAAAAATAACAAAAATAGTTTTTTATTATTATTTAATTATTATTTTCGTATTTTAATTAAATCATTTTTTAAAATATTATTTTTTTCACTTTTTTCTAAATTATTCATAAAAATATCCAAAAAAAATCATAAAATAAAAAATATTAAAAAAATTTTTGTTCTTTTTATAATATTTTTGATTTTAGGAATCAATAGGATTATTAGTTTTTATTTTAAGTTTATTTTAATTATTTTAAATTATTTAAATTTTATTTTTTCTTAACTAATTATTTAGTTTGGGCTTTAAAATGGGCTTTAGGGACATTATTGACAATTTGGTGTTAACCCTAATTTGTTCCCTATATATACATGTGTTGCCTTGTTGGAAAAGAGTGGAGAATGAAAAAAACCTAAGAGGAGTGAGTGCCGTTTGCCGTTATTTAGTTTTCTTCTTCATCCATTACTATTGTTTCTTTTTCTTCATCGTTTACCGTTATTTCTTTTCCTTCATCTATTACTGTTGTTTCTTTTTCTTCATCTTTTACCGTTATTTTTTTTTCTTCATCTATTACCGTTATTTCTTTTTCTTTATCTATTACTGTTACGTTTATATATATATAATTTTTAAATTGTTAGAGTTTATATATATAAGATTAATTTTTGATCGAATTATGTCGATACGATGTTTGCACATTTGTGTGCATGACGCGTGACATTTGTGTTAGTTCGATCTAGTTGCGATGATCGCATTTTTGTGTGAGCAATAATACTATTTTTTGCTTAATTTCTTTTTCTTTGCGATAAATTTTGTTTCGTCCGATTTAGATCTGGTTGCAATGAGCGCATTTCTGCGTTAGCAACATTGTTGGGTTATTTGGCACATTTAAAATTCATTATTGCTTTATTATTATTATTATTATTATTATTATTATTATTATTATTATTATTATTATTATTAGTATTATTATTATCATTATTTATTATTATTATTATTACCATTATTATTATTATTCTTATCATTAATTTATTAAAACTTGTTATAATATAAAAATTTGTTTTTTAAAATAAATAACATTAACATCTTTTCCAAATTAATATGAAAACCTATTATTTTTAAGAAAAACTTTTTTTTAGATAAATTTAAAATAATAACTAAAATCTTTTTTTTTTAAAATAATAACCAGAACCGTTATTTATTTTATTTTATTATTGTTCAATTCAAATTTCATTATCATATTGTATCTGCTCCTCTCATGTAACCTCGCGAACTTAACAATCGCTCTTTAAATTCTGCCTTTAAATTTCTGCTTGCATGGTTTAAATTATGACATTATCTCTCTGTTTGCATGATTCAATTATCTCACGCGTTTACCATTATTTCTGTCACATTGCACACATCCGAAGGTTAGGTCTAACTGTTTGGCCGCCGCGCCAATAGTCCGTAAAACTTCACACATTCAATTTCAAATCCTCAAAACTACAAACTACAAACCCTAATTTTCACAAATGCCTCGCCGCAGGCAAGATTACAATTTTACCCCTAGCATTAGGTCAAAGAGCCGCCGCGCTCAGTTTAGGGTTTCCCGCCGTGGAATCCCTAATTTAACCCTAATTACAACTTAACAATTCAACATAGAGATTTGGAGTTTCTACACTCCACGTAAGCGTGTCCTTAAGACATGTTTATTCCCCGTAAGACCTTGACCACAGTCAAGAAGTCTCTAACCTCCCTTTTGAGGGGAACTACAGTTACTCTGATTCCATTCCCGTAAGTATATGTAGGCACAAGATGCGATGTCTTGCCGAGTAAACTTAGAATTAACCCCTTAGGTCTTTTAAACCCTTAATCCTTTGTATATACCCTAAAGCAAAATAATTAATGAAACAAATAAAAAAATAAACAAAAGGTTCCCGTAGAGTACTACGGAAGTTTAGGGTGCTAATACCTTCCCTAATCTTAACCAACCCCCGAACCTTAGATCTCTCCCCTTTAGGTTTTTCCTTTCTTTAACCTTTCCTTCGGATAAATCAAAGACCGGTTGTAAATGAATTAAGATTCAAGTTAATCAATAGCTTGACATCCAAATTTCACCGCAACAGAAAAATGGCGACTTCACTGGGGACCGTCTTAACTTTTGAGGGTTATCCCTAACTTGTTCATCTTTATTACTATCTGTGTTATTATTCATTTGCATGTATATATATTGTACTTTGACTGGGGGACTGTTCCTTGTGTTGTGAGATAAGTCCTACGCCCGGACTAGTGACATTATTATAGGATGGGGATATATTCGATGAGGCTTATAGGGAGTTGAATCCCGACCAAGCTGATTCGAGAATCACCGCTCAGTTGAGACCTTTTCGTAAATGGTTCGGTTGAACGAGTAATCGTGAAAACTTTTTCCATGGTCGATTGGAGTCTGTGATATTGGGAACCGTAGTACCTTAACACCACCTCGGCCTTATTTAGGACGTAGTGCGGGAACTATGTGGGAGTAGTCCTACAATGGTTGCTACGCGATACTACACTCAAAAGAGGTTCTCTTGAGAATGTTATTAACCCCCGAGTCAATCGGAAGGTTGATAATATCCGAAAGATGGGCTGATGACTTTGGGCACTTTGTAGAACCTTGTTCGGCAGGTACAACTAACCTATAGTACACTCCTTTTGGGATGGGTAGACCTTAACTCCGCTCACGTTCCTTTAACCTAGGACTTTGTGTGTTTTCATGCATTGCATTCATAAAACATCATATCGCATTAAGATTTCATGGAATTCAAACTCTATTTATGAACATTGCAGGATACCATGGATCACTCTAGGAAGCATACTTTGAAATTTACTTTTAAGGGTTTTAATTTGGAAGTCCTAGAGAAGCTAAGAGATTTGGTTCAAGATCAAGAAAAGTTCCAAAACAGATATGGAAGGCTATTGTCTTTGTTGAAGGTTCAAGTAAACGAAGGACTTCTTGCGACTTTGCTACAGTTTTATGATCCGGATTATCACTGCTTCACCTTTTCAGATTATCAGCTTTTACCTACCTTAGAAGAGTACTCTCAGTTGGTGGGATTACCTATCTTGGATAAGTCTCCATTCCCTTTCTTGGAGGAAGACCCTAAAGAACGAGATGTTGCTAAAGCCATTTGTCTAAGGATATCCGAGGTCAAAAGCAATATGATCACCAAAGGGGGGATCTCCGGTTTTCCCAGGGACTTCCTAATTAAGAAGGCCCAATTTTATGTCGATCATAAAGACATGTTTGCCTTTGAGACAATTTTTGCTTTGCTTATTTATGGGTTGCTGCTTTTTCCTAGTTTTGAGGGGTTTGTGGACCTTAATGCAATTAAGACCTTCATGAGGAGAAATCCAGTTCCAATGCTATTGGGTAATACTTATCATTCAGTACATCTCCGAAACTTTCATGGTGGAGGAATGATTACATGTTGTGTGCCATTACTATACAAGTGGTTTATTTCTCACTTACCTAAGTCCGGTCCGTTCTGGAGACCTAATCAAGAACGTTGGTCACAAAAATTTATGGCTTTAACTCACTCTGATATTGATTGGTATAATCGCATGCACGAGGGGATATTGATCATTGATAGCTGTGGAAATTTCAACAATGTGCCTTTGCTCAGTTTCAATGGAGGAATTAGCTACAATCCAGTCCTAGCTCGCCGACAGTTGGGATACCCCTTGAAGGAACCGCCTAAAGGTATTCATGTGGAGAAAATCTTTTTCGAAGATGACAAAAAGCTTCAAGATCAAATTCTATCTTCTTGGAATCGTCTGCATAGGAAAGGCAAAGAAAGTTTGGGAAGACCTAATTGTGTGTCCATGGAACCATACCTTCAATGGGTCCGAAGAAGAGCTATTGAGTTGAAGATGCCCTACTTTTGCCAAGATCCTTTACCTCAAAGCGAAGAACCTGTCCAGTATTTCATGACCGAAGCTGAGACTTTGAAGATCGCTTTGAAGAGATCACAACGCGAAACAGAAGCATGGAAGAACAAATACCATGTGATGGTCAGCGAGTACGAAGAACTTCAAAAGCAGATTCAGTCGAAGAATGATGAGATACAATCCTACAAGAAGAGAAGGCTCTACGAATATTTATTTTCCTCCGGATCTCCGTCTGCTCACTGAAGTTGTGGAAGATGCTTCTCTAGGATTTTCTAGGCTTTTATTTAGCCATTTTGGTTGCAAGAATATTATTTGTAATTTGTCTTCCATAAGTTAAAAGTTTCCTTGGTATTCCGCAATATTCGTAAATATTTGAATTCCATGAAATCTTCATTTGCATTTGCATCATAGCATCATATACTTTCGTGCATTGCATGTGTCTTCCGTTTCTCATACGCGGTTCTCTCACCTTCCAGTTTTGTCACCCTGAGTTCTCTGCATCAATACGACCCTTCAAAAGGATGGAAGATCAAAACCAAGAGATCGACCGTATCATCCATGAACTCGAAGATCTTCTAGGAAGTGTAGGGCAGATCTTGGAAATGCTACGAGCTCTTAGTGTGAAGGTGGATGCTCAGTCTACTGTTGTTTCTGAGACTACTAATACCGTTATGGAATCTCAACCAGCTGTTACTGTCGAGAATGTACCGCCTCACGGTCTTCAATCCGGTTTGGTGCCTCCTAGTGCTCAACCAGTTCGACGAGCTACCCCTCCAAGGTGCAAAACTCCTAACTCCGACAATGGTAAAGGACCTACATGTTCGAGGAACCGCAAAATGGCTACTCCTCAACCTTGGCAGCACCAGCAGAGTTATGTTCAAGGTTATCCGCTTCCATATGTTCAACAACCCTATGTAGCTACTGTTGCACCTCCTTTCGATCAACAGTTTCCTACATACCAGCCTCTGCAGTCAGCTCCGGTATATCAAGCGCCGGTTCATCAACAACCTTTCGGTTATCCGCCCATGCAAGTTCCTGTCAACCGTCAACGAGTGCCCAACGCTCCTGTTCATCAGCAATCACAGGATCAGGTTCCTTATCCCCGTAAGAGTCAGTATAAGCCTTGTCCTCCAATTCCGATGGCTTTCACTGAGTTATACCCCCATTTGGTACAACAGGGTCTGATTACCACCCGTGCTTTGGGTCCTCCGCCTGCAGGTTACAACGCGGCCGCTCATTGTTTATTTCATGAGGGTGCGCCCGGCCATGATCTAGAGAATTTCTATGCTCTTAAGAAAGTTGTCAGAAATTTGCTAGAAACGAAGAATTTGTCTTTTAGCAATGCTCAGCTGAAGATCGAGACTCCTCTCGGGGTCCCTCACTTGTCAAACTTGAATTCTGCAAAGCATGCTACTCCTGTGGCAAATCAGCCGAATCCAGTAATTATTCAAAGGCCTAGCCCGCTTCATTTCAGTAACCCTCAAGATGGTATAACCGGGATCAACAAAGGATCTGGGAAAGTTATTTTGAAGCAACGATTGAAAACTGTTGAAGACGTGACCAGCATAACTGGGGCAAGCCATGACGACTCACAGTGATCATAAACCAGACGTCCTTTCCATTGAGGCTCCGCCAAAGGAAACTGTTACTCTTGAATGCAAGATTTCATAAACATTTAGAAGGATTTTTCCGACAGTTCATTTGTTTATTTATATGCATTTCTCTTTGATTAAGCATATTTAGCATGCACGAACTTGTTTATCTTCGATTAATTAATGCAACGCATATGTTTGTCTTGAATAAATCCATTCGTTTCACTCATTAAAAAAAAACGTTTTCATAAATCATAATGCCAACTTTACCCGATCTCTTGTTCTGATGGAGAATTTGGGGGAGGATGACGAACCCAAAACGGCAGATTTCTTGTCGTATGCTTTCGATTGAAACCCGCTGATGATGTAAGGCATTGTTTCAAATCCCATACACTGGAGATATAAGGATGTTAATCCCTAGTCAACCCTTTGAGCCTTGAAGTAGGAGTTTTCTTCTTTTAAGAACCTTCATCCTAACCTGGGGCAGGGTAGGTTTCAGTTAAACCGATCGAGCGCTTAGATTCTCAAAAAGGAAGAACAAACCTTCGAGAATTTATCCTTAGCATCTTAAATACAATGACTATCCCCCAGTTACCTAAGGAGTGGGGCAGTCACGAGCCTTTCAAAAGATTTACACGACTTGTGCATAAAAGAATATTCAAAAAAATAAGAGCCCGCTAAGTCAAAACCTATGAAGGAGACTTAGGCAAAACTGGGGCATCCCGCTGGACTCCAAAGTCAGATCAAAAGACGTTGTCCAGGCAAAAGTTAGGGAATAAGAACACCAAACCAGTAGTTTTTTATAATCCCTATTAAAGAACAAGGTCGTGTGATAGAAACGCCAAAAGAAATAGGTGAGTGACTGCCATGTCCAAAGCCTTGATAAGTTCTCGACCATAGCAAATCCGCTTGAGATATGAGCGTTCGTATCCGGTTAACTGACATAGGATTGGAGAACATCACGAAGAAGGGGTGGGTACAAATATAACTTTGAGCCTTTATCCTTTTGTTTCTTAAACCGTGAACCAAACCATGATACAACCTTTAAAAGACCTAATTGAAGTAGGACTTCGGTTGAAAGCATACTCGACAAGACCACGTTTCCTGACTCCTACGAGCTATGCTCAGAAAAAATTCATGTTGGCATTATAATTAAAACTTATATCCCGATTAGCGATTTCGGTCACAAGTTATTGCGATATCTTTTTCAAAACAAAAATTCAAGACAAATATATGTGTGCATTGACAAGCTCAGGATAGGCATTTCAGGCATGACGATTTTGCTTGATATCTTAGAGGGTTACATATGGATATAGCCCGTGAAACTTGAAGATCCTGCTAAACAGGGGCAGGCAGTTTCCCAATTCGCTTACCAACGCGAGGCCGACGTTCTGAAGGAGCTATTTCTCGAAGATTTCGTCGTGACACGATTAATTTGTGCCAGTTACGCCGAGACCTGACAAACATCTCAAAGAGTTTGAAAACAGTGGGGCAACCAGACTCCGTGTTCTCTATAAAATCCTCTTGAAGATGACCATACCTCACAACGCAAATATCCTGGGGCACCGTGTTTCTTTAAAGGACACAAATGGCAACTACTACAGGATCCTTCAAGATCAAAATTATGTGGTTTCGCAACTTTTCCTCATGCACCCGACGGATTTTACTCACGGCGGCCTTCGTTCCCCAGTAAATCTCAGTGTTGCAACAGGCTCCCAAGCTATTGCCTCATCACAGTCCCCAGAGAGACTATAAGCTGACAACTTTTTCTTGGGTAACTCGAAAGTGTCCCTCAGGTTTTCTTCTCCCCATGTGAAGACGTGATACTGTACACCCAAGCAGATTACCTTCTCCCCAGAGAATTCAGAACTTTAAAACCAGATTTGGTTCTACCATTGATCTTTCTTACCCATGATTGACGTATTGGTTGCAGAGAACGCAGGGTATTTCCGTCGAGATGTTTATTTCATCTCTCGTCCCGTCTCTAGTCTGTTTCGTCAGCATACGCAAGGGCATAAGCATCACATGCCTATTTCATTACATATTCATTACATATTCATTACATACTCATTACATACTCATTTCATAACATCCTGCATATTTACATACATAGACATCAACATACATTCATATTAACATATTCATTAACATACGCGTTAGCATGCACAGGTTCATTGTGTCTGTATCATTGGTCGTTACCGCCGAGTAACTGGGTTCGTCCATTCTCTTCAAATAGATTGTCAGCCCTAAGCATAAAATACATATGTGTTTCCAAGTTTCCCTACGGAGCTCGATCCTCGTGGATGACGGTTACTTCAGCTATCTTTCCCCGCCAGGATAAGATATCTACCCTTCGAGTTCATTCCCTCGATGGAGTCTTGATTACCAGTTTTCTTTCTAGCTCGATCCTAGATTGAATCTCAGTCTTGTCGGTCGTCGAGCCCAACCGGACGTGCATTTATTTTGCACCATCTAAAGATTTTCACCATACCATGGCAGATACGCGACTGTTTTCGCCCGAGAAGTTTATCACTGTACCCGGACGTGCATTTATTTTGCACTATCTTTCAACTAATCCTTTACAGATGCACGCCAGTTCACGCCTGGAAAATCTATCAGTACAACACTTTACAATCCTACATTGTTACAGCATCGGTATGATACATTTCTCGCCTGAGAAACCTATCGATATGACAACCTTACACAATACAATACACGCCTGTTCTCACCAGAGAAGTTTATCATCATCTGTTATCACCTCTACAAGCAGTTCTTACATGAGAGGCTTATTATTGCTACTCTTGCAAAATAAGCGACATCTCTCGCCTGAGAAGCCAATCCTATCTTCGTTATGACTCGCAGCAAATGGCCATCTCCATTGAGCAGTTGGGCTTCCATTTTACCTGTCGTCTTGAAGTATGGGAAGGTTTGAACCAAATCGTATTCAGGAGAGCACGATCTTGAATTACGGGGAGGTTTGAGCGGAATCATATTCAGGAGAGCACGATCTTGAAGTATGAAAAAGTTCATTTACCCTTTAGTAAAAGAAGGAGCGGAATCATATTCAAGAGAGCACGATCTTGAGGTATGAAGAAGTTCATTTACCCTTTAGTAAAAGAAGGAGCGGAATCATATTCAGGAGAGCACGATCTTGAAGTATGAAGAAGTTCATTTACCCTTTAGTAAAAGAAGAAACCAAATCGTATTCAGGAGAGCACGATCTTGAAGTACGGGGAGGTTTGAGCGGAATCATATTCAGGAGAGCACGATCTTGAAGAATGAGGATGTTCATTTACCCTTTAGTAAAAGAAGAAACCAAATCGTATTCAGGAGAGCACGATCTTGAAGTACGGGGAGGTTTGAGCGGAATCATATTCAGGAGAGCACGATCTTGAAGAATGAGGATGTTCATTTACCCTTTAGTAAAAGAAGGAGCGGAATCATATTCAGGAGAACACGATCTTGAATTATGAGGATGTTCAGTTTACCCTTTTCATATTCAGGAGAGCACGATCTTGAAGTATGAAGAATTTCATTTATCCCTTAGTAAAAGAAAAATCAGAATCGTATTCCAGGCGCCGACCTTAAATATGAGAAAATTTATATATAAGCAGCAGCCTCTTTATTTGAGTGCTTATCCATTTCGGCATATAAGTCCCTTCCAACGATAAGTGACAGTTCTCCCTCGAGAAGCTTATCAGGGCATTTCCACTTAAAGTCCATTTATTTTGGCATACAGTCGGTTTTTACCCTGTATATTTGCTACGGATTTCCGAAAATCCATTCGATCCCACCACGAGGGATAGGTTATAGAAGCTTGGATGTTATTCTTTGCTCAATGCTCCAGCATTCTGTGATCGATCTTGCAATCATGTAGGTCCAATTATTATTAGACATTCCCAAGTGGAGGTCATCCCATAGGTGCCATCTCCATTTAAGGATCTTATTCTAAAAGTCCATTTATTTTGGCATACAGCCGGTTCTTTTTTTACCCTGTATATTTGCTACGGATTCCCGAAAAGTCCGTTTGATCCTGTCACGAGAGATAGTTTACAGAAGCTTGGATGTTATTCTTTGCTCAATGCTTCAGCATTCTGTAATCGATCTTGCAGTCGTACATGATCCAGTTTTACTTTTAGATTCCCCAGTGGAGGCCGTCTCATAGGTGCCATCTCCATTTGAGAATCTCGTTCCCGGTCTAAAAATGATAATTGGTCGTGTTCGCACCAGCTGACCATCATTTTAGAATTCCCCAGTGTTGTACTGTGTCCCAGCGCGTCGTTTTCCCCAGTGTGTTCTTCTCGTAGCGTCTGTCCCTGTGTCGTCGTATTCGTCAGCATTTTCACAATTCATCATTCCAGCATACGCATCATATCATCTGCATTAACCTGTTCTCGCTTTGTCCATATCATTGCATAGCACTGCGTCTAAAGGCAAAATTTTCGGTTATCTGTATTTAAATCCCTCCACCATGATTTCTCGAGTCTCCGTTGCTCGAATCACCCGGTGAAGTTATTTAAATAGGGGCAACTGTAATACCCCAAATTTTGCCCTAAGACTTGTCGTCGCATTTCATTGCATTTTTATTGCATTTAATCAATTACTAACAAATTTGTGTAGTCATTTGACTTTTTGCAGGTAAATATCATATGGCATGCATTTTTTTTCTAAAAAGTAAAAATGGCACAATTGGCAGGAGGACATGTATAAGGAGTTATGAGTGTGAGAGGTTGAGAGTTCAAATCTCACCTTTGTCATTTTTTTGTTTTTTATTATTTTTACTCTAAATTTTTCTATCTTTCATTAAAAAAATAACAAAAATAGTTTTTTATTATTATTTAATTATTATTTTCGTATTTTAATTAAATCATTTTTTAAAATATTATTTTTTTCACTTTTTTCTAAATTATTCATAAAAATATCCAAAAAAAATCATAAAATAAAAAATATTAAAAAAAATTTTGTTCTTTTTATAATATTTTTGATTTTAGGAATCAATAGGATTATTAGTTTTTATTTTAAGTTTATTTTAATTATTTTAAATTATTTATATTTTATTTTTTCTTAACTAATTATTTAGTTTGGGCTTTAAAATGGGCTTTAGGGACATTATTGACAATTTGGTGTTAACCCTAATTTGTTCCTGTTCCGGTATGGGCCTCACCTCGGCAGGCCCAATACCAAAGGCGGCCCAGCAAGCGAACTGGGCACTCCTGGCACGCGCCCTTTCGGACGAGCAGGGCTGGACGGACGGGCGCAAGCTACCGCTCCACGTCCCTTTTTGTCGACCGTCACGCCGGACGAACAAGACCACCCGGGCTCCCTCCGCGGGAGAATAACGTGCTCGGCGCACGTTCTCCACGTGCTCCCTGTAACACGGTGGGAGAACTGACTTTAAACAATGTTGCGGATAGCAAGAGTCGCCACCGACTTTTATTTTATCCATAAGGAAAGGTTATAAAAGAACAGGAAAGACCTTAGAGAATATTTTGGGTCCGGGGGGTAGGTTATGAAAAGGGAAGGTGTTAGCACCCTTTTCATCCATGGTTATCCATGGGCTCTTAGGTACTTAAGCTCACTTTTGAATTGTTTTGAAAGTGTAGTGTGTGAATAGCAAAAAATTTCAGAATAGTTTAATAATAATCCGTGTATGGATGTGAAAAAAACTTGTTTGAAAATTTTGTTGGAAATTTGTTTAAGTGTGAAAAAGTTTTGAAGTGAGCAAGTATCTAGGAGTAGCCTACCCTAATGTTTTAAGGTCTTTCTTATTCTTTATCCTTTCCTTAGTAAGACTATCCCTACTATAATGGAGTAGGTAGTCCTTACTTTGGATGTTAAGGGACATGTGAGGGACAATTGGATTTTTGAAGGCCATTGTGGGGTGTAATAAGCAAACTGGAGGGACTATCATCATTTTTCGAAAGGGACTCGATTCGTAAAGGCAACCATAAGGGACTTTGATGATTTTCTTTTTGAGGGACTTGCTTTATACACCCCACTTAACCAATATTCATAGGCAACTTGAGGGATATCCTTAGGAAGTGAGACGGCGATTAAAATCGACTTACGTGTGTGAAATGTTTAATTTAATTATCTTATATTAAAATGATCTAATTTATTTTTTTAAATATCATACATATTAGCACTCCCTAATTACTAACCATAATGATAATAATAATTAAAATATTACAATTTACATCCAAGAGGCAATTACAAAATTATAATAAATAAAATAAATAGTAAAATATAATCAAAATAAATATAATAAAAAAAATAACAAATAAGTAAATAAAATATTGGGGTTAGTAAATAATAAGAAAAATTAAATAAGGTTAGTAGAAATATAAAGTTAGTGAAAATAATTAGTTGAAACAATAATAATTAGAAAAATAGACAAAGTTAGAAAAAATAATAAGATAGAAATTTCAAAATAATAATAAGCAACAAAATATGATTAGCAATAATAATTAATTAATAACGTGATTAAACATAAAATTTGATTTTTATTTAGAAACATAAATGATTAAATAATTACTATAATATAAAGTTCTAAATATAACATAATTATAAATTTCTTAATCATTTACAAAATTTAATTATCCCTAGTTATATATTAACAATTATTAAGAAAAATATTTACACATTATGATAAATTTTAAATAATCAATAATCACATTCACAAAATTTTACATTAAGTATTTATAAGGTTTAACTTTATTTACAAAAATTTACAAGAATTATAATAAATATATACATAGAATTATATAGAAAATTAAAATTAGGTTTTATTTTTTTTAGAAAATAATTTTTAGGGTTTGTAAGAATTAGGGTTTATATATATACAAAAATTTATTTTTAATAATCACATAACATTATTTTAATTAATATAAACTATACAAATAAAATTTTAAATAAAAAAAAACAAGAGTTTTATATTTTTTTTTTTTAGAAAATTATTTTAAGAGCAATTAGATTATATATTATATATACATATTATGATATAGAAAATAATAACATTTAAATTAATTAAATTAAATGGAAAACAAGAAAATAAAAAAAAAAAAGGAAGAAAAGGAACCTGATGGGATTTGATCCCAGGACCTCTTACTTGCAAGCAGCAACAAGAACCACCAGGCCAGCCAGGCGCAAGTGAGAATGAATGACGCATGGTTGCTTTTATGCCTTGTCCTTGAAAATTCCAGAAAAAATAAAAGAACAAAAGGCCTGGGGAGGTTTTGATCCCAGGACCTTATGTATGGATAGCATGCGCGCGTTACCACCTGGCTGGGAGAGCCTATCTGGTAATGTGATGACCACATATCATAATATATTAAGCCTCTTCGCTACCTGAAAAATAGCACAAAAACAATGCACTAGCCAGGACTCGAACTAGGGTCCTTCCATGATACACATATGCGCTTTACCACCAGACCAATGTTGCCTTGATGATATCAATTTACGTTAATATAATAAAATTATTAAAACAATATTCAAATATCAGAGTGCGCGCCATAGGACTTCTTCTTCTCCAATTTACCTGCGAAATCAGTTGCAATTTTACCTGCGAAATCTCCTGCGTGTTCTTCCTTGTTGCGAACCTGCGAAAACCAAACTCCAACAAAACAGTGTCGATTCATGAAATTAATTAATGTTTTATGATCCACACAGTCCATACAACATCTCTATGTTCTCCAAATTCATTTATATTTGGTGAATTGATGAACCCTAATTTGGAGGTTCAAACCCTAACCATGGCCGTTTCTGTTTTAGACTCTCATCCTTCAATCCAACTATCCAGAATCGTTCTAGGGATCAAAATAAACACAAATCAATCATCAAAAACAATTCATAATACATATATTGATGGATTCGAAAAAATTAAGTTCAAGGCAAAGATGAGTTCGGGTAGAGCCATAGGGTACACATGAGATGCATATGATTAATGGTTCATGACCAGAGAAGTCCCAGGAAGCTTGCTATGTGCTTGTTTTACCTTGTAGAGCCTTGGATAAGAGAATCCGAATTCCACTTTTTCCTTGAATTTTTGAACTTTGAACTTACCTATGAGCTGCTTGATTTCGTGAATGAGGCTAGGGTTTGTGCTTAGTATATATGTGTGATGGATTTAGGTCAGAAACATTGATGTGTTGTGTGGATATTTGATCCAAAAAATATTCAAAAAGATCATTGTATAAATTTCAAATATTTGATCATGAGTGCTTGCTATTTTGGGAGAGATCACATGATTTCCTTCTCATTCTAATTCAATCAATGATTATGAATTTCTAGAAACAAAATCTTCACCCAAAAATAGATTTTTATATTTTTTATTTATTTAAAATGATTTTTATGAATTAAATCAATAATAAATAAATAAAAAATAATAAAAATGATGAATTTTGGTCAATTGGGTCGTGCACCATGTTATGAAATGGATTGGGTCATAAATTAGGCAGCCCATTTGGAAAGAAATACTTCTAAGCCTCCATTTTCAATATAAACCATCACAAAATTGCCCAACTTTGCAAGGGCACATTTCTCTCAATTTTAAAGGTATGATGGTGTTCTTGGACTTTTTGGAAAGCTTGAAGAGTCCTCTAAACAACCCCATTGGTTTCAGGTCCATATCATTTACCAATCTCAAGTTATGCCCTTTTGAAGTTGTTGACTTGTTGTTGACTTTTGAAATGACCTATAATGTCTTAGATCATATCTTTTAAATAAAGCATTTTTGGGCTTAACCTTCAACATAAAAGTTGTATAGAATTCAATTTCCTTCAAAATTAGCTTTGGATGGAGACTTGGTGATGAAGTATGTGAAAGTTATGCCTGGTCAAAGTTCAGTTAACTTTTACTGAGGAAACCCTAATTTAGAAACTCCTGATTATTGATGATCTGGAATCTCCTTGATGAATCATGATCAACCCTTGATCAAATGATGAATTTTACTTCATATACTTGATGTTGGCAAAAAATCATGAAGTTTGACTTTGGTTTGACCACAGTTGACCTCAGTTTGACTTTTTAACTGCATTGACTGCTTTTGACTTATCTGATCATCTGACTGAGCAAACTTTTGAGAAAAGTCTTGAAACTTGACATGGGGGTTCTTATACACATATAAGATGTTATGAAGCTCACTTGAAGTCTTGGAAGTCCATTTAGCCTGATTAAAGTCAAAACCCTAGTTTTGGATGCACTGCTTAGGAGGTGCATTGTCTGAGGGAATTGTCAACTCTTCTGACCAATTGTGAACTTTGTGAACCTTGTGAATCTTCATAAGATATCTTGTGATACTCATGGGAGGTATTGTGAAGCTTGTGAACCTTGTGAACATCATGAAGTGGCTTTGTAGACCTCATGACCCTTAGGAAAGCTTTGTAAACATTGTGAATCTTGTGAACCTTGTGAACCTTCAAGAAGCAACCTATGGACTTCATGAACCTCATGAAAGGTCTTGTAGATGTTGAGAAGTTTGTGAACCTTGTGAACCTTCAAGAAGCAACCTATGGACTTCATGAACCTCATGAAAGGTATTGAAAGCACTGTGGGACTTGTGAACCTTGTGAACCTTCATAAAGTAGCTTGTGGACTTTATGAACTTCATGAAAGGTTATGCAAGTTGTTGGAGAACTTGTGAACTTGTGAACCTCGAGGAAACACAAGCGGCCAACTCCGCTCGCGACACCCGAGACAGAGAAGCCCCCCGCGGGCACCGAGACGACGGAGCTTCGAGCCACCGACGAGGAGGGGACCGCCGTCGGGATGACCGCCACCGCGAACCCCGCGAACAGCGCGAGTCACGCGGCCCGGCAGGAAGGTTCACCGAATACACCGCCTTGGTCGCTTCACGCGAACGCATACTGGCCGAATGCGCTAAAACCGAGTTTGTGCAGGGAGGTGTCCGTTTTCCACGACCAACGCCGCCCAAACCCAACATGGACAAATCAAAGTACTGCCGGTTCCACAGGACCCACGGGCATGTAACGGAAGACTGCATCCATCTCAAAGATGCGATCGAAATCCTAATCAAAGACGGGCACCTAAAGCGATACACCCGGGGAGGTGAACCACCCAGGTCGGAGGCTCCGGAGGCAAAGAAAATCGAGGAACTCCCCTCCCCAGAGGACGGCGAGAGACTCCAGGTCGCGCTGTGCGTCAGCCGCCCCGAGGATTGGTTCGCAAGCAGAGGATTCGGCATCCCCGAAGGACCCAGCCTAGTCGACGAGCCAATCCGACCAACCAGCCGATGGGAATACTTCCCCAGAGCCATGGTCATCTCTGATGGAGCTACGAGGAGTCTGTCCGTAGGATCTGTGAAAAGGAAATTCGACGAACTCATCGCGGGCAACTCCGGCAAGATGAGCACGCTCGACAGATTCCGAGGCCGCTCCAACCCGATCACATTCTACCTCGAAGAATTACCAGGGGGATCTCCCAATTCCAACATACCCTTGCTCATACGTGCACGAATGGCAAACTTCGACGTCAGGCGCCTCCTCGTCGACGGAGGGAGCTCGGTTGACATAATGTACTCACATTTGTTCACAACTCTCCAGCTCAACGAATCCAACCTCTCCCCCTACGTGGGCTCCGACCTCCAGGGGTTCAACGGGACGACGACGAGACCCTGGGGATACGTGGAACTGAAAGTCACCTTTGGGGAAGAGGAAACGGCCAGAGACATCAACGTCCGCTTCTTAGTCATCGAATGCCCGTCCCTATATAACTGCATCCTGGGCAGGACGACGATAGCAGAACTCACCGCGGTACCCTCCACCGTCCACCTGAAGATGAAATATTACACAAGAAGGGGAGCCGTGGTCACCCTCAACGGCGACATCGAAGCTGCCCGAAGGTGTTTCGAAGCCGCGCTGAAAGGCCTCGACTCCATCGCTCCACCGACCAAAAAGAAAGCGCCAAGCGCCACGCCAAAGGACAAACCAACAGAGCTGGTCGGATCAGTTGAGCTCGACAGTCGCTTCACCGACGGGCTCGACAATAAAAAGACTGACGAAGCCAACGAGCAGCCCCCGCACCCAGCGCGCCCCATCCCGGATGGCGAATTCGAGCTCATTCCCCTCGGGGAAGACACGACCAGAACCGTGAGGATAGGCGCAGGACTCCCCGACCTCGCGAAACGACAACTCCAAGCCTGCCTCCGCGAGAATGCCGACCTCTTCGCCTGGAGCACCGCGGAAATGCCGGGACTCGACCCTGAGGTCGCCTGCCACCAGCTGTCCATCAACCCAACCGCAAAGGCCGTGGTACAACGCCGACGCCGCCAGTCCCCCGAAAAATCGGCAGCAGCCGAACAAGCTGTAAAAGACCTCTTAGAGGCAAATTTTATTTCGGAAGCCCGGTATTCCACCTGGCTGTCCAACGTTGTACTTGTTAAAAAGAATAATGGAAAATGGCGCATGTGTGTTGACTACACTGACCTCAACCGGGCATGTCCTAAGGACGCCTACCCCCTCCCCAATATCGACAAGCTCGTCGACAACTCGGCGGGCTACAAACTCTTATCCTTCATGGACGCATACTCGGGATACAACCAGATCCCGATGGCCGAGCACGACAAACAGGCCACGGCCTTCATGACAGCATCGGGCAATTACTATTACAACGTGATGCCCTTCGGCCTCAAAAACGCCGGGGCCACGTACCAACGGATGATGAACCACGTCTTCCGCGAAGAGATCGGGGACATGCTCGAAGTATACATGGACGACATGATCTTCAAATCCGGCGCGGAAGACGACCACGCGGCACACCTCCAGAAGGTCTTCAAGACCGCGAGATCATGTCGCATGCGTTTTAACCCGGAGAAATGCACTTTCGGCGTCTGCGCCGGCAAATTCCTCGGCTACTACTTGACCGAACGGGGGATCGAAGCCAATCCGGACAAATGCCACGCCTTCTCCAATATAACCACGCCGACCACGAAGCGTGCCATCCAATCCCTCAACGGCGTGCTGGCCTCCCTCTCGCGAGTCATCGCGAGATCGGCCCAACACGCCCTCCCGTTCTTCAAACTGCTCAGGAAAGAGACCAAGTTCGAATGGACGGACGAGTGTGAGAAAGCCCTTCGCCACCTCAAACGCGTCCTCTCCGAACCGCCAGTACTGACGCGCCCCGCGACGGGCGAAACCCTGTATTTGTATCTGGCCGTCTCTAACGAAGCCGTCAGCGCCGTCCTCGTGAGCGAAGCCGGGGAAGGACAAAAGCCCATTTACTTCACTAGCAAAGCCCTCCACGGCCCGGAGGCCCGATACCAGCTGATCGAGAAAGTCGCCCTGGCCCTCGTAACAGCGGCACGCCGACTCCGACATTATTTTCTAGCACACACCATCGTGCTCCGCACCGACCAACCCATCCGCCAGCTACTCGGCCGCCCCGACATGGCTGGGCGCATGCTGAAATGGTCGCTAGAGCTCTCCGAGTTCGACATCACATACGAGAGCCGGCATGCCATCAAGGCTCAAGCTTTGGCCGACTTTGTCGCCGAGATGACCACACCTCCCGACCCTACCGCCGGGAACCACCTCTGGACCATCTTTGTGGACGGCTCCTCCAACTCCACGGGGAGCGGCGCCGGCATCGTCCTCGATAACGACGAGGTTACGGTCATCGAAGTCTCCCTCACGCTAGCTTTTCCAACGACTAACAACCAGGCCGAATACGAAGCATTTCTCGCCGGCCTTCGCCTAGCATCCGACCTGGGAGCCAGGGACATCCGAATCTACACGGATTCCCAGCTGGTCGCTTCGCAAGTCCGAGGCGAATATCAAGCAAAAAATGACACCCTCGCCGGATACCTCGCGCTCATCAATGAAAAACTAAGAGGGTTCGACTCAGCAGAAATTCAGCACGTTCCTCGGGAGCAGAACACCCGCGCCGACATCCTATCCAAACTAGCAAGCACCAAGAAACGAGGCGGTCACAAATCGGTCATTCAAGAAATCTTGTCCCAACCAAGTACCAGCCCGACCACCACACCCCTCGACATCAACTCCATTGGAGACGCGGACTGCTGGATGACCCCCCTCCACACCTATCTCAGCACCGGCCGTCTGCCGGCCAGCTCTAGCGAGGCCACCGCAACGAAACGACGGGCCTGCTCGTACGTCCTCCTCGAGGGACGACTGTACCGCCGAGGCTTCGCAATCCCACTCCTCAAATGCATAGATAAATCCCAGAGTACGGCCGTTCTAGAAGAAATCCACGAAGGTATCAACGCACAGCACCTCGGCGGCAGATCCCTAGCGCGCAAGGCCCTACGCGCGGGCTACTACTGGCCGTCAATGCAGTCCGACGCGAAAGAGCACGTCAAACGGTGCGATAAGTGTCAACGACACGGAGACATGCACCTAGCCCCCCCAACCGACCTCACCTCCCTCTCATCTCCATGGCCGTTCGCCTGGTGGGGGCTGGACATCCTCGGACCCTTCCCCCTCGGTTCATACCAGAACAAGTACCTCATCGTGGGAGTCGACTACTTCACCAAGTGGATCGAGGCTGAAGCTCTGGCCAAAATCACCGCCCACAACATACTCCGATTCTACAAACGCAACATCCTCGCCAGATTCGGGGTACCACTCGCCATCGTCACCGACAACGGCACACAATTTACAGACAAAAACTTCCGCGAATTCGTCACCAACCTCGGGACCAAACATCACTTCGCCTCGGTCGAACATCCTCAGACAAACGGCCAGGCGGAGTCGGCGAACAGAGTTATACTCAGAGGACTCAGACGACGCCTCGGAGACGCCAAACGAGCATGGGTCGAAGAACTCCACAGCGTCCTCTGGGCATACCGTACTACTCCTCACTCAACCATAGGGGAGACCCCATTTCGCCTCACGTACGGAACAGAGGCCGTGATACCGGTCGAAATCCGCGAACCGTCCAGACGAACGGAAGCTCCCCTGGACACCGACGACAACGATGGCTCCCTCCGAGAAGAGCTCGACCTCGTCGAAGAAATCCGCACAGGAGCAGCTCTCCGGGAAGCCCGGCTGAAGCAACAAGTCACACTTCGCCATAACAACAAAGTCATAAAACGCGATTTTCATACTGGCGACTTAGTTCTACGCAGAAACCAGAAAGACTCCCACGAGGGCAAACTGGCGGCGAACTGGGAGGGCCCATACCGAGTCCGGGACAAAACGGAACATGGGGCCTATTACCTCGAAAACCTGCACGGTGAACAATTAGCTCGACCATGGAACGCCGCGAAGCTTAAGCGGTACTACAGTTAACACATTGCCCGCGACGACCCATCGTCCCGACCACTGGGGGGGCGACATGGTACCACCGCACACCCCCGCGTCCACCAGCGACCAAAGAAAAGCAAGCCCTGCCTCTCGTGTGCGCGGGCAGAAGGCCTTGCTCGGCAGGGAATACCTCGACCGAGGCTCCTCGCCGCCGTACCAAAGCAGGCAGGACACCCAGCTCGCGATGGGCCGTCCACGCCCCGGGGAAAACTACCCCCGAAACGGCCCGGCTACATCCCCGGCCAAACCGGCCAGTTCCCTACACTACCGGTAACAAATTGTCGAGCTAAACACACCGAGCGCACACTTAGAAAATCTACAAGAAATGTCATACACATCAAAGGCATTCGAACAAATACGAAAAACGAGCATAAAACAACATGCAAACAACGAGCGCACACTTAGAGAATCCATGATAAATATATTTAACAAAAGCGGGCACCAGCCCAGTAGTCAATAGTACAAGAACGAGCACGCAGGCCCAAAGCAAAAGATAAACACCGGCACGCAGGCCACAAAAACAACGAGCACGCAGGCCCGGCAACCTATGCTTCCTAGTCCGCTCGGTCAGCAGCCACGGTTTCCTCCTCGGGGATAACAAGATAAGGATCGATCACCCTCCCATCAACAATCTCGTGGTACGGCCCTATCCCGTCCACGACCAGCTCGACACCAGGGTTGGCGACCTGAATCTGCTCGACCGCATTCTTGAACCCGACCTCAACGGCTTCCAGACAATCGCTC
Source organism: Lathyrus sativus (assembly GCA_963859935.3). NCBI lineage: Eukaryota > Viridiplantae > Streptophyta > Magnoliopsida > Fabales > Fabaceae > Lathyrus > Lathyrus sativus. The sequence continues at coordinate 669,888,436 of OZ012737.1, read as the reverse complement.
TCCAACACCCGGATACGGGCGATCAAGTCAGCACGGGTGATTAAGCGCCGATCCCCATCAGTCTCGTCCTCGGCCGGACGAACAGCGCTGTCCAAAACCTCCGTACGAACCTTCAGCGCCTGCACCTCGGCCGTCGCTGTCCCCAGTTTCTCCTCCAGCGAAGTCACCTTCCCCTCAGCACCCTCTGCCCGTTTCCGCTCCTCGGCAGCATCCTTCTGGCTCTTCTCCAACTCCTCGGTGAGCTTGGCCAACCGCGACTGCGTGAAAGTGAGATCTCCTTGCAGTTTGGACAGCTCAGCGGCGGAGCAGCCCTCCTCGTTCAGCACGAGAGCCGTCGTAAACGTCCGCATCATCGCGGCCAAGTCCTCAGCCAGGACACGTCGACGGGCCTCCCGATCAGCCTGGCGAACAGCCTCACCTCCCCGGCGGAAACAGTGGGGGAACGGGCACCATGAAAATATCCCGGGTGCTGGTGGCAGGGAGGGACGGCATAACCTTCCTCGACGGCGCCGACCGTCAGATCCACCACCCGAGGCTCCTCGGACCTTTGCCTCTTCGACACTCCCTGAGACACAGGGGATTGGCTCTCTTGAGGCGACGAGGATGAAGTCTGCCCCCCGTGCGTCGCGACCTCCTGACCGACCAGCTGACTCACCCTCGTCCTCGGGACCGCGGCACTCCTGGCAGCACGCAACTGCTTCACCCGCTCGTCGACAGTAGACATGTTCGCTGCAGAAACAAAGAAATAGGTTAGCGACGATCAAAAAACCCCGACCACGAGGGAAAACGAACATCCCTACCTAGATAATCCAGAGCGGCCGCCCCGGTCGCACAGCCGAGCAAAGTCTTAGTATTTATCAAACGCTTTTTGGTGCGTATGTTCCCCTGGGCATCGAGGATGTACCGACCGTCCGGCGTCACCAGCTTCGACGGGGGAAGCGACCGCACAAAGGCAATTATTTTCAAATAAGCGGCCATGTCCTTCTCCTCGAGGGTTCCCGCCCGGACGATATACCTATCCGTCCCTCGACTGAAATGCTCCGAGGTCCACAGTAGATGTATCTTGGGAAGCCACGCACGGAACCGCTGGCCATCTACCGTGCGCTCGCCCTCGTCAAAGAGAGTGTCCGAGCCATGCTGCGTGATCGGTTTGACGAGGTAGAACCGGCCTTTGAAGTCTTTGACAGAATCGCTATACGCTTTGAAAATTTTGGTCGGTTGTTTGAAAGAGACCCATCCGTGACGACCTCGCACCGTCTGCCGCTGCAAATGAAAGATGCGGAAAAATAACGGCACCGTCGGCTCCACCGAGAGGTAGAAACACACCACCTCGAAAGCCCGGATGAAGGCCAAAGCGTTTGGGTGCAGCTGAGACGGGGCAAGACGCAGCCAGTCAAAAAGCCCCAGATGGAAGGCGGAAAACGGTAACCGGAGCCGAGCTTCTTTAAAATAAAATTCATACATCGGGAACATCTTCCGCCCATATCGCGAACAGATCCGGTGGTGCTCTTTCGGGCGGTACACCTGCCAATGTTGCGTTTCTCCTATCGGCGTGTCCTCGACCGTGGCGTACACATCGGACGGGTCGACCACAAAGCAAGAGGGGATGGAAAGCGGCTCCTCGGCCGCCCACTCCTCGGGCGAGGCGATACGCTCGTCGTCATACTCCGGGACCTCGGGTTCATTATCTTCAACCATTATCCCCGGCACCAGAGCCGACATCTACACCTGAAAGCAGAGGACATCGGTGAATTCGATAGCCAGGATCAAATCCACCCTTCCACCGCAAGCCAAGTGAAAGGGCGACAAAGGCCGAGGAGTGACGAGCAGACATTCGCTCCCCGTCTACCCTCCTCGGGGATCGAAGGACGACCCCTCAGCCCCTTCGGGACGGCCGTCGGAGAAGATACTTCTCCCCGGAGCATTCATCAGAAAAAGCCCCCGTCCTCGGGGCATTCATCGGAGAAAAGCCCCCGTCCTCGGGGCATTCATCAGAGAAAGCTCCTGTCCTCGGGGCATTCATCGGAACTAGCCTACCGTCCCCGGGACATTCATCGGAAGATTCGCCAGACGCGGCGGAACTCGCGTCCTTCCTCGGGGCGTTCATCCCGCCCCGACCACACGTTCCAGTCAGACGACGGAAATAAAAAGAGAGGGAAAAGAGGAACTCACTTGTAACGGCGGCGGACGGAAGAAAAGAGCAAACGGCACGGCGGCGATCGGCGGCAGGCGGCGGACGAGCAGAGACAATAAAAGATTAGCAGGGAGAAAAGTAACAGAATGAGCGAGGACCGCCATATTTATAACCCGGCGCGGAACTCGAAGCGACTCTAGGCTCATTAATGACATAGGCTAGCCGCCCCTACGACCGCTTAACACAAGACACGTGGAGGCAACCTGACAGTCGCGTCCCTTCACCTGCCTCCTCCCCGTTCTACCGACGACCGGAGCCCTTCGTGCGAGTCCCCGCTCCGGACACGACGACCTTAAGTCCTCGCTCTTCCCCAGAGCTTCGACTTGGGGGGCTCCTGTTCCGGTATGGGCCTCACCTCGGCAGGCCCAATACCAAAGGCGGCCCAGCAAGCGAACTGGGCACTCCTGGCACGCGCCCTTTCGGACGAGCAGGGCTGGACGGACGGGCGCAAGCTACCGCTCCACGTCCCTTTTTGTCGACCGTCACGCCGGACGAACAAGACCACCCGGGCTCCCTCCGCGGGAGAATAACGTGCTCGGCGCACGTTCTCCACGTGCTCCCCTCCGCGGGGACACGTCATCGACCAACCGCCCACCTCCGGAAGGGCAGGTCAAACCCACTTTCCGGAGATCTAGGAGCGGTTGAACTAGGGCGAAGACCACGTCCTGGTCTTCACTACGCCACGTAAGCCCTAGCAGTCATTAGGGTTGGGCCTGGTCGTCCAGCCCACCTCGAATGACCGTTGGCCCAGCGCTGGGGTCTCTCTATAAATACCCTCTTCTTCAAGAGGGTCAGGTAACTCTTCTTGCCCCTTTTTCTGTACTATTGCTTCCTCCCTGTCCAACTTCTTACTTGGGCGTCGGAGTGCTTCGCAGGTACACCCCCCTCCTCATTCTTACCCCGGCGAACAGGTAATCGTCCAGCGGAGTGTGGCCAGTCCGTGATCCCTCCTGATCAGGTCAGATCAGTTCCCTATATATACATGTGTTGCCTTGTTGGAAAAGAGGGGAGAATGAAAAAAACCTAAGAGGAGTGAGTGTCGTTTGCCGTTATTTAGTTTTCTTCTTCATCCATTACTATTGTTTCTTTTTCTTCATCGTTTACCGTTATTTCTTTTCCTTCATCTATTACTGTTGTTTCTTTTTCTTCATCTTTTACCGTTATTTTTTTTCTTCATCTATTACCGTTATTTCTTTTTCTTTATCTATTACTGTTACGTTTATATATATATAATTTTTAAATTGTTAGAGTTTATATATATAAGATTAATTTTTGATCGAATTATGTCGATACGATGTTTGCACATTTGTGTGCATGACGCGTGACATTTGTGTTAGTTCGATCTGGTTGCGATGATCGCATTTTTGTGTGAGCAATAATACTATTTTTTGCTTAATTTCTTTTTCTTTGCGATAAATTTTGTTTCGTCCGATTTAGATCTGGTTGCGATGAGCGCATTTCTGCGTTAGCAACATTGTTGGGTTATTTGGCACATTTAAAATTCATTATTGCTTTATTATTATTATTATTATTATTATTATTATTATTATTATTATTATTATTATTATTATTATTATTATTATCATTATTTATTATTATTATTATTACCATTATTATTATTATTGTTATCATTAATTTATTAAAACTTGTTATAATATAAAAATTTGTTTTTTAAAATAAATAACATTAACATCTTTTCCAAATTAATATGAAAACCTATTATTTTTAAGAAAAACTTTTTTTTAGATAAATTTAAAATAATAACTAAAATCTTTTTTTTTTAAATAATAACTAGAACCGTTATTTATTTTATTTTATTATTGTTCAATTCAAATTTCATTATCATATTGTATCTGCTCCTCTCATGTAACCTCGCGAACTTAACAATCGCTCTTTAAATTCTGCCTTTAAATTTCTGCTTGCATGGTTTAAATTATGACATTATCTCTCTGTTTGCATGATTCAATTATCTCACGCGTTTACCATTATTTCTGTCACATTGCACACATCCGAAGGTTAGGTCTAACTGTTTGGCCGCCGCGCCAATAGTCCGTAAAACTTCACACATTCAATTTCAAATCCTCAAAACTACAAACTACAAACCCTAATTTTCACAAATGCCTCACCGCAGGCAAGATTACAATTTTACCCCTAGCATTAGGTCAAAGAGCCGCCGCGCTCAGTTTAGGGTTTCCCGCCGTGGAATCCCTAATTTAACCCTAATTACAACTTAACAATTCAACATAGAGATTTGGAGTTTCTACACTCCACGTAAGCGTGTCCTTAAGACATGTTTATTCCCCGTGAGACCTTGACCACAGTCAAGAAGTCTCTAACCTCCCTTTTGAGGGGAACTACAGTTACTCTGATTCCATTCCCGTAAGGATATGTAGGCACAAGATGCGATGTCTTGCCGAGTAAACTTAGAATTAACCCCTTAGGTCTTTTAAACCCTTAATCCTTTGTATATACCCTAAAGCAAAATAATTAATGAAACAAATAAAAAAATAAACAAAAGGTTCCCGTAGAGTACTACGGAAGTTTAGGGTGCTAATACCTTCCCTAATCTTAACCAACCCCCGAACCTTAGATCTCTCCCCTTTAGGTTTTTCCTTTCTTTAACCTTTCCTTCGGATAAATCAAAGACCGGTTGTAAATGAATTAAGATTCAAGTTAATCAATAGCTTGACATCCAAATTTCACCGCAACAAACACCATTTTCAATTTAATGAAAACAACATAATCAAAATGAGGCAAAAATAGTGGTGACACTGAACAGAGGGGTTGGGTAGCTTAACTAATAACTCGTTTGAGCTTAAGTATTAAAGGGGTTGGAGCCGGAGGACCCGTTCAAACCTAGTTAAAGATAAAATACTAACATAAAAACTAATTACTAACAACAATTCGCCGTTTCAAATAAAAGTAGTGACACTGAACACTGAATGTTATGATTTTAAGTTAAGGCCATCACAAGTTATAGATTATTTCGTAGAAAAATCACTTATTTAAAATAAAAAATCATTTCCATGGATTCTGCTGAAGTTGTTAGTTTTAGATAAAAGGGAGGAGATAAATAATAAGAGTTTCAGGAGAAACCAAGTGCTCAGAGTAATATATATTCATTATACATGGCTGCCCTACTTAAAAGTTAAAACTGAAAGTAGTGGACTATTTCAGGAAAAACCAAGTGCTCAGAGTAACATATATTCATTATACATGTAAGATGTGTTTGTTCTATCATATATAACTGTTGTCACGCATCATAATTGAGGAATATCAATAATGGTGATATTTTGTCACAATATGTCAAAAGCAACTAACCTTCCCAGCTTTTGAGAAGAACTCATATACATCTCTCTCTGTTCCTTTTAAAGGCATCTGTGAACACCAAACAAGAAACAGAAAATCATCAGGAAAACTTTGAAAAATATCCCAATAACTCAGAACATAATTAGTATATATTTTACATATTCAAAACAAATAAAAATGGAGGCAATCAATCAACCTGGTAGGCAAAAACAGTTCTCTGATCCCTTTCTGGGTCTGCTGCAGCTTGTCCTGAAGCAAATGCATTTATGCATGGGGATGCCTGTCCTAGTGCCCTGCCAATCAATGAAAATTTCATCAAGCAAAAATATTATGCCTAAAACAATGTTATATCAGGTTACAGTGTCATAAGAGCTATGATCACAGTAATGACACTTCCACCGCTATATCCTCTCTCAATAACTAGTTTGGAACCATACCACATGGCAAGTCCATAAGTACAGAAAACGATTAAGAGAAGCGTTCCCATTCCTAAATCTGAGACTATCCCTTGGTGATACGTTGCACTATAAGCAACTCTTATCTTTCTATTTTACCTCTCTATGGCTATTATACCTCCTCAAATTATATAACACCATTCTTTTTTTCATCAAAGAGATCAAACACCTCTCTATGGCTATTATACCTGGAAGCTTCATAATGCGAAAACCCTGACGCTCAAACAATCGTTTGCAAACAGCTTGACTTGGGCGGCCTCCCATATATTAAAGATCATAATTCCATTTTGTTTGATTACCGATATCCTTTCTTCAACTGCCCTAGCAATTAAGCCTAATCCAAATTGGTCCTCCACAAAACCCTACACACAACAAAAGAAAAAATAAACATGAAATCGATATAGAGCTTGTTATAATCGACTTATTCAAAGGAAACAAGTCATTCTGGTTTACATACCAACACAATGAACAACATTAGATCTGTGGAGAATTGCAGCGAGGCCAAGATCACCAATTTTGACTTCTCCTTGGTTTACCATGTGCAGGCCATCACAAACTCACACAGTAATAACAACATTTCACTAATTTTGTACTATCTCATCTCAGTATGGCAGCAACAGCAGTAGCTATATAAATATTGCCTTATTACACCCTAATATAATCGAAACGTAATCAAAATCAATCCCTAACACAATAAGCTCAAATTGCAAATTGAAATAGGACAGTAACTATGTAGTAGCAGACATGCAATGTAATTGACCGAAAACTGAAACAGACATCATGGTAGTAGATAAAGTGTAAATGCGAAAAAGAATTAGAACATTAGACAAGTTCAAAATTGCAACGAGATTCCTAGTTGAAAATGTTACCGAACGTGGGACAACTATTGTTATCAGAGACTTGTTGAGTCGTGTTATTGTTGTATTGAGCTATGAAGTTGTATCTTGGATACTTGAGTAACTGTCGTTTGAATGAAGCAGTGTTGTCAGACCAAATAGATGAAGAGGTTCGGCTGCTACTTTGTTTGACAAATCTCAAAACCCCTTTTCAGTGTAGCAGCATAAGTCACCCTTTTACATCATAGAAACATAACAGCAGCAACCCGTAAGTATCAAAATTGCTCTATTCGAACCAAACCGTTTGAACCAGTGATTGAACCTAAAAAAAAATAACAGCATCGAAACCAAACCAGAAGGAAATTGCTGAATCTTAATTGCGATTGATGGTGAAGGGTCTGAATCAAAAGGCGTTCAAAATTGTTCTACGGGAGGTTCACAGTGGTTTTTATGAGAAGTAGATGTAAGGGGAAATTTTGTAAAAAAAAATCGAAGAAAGAGTGATGAATCATGGTGAACGCGGTCGATGCATAACTTTGATGGTGGAAGGAGATCGGGGGAGATGGGGTTTACGGTAAGGTGATGTGTGGCGATGGGAGCGGCGGAAGGATTTTAAGGGGTGGCGGTGATGGTGGTCACGTTAGCGGAGCCAGCTCAACGTCGGGCGAATGATGACGATGGTGATGGGTAAAGTATTATCGTTTTTTATTTGGTGATTGTTATGTGTTTGACAAGATGATGCATACGACAACGACGAAGGAATTTTTCCAGGAGGTTGAAAGAATGGTGGTGATGGGAGCGGCAGAAGAAGAAGGGTTAGGGTTTTCGGAAGTAGAGGAGATGAGAGGAAATAGAGAAAAGGAAAGGGTTTCGCAGGTGATGGTTAAGGGATTGATGAAGGAAAGATTTGGGTGATGAGGTGGAGAGTTGGAGGAGGAGGAGAGAACGAAGATGGAAACGGTGTGTTGGAAAGGGTTATTCAAAGATGGTGACAGTGGGGAAGGTTTTGGAGAAGAATGAGAGAAATAATGGGGATGAAGGTTGTTCTAGGTTCAAGAAATGTATTGAATAAAACGTCTTAGGTCAGGTGGGCAATACCTGACTTAATAAATATGTTTTTTTAAGTCAGTTAGTGAACACAGGCGACTTAAGAAATTTAATACGAATTATATTTTTTTTCTTTAATATTTTTTAAGTCAGTTCTAAATATAATTGACCTAACAATGTTACAAATATTTACGAAATTGCCACCGCATCACTTCTTAATTCAGGTGGCAGGTGAACTGACTTAACAACCTCTACTATAAAGTATTTTTTTCTACTAGTGCACAATAAAGGAAACAATACATCCAAAGAAGAAGAAACAAACAAAGCTAACATGCAAACAAAAAACTAACCAAACTAGAGTGGACTCACTTAGGATATCTCTAGTAGAGTCGCCAGCTATCGCGGCGCGAAAAATATCTGAGCGTAAGAAACACTTAAAATATGAACAAAACAGAGTTGCCACCAAACTTTATTTATTCCTTAAAAGGGAAAGGGAAAATATCAATAAACCCACAAAAAACAAAAAGAAACTGGTCGTCGCAACCAAATCGGGTTCGAGAGTTGTTTAAACCTTTTCTTGTTGCTCGTTCTTGGAGACTAAAGCCTTTGTTTCTTTCACGTCAATATGGATAAAGCGTGTTCTTTTCTGGAAAAAAATGGGTTTATGTTGCTTTTGCGGGAAATGAGTAAACATTTGAGTCAAGGTGTGCACCAAGTGCGCATTTACTCAGGATTCACATAAGTGTGCTTCCATTTCCCCATTATTCTAAATGAGTCTTTTATTTGAAAGACTAAATAGTCATTTGCAGTCCAGTGTACTCCAAACACTCAACTACTAAAGGGTCTAAAGAGATGTGCATCTCTCGGTCTCTGTCTTTCAGTTTTACTACAAAAATGGTTTTGCATCAAATGACTTGACGTAGGATCTAACATTGTAATTTGATTATGAAAATAGTTTGGATGTGGCGTGGAAGATGCTAGACGTTGCAATTCAATTTGAATTTGATTTGGGAAAAAGTCTTGACGTTAGATTGAGGTTCTGTTTTTGTTCTTTTCTGAAAGTGTGTCGATTTTAATCATTGAATTAACAATCAAATAAGATAATAAAACAGTAAAGAAAAACAGTAAAATTATTACATATTTATGGAAATGGGGATACAATTTGTCAAATGGGGATATACAATACAATAATTTAACAGTGTAATCTTTTAAATTAACAACGGTAAATAGTAAAAAAAACATAAATGAAATTAATGTAAAATAAATCAGAAAAAGAGAAAGGATTGGAAATAAAATTAGAGTTTCAAACTATTGAAATTTAGCGCTATGTTGAGCAACTATAAGACGATTCATATAGGAATCAACTCTATCTAAGGCTGGTCAACAAAATTCTAGGCATTCAAGCAGTTTTTGAAATTAAATTAAATTAAAATTTCGAAACTGCAGTACATCTGTGAAAAAATGATGATTTAAGCAACAAAAAGAAACAAAAATTAAACTAAAATAATTTAATGTTATGTTAAGCAACCGTAAAGTAATTCATGTAGGAATCACTTTATAGGAAGCCGGTCAATAATACTTTATGTGTTTAAGCAAAATTTTGAAGTTAAATTGAATTTTTAACTCCAAATATACAATGTATCTGTGAAAAACTGGCGGGACAAAAAATCTAATTACCCTTTTTAAATAATTTGAACAATAATCAATGGATTTAATTGATATGCACTGACAGTGTAAATGGATTTTACACTGTCAGTTAATTACAGACGTTGGATGGTAGAAGAAGTTTGATTTTGTTTTTAAAATTTTATAAAGTAAGACAAACAGGTGATGATGATGAATTGACAGTGTAAAACTTTTTACATTGTCAGTGCATAGTAATTAATAGTTAACAACAACAAAAAATAACAACAACAATAATAATAATAATATTTATTATTATTATTATTATTATTATTATTATTATTATTATTATTATTATTATTATTTTTAGCAATAATAATAAAATTAACACTAATAGCAAACAAATAATTATAAATAAACCATAATAATCAATAATAATAATAATAATTAACAACAATAATAATCAACAATAATGACAATAATTAATGATAAAAATCAATAATAATATAGATAGTAAAAATCAATAATAATATAGATAGTAAAAATCAGTAATAATGGTAACAAATAATGATAATAATAATATTTTGTAATAAAAATAAATTTTAATAATAATAGTACAAATAATAACAATAATAATAATAATAATAATAATAATAATAATAATAATAATAATAATAATAATAATAATAATAGTTTGATAAAAATTGTAATAAAATAAATACTACAAAATAATAGTAAACAATAACAAGAAAAATAATAATATTAATAATATAAATAATAATAATAATAATAATAATAATAATAATAATAATAATAATAATAATAATAATAATAATAATAATAATAATAATAATAATAAAGTCAAAACAAATAATAATAGAAAAAGAATAAAAAATTAATTAAAAAAAGGTGAAAACCCAAGGGTGGGGTGGACACCACATTACTAGGACTAGGAGAGGAAGTTTTATTAAAAAAAAACTAAAATTAAAAAAACAAAAGACACCATAAGAAATCGGACACGTGCCGAGTGAGTGAGAAGTCAAAAAACAAAATACTCATCTTCTCTTCTTTCTCGTGTTATAACAGTAACAGAAGAGTAAAACACTTCTTCTCACTCTTTCCCTCTCACTTAACCACTTTGCAAACAAATTTTTTTTATGGTAAGAAAACACAAACCATACATCTTTTTAGAAAAAAACAGACTCAGACACCAACATCCAAGTACCGAATGAGAAATGGAAAATGGTGGTAAAAGTGTTAAAGTTAAAGTATTAACAAGTGTGAGTAGGGTGGATAATAGTCTCACATTGGATAGAAATGTGGTGACTTGAGCATTTATAAATAAGAGAACCCACACACCTATCACCTTAAGGTTTTGGGTGAGTATGTGGTGTGTCTCTCACAAAGGTTGCTCTAGAAAAAGTCCCACTATGTTCAATGCTCCCTAGTTGAAAGTCCAACAGTGGTATCTTGAGCCTTTGGTTCGAATAAAGGGAACAAATTACTTGTATCGAAAGTATCCCCACAGGTTGTGGGTTGAGTGTCTCGTTGAAGAGTGTCAACGGCGGTACAAGGTGCAGTTGCACAGTTGAAGTTTCCGCTTAAGGGAGAGCATCAAAAGTATCCCCACAGGTTGTGGGTTGAGTGTCTCGTTGAAGAGTGTCAACGACGGTACAAGGTGCAGTTGCACAGTTGAAGTTTCCGCTTAAGGGAGAGCATTGTGGATAGACTCACACTTGAGGGAGAGTGTTAGAGCTTAAGGGAGAGCATTGTGGATAGACTCACACTTGAGGGAGAGTGTTAAAGTTAAAGTATTAACAAGTGTGTGGATAGACTCACACTTGAGGGAGAGTGTTAAAGTTAAAGTATTAACAAGTGTGAGTAGGGTGGATAATAGTCCCGCATTGGATAGAAATGTGGTGACTTGAGCATTTATAAATAAGAGAACCCACACACCTATCACCTTAAGGTTTTGGGTGAGTATGTGGTGTGTCTCTCACAAAGGTTGCTCTAGAAAAAGTCCCACTATGTTCAATGCTCCCTAGTTGAAAGTCCAACAAAAAGGAACCCTCAGTAGCGTCAATGGAGGAAACAGCGACGACATTCGATCCCGGCGTGGCCGCGACGAGATCTGTTGGCAAGGGTGGTTTCGATGACGTGAGAGGCAGGAGTGAGGTGGTTGCGTGACAGTTCTTTCGACTTTTCTTGTTGTTGTTCGATGATGACTTTTGTTGTTGGAGTTCGGATTCACCTTTACTCTTTAATGGGTCGTCCATCCATTGGTCTAGCCCATGAAGGAACATTTATTTTATTTATTTTTTAGTAAGGGTTATTGTTGGTACAGTGTTTGATCATGTCTTGCTGCTGCATGCTTAGAGGGAATTTTGCAGCTAGTATAACATGGTAGCTGTGAAACTACACTAATTTGTTCAAAGGATGGGCTCAGCCATTAATAAAAAACTTTAGCCTTTAATAAAAAAACTACACCAATTTGTCCAACAACAAGAAATTGATTGATATTTTTCCACTATGGCGTATCATATCATGTATGTAAAGTGTAAGCAAAACAATAAAAAATTATACCAACAGCAGCCCTTTATAAAAAAAAGTATAAAAAAAGTTCTTTCATGGGTTTGGCTATTAGATGGCTGAACCATTGAAGAGTGAAACAATAAATCACAGTTATTTTGGTGTTTAAATTTCAAAATCATGGCATAGGAGTAAAAAAGTCCAAGGAAAGTGTGTTAAAAAAATGTGTTGGGATCATGCCATTTCAAGTGTTGAAAATGCCCTCAAGGGCGCGTTTGGATGACATTAAAAGATAGAAAACCACTTTTTTTCTTTTGAAAAGTACCACATGTCCAATTTGTGGTGGAGGAAGAGAGATATTTTTGTGGGAAAAATTAGAGGAGATATTTTTGTGGGAAAAGTTAGAGGAGATATTTTATCTTTAACTCATTTTTTTCAAACCTTTTAAATAAAACTTGAGTAAAATTAAAAAAAGTAAAAATTAAAAATTAAAATTTACTAAATGAAATAAAATTAATACACACAATAAAAATCAAATTTTAAAAGAATACAATTAATTTTAATTAATTATACTAATTAAATTGAAAAAAAAAATAAAAAATGAACGAAAAATCGGGCGAAAAATTGTTTAAAAAAATAAACTGAACGCATTAAAATAATCAACGTGAAATAAACTTCTCGGAAGCATTCGACTTTTGATCAAATTTTGAAATAAATTTTGATCGATTAAAAGGCTCAAGCGGGAAACAACATGATTGAAAAAGTAGTTGAAAAATTAAAACGAACACACTAAGTTAAACTACGCGAACCATAGATTATGAATATTGATTTATACACACTCAATTTTGAAAAAGTTTCGCTCGCTATTGCGACGTACAATTGAGAAACGGTTCGACCGGTCTATTTGTAGATCCGAAAAAATTAGTCTGGTTGATGTTTTAAGTGTTACACGATACAAAACGCATGTTGTGATAAGCTAAAAATGCATATGTCTTGTGAATGCCTTAAATTACTGACTGAATAATTATTAATAGACAATCAGATGCAAATAAATTGTCTTGGGACCATTTACTTCTAATTCTCCATTATAATTAAAACCTACTAAGGTTCAGATGATGACAATACTCTTGATTGTCACTCTCTGGACCTCTGAAACACGATGCAACAAAATGAACGATGCATTGAAACTAAGAAATCAAACATTTTGATATCTTAATAAAATGCAATGATTGAGTGAATATCATTTAGATGTTGTACCTCAAAAAATACGATCTTCGCGATGCGTAAAATTAGGGTTTGCACAATCACGGGTGGACTTATGAGAGTCGCCACCGAACTTTATTTATTCCCAAGAAGGGAAAGGGAAAATATCGAAAAAACCCACGGGAAAAAGGATAGGGTATGGTCATCGTAACCATGTTGAGTTCGAAAGTCGATTATGTAAGGAGAAGATACTAGCACTCCCTACATCCATCGTACTCGATGGAAACCGTCTAAGTTGTCTAGGCATGAAAGGTTTTCATTATCTATAAGCTTGCTAATGGATGAATACTTAAGAGAAAATGAAAAATTTTATTATTGAGTTCGTCTGAGTTTTAAACCCAGTACCTACGTATCCCAGAGGGAATAAGAACTCTGTAGTTCTTGTTGAAAATGTTTTGGTTTGTTGTGTATTTTTTTTATAGAGGATGCTAGGAAGCATGTCCTTTTTGAAAAGTTTAAACGGAAAAGTCCGAAGGCAAAAAAAGTTTGAGATGTGTTACATATGTTTTAGATGTTTTTGAAAAGACGTTAGAGATAAGTTAAAGTATTTTTTAATTTTTTGAGAAATAAAGAGATTTTAGTTTTAAATGGAAAGAAACTCTAACCTAATTCTATGATCCTAAAGATTAAGGGAAGTATTACGCTAATGTTGCAATAGGTATTGATCCTAATATCTAACCTTAATGCAACTTAATTGAATACCAAATAGAATCGAGATATCCTAAGGGATCCAAAACAAACAACTAATAGCATTAAGTATCAAAAGCAGTCCTCAACCATAGATGTCAAGATCAAAGAGAAACATAATGAGAAAGTTCATACAAAAAATAGCCAAGAAAAACAACTAGAGCTAAATCATATTTTAATTTTAAATTCGATTGACAGCAAGATCAATGCTTATCAAGATTAACAAAAAACATCTACTCAAGAATCAAGAATTAACAACAAAGTTTAATTGAAATCAAAATTTAAATAGAATTAACGCCTAAGCAAAATTAATAGACTTTTCATGTTTTTTTATTATTATCTTAATTAACCTCACAACACTAGAAATATGAAATTTTTAGAAGAAAGAAAATAAAACTCAAAAATCAAAATTCTAAAAAAACTAGAGTGCAGAAAATATAATGGTAGCATGCAAATGAAAACGGGCCCATGTTATTAAGCCAAAAATGAAACATGTTAAGATTCCAAAAACTAGAGGTGGGGTGAAAGAACTAGGAACTCGTTGGGCCCGTGACTTGGCCCACCCGAGTGCATTCTTGGGGTGTACAAGGACTTCAAAAAAAAAAACACGACATTTTCTCATCTTCTCTCTTGTCTCAGCTTGTCATTATCTTTCTTTCTCTTGCTTGTATACTGTTCTCTCTTTTCAAAACCAAACTCAAATATTCAACACATAAATCAAATCACAAAAACAATAAGTGAAAATCACAAAGCATTGCAAGTCAAGATTCAAATAGAAGTAAAATGCTAATACAAATCGTGACGATGGCTACGCGATCGGAGACAAACACGGCGGGATCAGAGACAAACGCGGCGGTGGAGTAGTTGCGACTTCATCAACTGTGGTGGTGTGAGGAGTGCTTCGTGGCGGCTTCAGCGACGCGACAAAGATAATTGATGAAGATAATTGTCGCGCCATGAATATACGATTTTGGTTTTGGAAATTAATGTTCTTTGGCTTTTGTAGAGGTGACTTTGTGTGTTTTGAAAAGAATTCAAACTTGTCTTAAACATTGACGATCATAGAAATAGAGAGTAATTTATATTAATTAATTATATAATTTAATTAGTATTAGGATTAGATTTTAGAAGTTTCTTAAGTTTTAGAATTGTGCCACTTGGATGGCTAAGATATGCTTAGAATCAATGAAAGCACTAATTAATAGAATACTAAATAAGAACCCTAATAAAATTAGAGAAAAATATAAAATCTACTTTATAAAAAAGACAAATAAAACTAAGAGAAATAAAATAAATATAAAATTTTCATTGATTTCTTTGATGTCAATACAAATAGAACACTATATTATAACTACTACTTTAAACCTATCTTAGCCATTCAAGTGGCACAATTTTAAAGACCTAAGAAACTTTTAGAATCTAATACTAATACTAATTAAAATATCTAATCAATTAATATAAATTACTCTCTATCAAACATTAAAATCATAAATAGCCAACCAATTAAGAGTGTCATTCAAGTACACACTTTAGTTCACTTGATGGCGAAATCTGTGAAATTTGTCACCATTAATTTGTTTCAACTACCATTAATTTACTCTCCAAACATTATCACGCAGACTCAAAACTTTTGCTTCAACTACCATTAATTTGTCACTGTGAAATTTTAACATCACTACCTTATAATTGTTTGTTGAATTATCATAACCGAATGAGAACTTGAAAGATGTAGGGTCTTTAATCTTACCACTAAAAGGATCAAAATTAAACCCTAGTTGTTTAGACATTGCTCTTGTGGATGGGTTCCAAAAACTCAACCAAAAGAATGACTCTATATCTGAATAACTGAGGATAGAGATCAATCCATTGCATGATCCAATCACCTGGTGGACAAGATCCAATTGGGAGAAATAGTTGTCGATAACGTAGCAAGGGTCATCGGCAAGGGTGACCGGAGGGTTCTCAAGTAAATTTCTTACTGGGAAAGGTATGAGTCTGACAGTGTTTGGATCGGTAGTGACAAGTGCGAGGTGAGGCTCTTGCGGAGAACAGTGAAAGTGCAATTTCACAAAGAAAGGATCAGTATAGAGGGAGTTACATAACTTACTAACGCATCTCATTCGCATTACAGATTTCACAGCAAGTAAGGAGAGTACTTCGATGATGAGGTCGTTGGAGAAAGCTACCGGTGATGGAGAGACATTGGGTGGACGCCGCCGTGACTGAGATGGACGGAGATTTATTTTAATATCTACGCAACTGCAGCTGTTGTAGCTACTACTGTTGTATTTGAGTATATGAGATATCTATAGTTACATGTCAAATGAATCTATGCTTCATTACTACTCTACTCATTTGCAAGACTAAATTTTGACTTAAACATTTACACGAAATTCATTGAATATATTTGGTCTATTATATACATTAATTATTCAAAAAATATAAAAAACAAATTTTCTATTATAAATAAGACTTGTGAGACTAAAAAAATAATTTATATTATTCTCAAATAAAAAAACATTAAATTTATCCTATAAATATAAATAATTTTAAATTATATTCCTACTTCGATAAAATATAAGATATCCATTTAATATCAATCTACAAATATTTTAGACTAGATGCATTTTCTTTTTAAAATATATATACTGGATTTGATTTTAAATATACATAAAAGATTGATTAAAAAAATTTTATTCAAATTTTTTACTAAATACATGAATTTTTTAAGATTATTTTTATTTATAAACTTATGATCATTATTATTTTTTTTTATATATTTTTCACACATTCATTATTCTGTTTTTTAAAGAGTTGTAATTGATTTGATACAATGCATTTGTATGATTGTTTTGAGTATTGTTCAATGAATAAATTTCATAAAAAAATATTAATTTAATAGTAAATAATTATAATTTTGCGCCGTCTATTACATAGTTGATATCTCTTTGATTAAATACAATCAATTTTAATTTTCCCATATCTTTACAATAAAATTGGATGACGTGTTTATTTTTTAACAATATGTAACTTATATTTTTAATTTTTAAAATTTTATTAATATTCATGTATTTGTCATGTTTTATTTAAAAATTAAAACATCATTAATTTTAAGTATAAAAATTTTAAAAAAAAAAAAGAAAAGATTATAGCTGATTAAATTTGAAATAGGATAAGTAACTTCATAAGTTAATAAAAGCAATCAAAATTATTAGGGATGAACTTAAGTATTTATGAACACGAGTATTAGTTTCCCATTTTCACTTCTATTAGATAAATATGATACACATGTCTGCCTCATATATATATATATATATATATATATATATATATATATATATATATATATATATATATATATATATATATATATATATATATATATATATATATATATATATATATATATATATATATATATATATATATATATATATATATATATATATATATATATATATATATATATATATATATATATATATATATATATATATATATATATATATATATATATATATATATATATATATATATATATATATATATATATATATAATCAATATATATTGTCAAGTGCTAGCGCCTCACTAGTAAGTGCTATAAGATCAGGTACATTAGAACCTAGAGTTACAGATCCCAATCGATTAGTATTGAATATTTGCTTTTCCAAGTGAAATTCTCTAGTATATGAAAGAGTAAAAAAGTGCTTTCTTTGTTGTGGAATAAGAAGCCTTCGTACCTTAATGCATGTATTTAATTTATCCGTCCCTATTAAACAAGGGTCTACTTTTTCTGGAATATGAGTAGAAGCAATAACAAGATTATTGCTAGTAGAACCTTTTTCAGAATCTCTGGAAAGAGAGTTCACTAATATACCCAGCGATAAGTCATCCGACTCCTTCCTATCGAAATCATGAATGTTTGGAATCCAAATTATGCAAGGAGACATTGCTTTTACTAATTCCAATTGAATTGTGAGATAAAACCGGTCTAGTTCCTTTTTCGGTATAATATCGCTAGATACCGGATCCTCCATACTTAGAAACTTCAATCGGCTATCAAGCTTACGGTCGAAATCATCGCTATGATCCCTTTCATAATTCTCTGGATTATAGCAACTACCCTCGTAATCCGGTAAAAGACTGTAAATGGTACCCTCTCTTTGATCAAAAAGATCGTCCTCATCATAACTCGTATCAAAACCCCTAGGAAAGTTCTCCAGGAACTTGTTTACAAATACTGTAATAAAAGGAACATAGGAGGTTGTCGCTAGAGATTTGAGCAAATAGGATTGTCCAGTTATTATAGAACCTATCACTAAAATACCCCTAGAAGGGGATAGGGCTAAGCGTAGCAAAAAGGGTTTCTCATGAGATGGGAAATCCAAACAGCTAGCCCTACACGGGATTTCTGAATAAGTGATTGTCTGATAATGAGCGAGGAATACCCGTCTTTCTGCTAAGTAGGATGTATTGAACTCATAATTCATTAGATCCTTTTTATGAATGTCAATTAAATATCGTAAGTAAATTGTTCCCGGTTGTTCAATCATTTGATAACCAGAGTTATTCTTTGATAACTCATCACTATTAGTAAGACTCACTAAAATTTGATCCATCCTTTTTTCTGTCGTTAAGGTAGAGAAAGTAAGCAAGAATTCTCTTTCTTTATCAGCAATTAAATCACTATTCGCGATCCAGGATTCTATTTTATCATAAATGCAATCACTATTCATGTTTTTTCTTTTTTTTTTATCAATGAATAGATTTCTTTACTTGTATGACTTAAATGTCTCGTATTTTTCAAAAACGCGATTCGATTGATGGGATTTGGTAGAATCCTTATGAACTTCATGAGATTAAAACCTTCACCCCTTGGGACACCAGAAGGCGAACCTCGTCTTTCTTCTCGAAAATTTTCAAATTGTTTTAGAGCCATTCGAAAAATATACTGTAACCAGAAATATTTTTGTTCTGATGTACCATACCTATCCATAAGTTTTTTCAATTCAATGATGTAGGATGGAATCATCAACGATTTGACCTGTTCGAACTCTGTCTGTAACTCATTAGAGAATCGAGAAACAAAGGAAAGATGTGTATGAACTAAATATCCAGTAATAAGAAGAAGTAAAAGGATTGAAAACAGGAACTCCTCAATATTTAGTGATCTCAGATGTGTCAATATGAATGGTGACTCATTATTTGTGTGAAGAAGATCTTTTTCGTACACCTCTACAAGAGACTTATGTAAACACTTACTCCAAATCTCACTTATACGATTTCGTTGTCCAATACCCAATTTTTTCCGAAGAATTGCCTTGGCTCCATGGATAAGATTAGGCAAAATAGATACGCTCTCTCTAAAAATGTCTCGCAATTCTAAAATCCAAATGTCTAAGTCATTTTTCTTCGTTTGATTCATATATCCCCCTTTAATTAAAAAAATTAAAAAAAAATTGATGTATTTTTTTTATCGATTGTTTTTTCTATTCTATTTATTTCTCTTTTCTCTATGTATTTATTTATATCTAAACTGAGATATATCATCATACCAACAACTTGATTTGCTATTTCACTCTCAATCTCTTGCCCCTAAAAAAAGGAGTATGTCGTAAAAAAGTTGATGGTATAAGTCAACCCAAGTAGCTTCATCCTCGCCAGGAATTCGAAAGGCTACCTTTGGAACACCTACTGGCATAAAAAAATGATGAAGTTGTCTGACACCAACATGTTACTTTGATGTCAAATTGTGCAGATTATAGATATTTATCTATGATCTATATATCTATTTTATTTTCGATTCCGAAAAGAATATGAAATTCAAAAAATAATATGAATATTTTAATCTTCAAGTTTTTCGTTTTACTATGTATATCATATTAAGTATAAGATATAAGCTTTTTCCAATAAAAGAAGTTTGACCTCTCCCATTAATAATTCTCAATATTAATGTTTTCGTTTTCTTTATTGGTGGGGTCTTATATATTCCATTTTCATGTGCCTCACAACTCGAAAGAATTCGGGGGGAGGGGTCATTTCGTTTTTTGATCTAGAATAAATAGTTTCAAGAGATGAGAGAATTCAGAATACCCACTAGAAATACTAATCCAATTCATAAGGATGTAGCGGAAAAGACAACATTTTTGTTACTTGACCAACCATCAGGAGAAGCAAATACAACAGGTACACTAATTAATAAAATGGATGAAGTAACAATTAATGCAAAAACAGCTAATTGAAACGCAATAGTCATGTTTATAATCCTCTAATTTACCAACAAAAGAACTATACCATTTGATCCCCCAACCCCTTTTCTTTTGATTTGACCCCTTCCAAAAATAAATAAAAAACACATTCTCATTATGGGGAGTTTTATCATGAATCCATTGATTTTAGATGACACTCCTTATTGAGGCATGAATCGAGGGGTAGTTTTTTTTTTACTTTACAAAAGAGCATGCTGGATCATGAATATATAATATATAATATATATGGATAGAGAACTAGACCAATAGATTCACACTGGATATCTTTATCATAGAGAAAAGGGTATTAATTTGTATGGTCATGTTCTCTTGAGTGGAATAAAGATAAAATAGAAATTAGCTTTTGGAGAGATGGCTTAGTGGTTGATAGCTCCGGTCTTGAAAATCGGTATAGTTCCAAACAAAGAACTATCGAGGGTTCGAATCCCCCTCTCTCCTTTTTCTTGGCGAATGGATTTTTTTTCTTTTATTGACTTAAATTGATTTAAGTTGGCGAAAAAAGATTAGATATAAATGAATTGAAAAAGAAAATATTTTTTCAATATGATCTCCTCGACTCAACTCAATATGTATACTAAAATTAAAGTGATTCTTACGTCAAGCATTGGATTTCATGTCTCAATTAAGAGGAGTCATGGAAAGAACAGGCTCCAAATCTCTATCAATTCCTTTTTCAAATCCTGCGGCAGCTGCACGAGCTCTTCCCGCGTGCCATAAATGACCTACGAATAGGCAGAATCCTAGAACAAAATGAGAAGTAGCTAACCAACTTCTAGGAGAGACATAATTGACTGCATTAATTTGTGTAGCTACGCCACCCACGGAATTTAAAGAACCTAAAGGAGCATGAGTCATATATTCTGCGGAACGACGTTCTTTAAAGATTATGTATCCTCTTTTTAAAAACATATAAAAATAATTTCAAATAATAATAATATAAAAATAAATTACATTCATTTTGTCAAGTAATAGCATGTGCAAATTCACACTTTAAAGATGAATAGGTGAGATGTCATAAGTTCGAACACGTGTCCCTCAATATGATGAAGTTGCACAACTACCAACTGCGTTGGCTTAATGTGACGAATAGTATTTAAATAATTTTTATAATTATTTACAAATATAGTTACCCACGAGTGTCACATCATAATTTTTTCATTCCCCTTATTATATCATCTGACTCTATGCACTTGAATTTCATCTGATGCTTGGATGAGAGGTCATTAGGTCATGACTTCATTCACCAATTCATTCCTTATAATAATATATCATCTCATTACATCTTCATGCAATATGGATCAAAGTCAATATTGAAGGACAAAAAGTCAACAATTGGTTTTAAAGATCATTTTGCTAATTTCATTTCATTTCATCCATTATCATTTCATTCATCATATTCATCACATTTTTTTCTGCATGTTTTTATCTAATTTTCAAATGTTATTTATACGCGAGGTAACGAAGGGCGTCATGAAAACTTGTCACTTTTCTCGTCGGTTGGAATTAATACCCGAGGGAAAATACCCTTTTTACATAATTTTAATTTTAACCTGTTTTTTCGTTTTAATCTACAAAGCATCAAATTTATTGACAAATTCTAAATCTTCCTCTCATCATCATCATCATCATCATCATCATCAACAACAACAGCAAAATCAATAGAATCCTTAAACATTAAATCTTAACAACAATAACAATAAATTACCAACAAAAAAAAAGATTACATTAAGGAAACAACCTTTAAACATTTTCCTGCTCTTGCAATAAATCCCAAAGAATGTTGTTGTACTTCATGAAATTGCTTTCATTATCATTGTTTTCATTATGATAAGTTTACATTTCAATACTTTGCATCTAAGATGGATAGTTATGACATTAATGTTCTAATTGACTAATGAGAGTTTCACACGGATAACTAATGTTTCATGTAGATTGATGAATTGACAATGTCTTGACCGTTATAAATTTATAAATGGATGACAGAGATTCGTTACTTAATTTTTTCATCAAATTGGACAAAAAAATTTCCCTCACTTGCTAGCTCAACCAAGATAAAAAATAAAAAATAAAATACGCTATTTTCCCCCTCGGTTGCAAGTTCAACCGAGGTAATAGGTCATAATTTTTTTTTTATAAAAATTAAAAGGTGTAAGATGACGTTATTGGGATTCAAAGGCGTATCGTCTAACTTATTTTTCCCTCGATTTCCAACTCAACTGGGGTAATATGTCATGAAAAAATTTTTAAAAAATTAAAGGGTTCTAAAATGCAATTGTTGGAATTCAAAGTCGTGTCTCTTGACTACTGTTTCCCTCGACTCGTATATGGTTTACACCTCGAATATTTGTTGGTTGAGGTGAATTGTTTGTCATAGAATGTATTCTTTATAGTAGTGACTTCTCATTAAACCCAAAGCTCATAAGCATATAACCTATAAAAGTTCAACAAATTCAATCATACGATTTCTCTAAATCCACCTTAAAAATAAGAAAATATTTATTATATATTTTGCCAAGTCAATCTCCTCATTCACGGCCATCACTCCATATACCAATAATATTTCTTTAAAAATGTCGATTGATTATGAGAGATAAGTTTATCCATCTCCGCCTTAAGTCTAGTAGTTAAGACTTTAGCCACAAATTTATACAAAGATTCCACCAAAGAAATTGGTCTAAAGTATCTCAATTCAGAAGGAGATTTTTAATCTTAGAGAACAAAGTAAGATGCAAAAATATGAGGTAGAGATGTAAAATGATGAAACTAATTAAACATAATACCCATAATTTTCTTAACTAAATTCAAGAACCTTTAAAAAAAAGGAGAATTTGAAAACATCTTGATTTAGGGGCAAGTGGACTCCTAATTATGAAGGCCCGTATGTTGTGACTTGAATTTCATCTGATGCTTGGATGAGAGGTCCTTAGGTCATGACTTTATTCACCAATTCGTTCCTCATAATCATATATCATCTCATTACATCTTCATGCAATATGGATCAAAGTCAATATGGAAGGACAAAGAGTCAACAATTGGTTTTAAAGACCATTTTGCTACTTTTATTTCATTTCATCCATTACCATATCATTCGTCATATTCATCACATTTTTTCCTTCATGTTTTTATCCAATTTTCAAATGTTATCTATTAGTCCTTTTTCAATTTTAAATTTAGATTTTTAGGCCATTTTATCAAAAAGGTGTGGTTTCTTACATTAAAAGTTTTCTTTTGAAAAGTCAAAGTCAACAAAAATGAATTGTAACACCCCGTATAATCTACATCTAGAAAATATATTATACGTAATATTAGTTGGTACTGATACAACACAAGAACCTATTTGCATCATTATATACACACGTCCTAACTAAAAATACATTTATGGCACATGTTATACCCTAAAGCCAAAAAAATAAAATAAAAACTAAGATCTAAGTGCAATCTCTTTATTGCAAAAATAACCCACAATGGAAGATCACAACGGTCATAATTCTTTGAAGCATCAACAAATAACTTCTCTTGTATGAAACCTGTAACAACACGACCCACCCATGTTGTTCTCTAATCAAATATATTGAGCTGGTATTTGGGCCAACACAGTCCAACTGTATTGGCTGCGAGAATTTTGTACTATAGAACTTCTTTTTTGCGCGAATATTAATTCTTTTCATTTCAATTTTGTCCTAAACACTCCTTTTGACCTGAAAACATAAACAACACACCAAACTGTATAAAAGAGAAACCACCAGAATATGGCACAATAAAAACAAAACGAAAACAAGATTAAAAAAAAACACCTTGTAAACACCACAAATCAGACCCCCATAGGAAAACCAATGTACCTAAATGAGAGGATTCAATTATATAGTGGAGAAAAACACCCGTAGACTAAAAAAAACAAGGTCTACATTAATTTTCAATGAAAATTCTCTTAAAAAATTAACCCAAAGACTCGAACCAAACTCAAAACCCCTAATTATCTTGATATTCTACAAAATCTCAGTTGTAGGGATCGCCAAACTGAGAGTATCATCTATATATTAAAGATGTGAAATAACCAAATTAGAGGATCTCACTCTAAATTCAAAGTAAATACATAATTCCACAACCTTAGAAGCTAAACCACTTAGCCCCTCAGCCAAAATAAAAAGAAAAAATGATTTAAATGATCCCTTTGTTTCAAACTCCTTTATATGTTACTCCCTCTGGTCTCATATATTTGAGAATTTACAGAAAAGCTCACCCTTTAAAATAAAATTATTTGAATGCATTTAATTCTTACACTCTTTTTAATTTTACCCCTATTTTTTTAGCTTTGGAAATCGTTACAAACATAGAAATGTAAAAAAATTTACGGGTATATTTGAAATTTTGGCATTAAACGTAATCATTATAGATGAATTTTCCTTATATTTAAGACCATTGAAATTTTTGTTGTTGCTTATATTTGAGTCCGGAGGGAGTAATCTCTTAAGCACCCATTAATCACAACAACAAGATTTCTAGAAAACACAAAAAATCTCATCCAAGACCTCAACTCACTATAATGAAAAACTTTTTATCTTTGTTGGAAAAATGGCTTTACCTTGGTTTCATAGATGAAGTAACGAAGGGCGTCGTGAAAACTTGCCACTTTTCCCCACAGTTGGAATTAATACCCGATGGAAAATACCCTCTTTACATAATTTTAGTTTTAACCTGTTTTTTTTCGTTTTAATATGCAAAGCATCAAAATTATTGACGAAGTCTGAATCTTCCTTTCATCATCATCATCATCAACAACAACAACCAAATTAATAGAATCCTTAAACAATAAATCTTAACAACAACGACGACGACAACAACAAAAACAATAACAACAACAACGACAACGAAATCAATAGAATCTTTAAACATTAAATCTTAACAATAATAACAACAAATTACAACAAAAGAAAAAAATTACATTAAGGAAACAATCTTGAAACATTTTTCTGCTCTTGCAATATACCCCATAGAATGTTGTTGTACTTCATGCAATTGCTTTTATTATCATTGTTTTCATAATAATAAGTTTACGCTTCAACACTTTGCATCTAAGATGGATAGTTGTGACATTAATGTTCTAATTGACTAATGAAAGTTTCACGCGGCTAATTAATATTCATGTGGATTGATGAGTTGACAATGTCACTACTACAAAAATAATGTTTAGTAGCGCATGCGAAGACATCGCTTTTTGAAAAAGCGCGGCTAAAGAGTCAGGAAAAAAAATCAGTAGACTTTAGACAACACTTTTAGAAAAGCGCTGCTAAAGGTGATGGTTATTGTTAACGATAGAAAGCGCTGCTAAAAGTAGGCCCTACAAAAGCGCTTTTAGAAAGCGCTGCTAAAGGGGTAACCTACGAGAGCGCTTTTAGAAAGCGCTGCTAAATGGTCCTTCTAAGAAAGCGCTTTTAGAAAAGTGCTGCTATAGGTGGTACAAAATACATCGTTTTTTAAAAAGCGCTGCTACAGGTCCTGCCTTAGCAGAGCTTAGAGAGAACTTTTATAAAGCGCTGCTAAAGGCCATGCAAAAGCGCTGTTGTAGGTTTAAGTGACATCAATTTA
The DNA here is from genome assembly GCA_963859935.3 of Lathyrus sativus. Taxonomy (NCBI): domain Eukaryota; kingdom Viridiplantae; phylum Streptophyta; class Magnoliopsida; order Fabales; family Fabaceae; genus Lathyrus; species Lathyrus sativus. Next base: position 669,862,636 of record OZ012737.1, on the reverse strand, counting down.
AAAATTCCCAGAAAATTCATAAACAGAAACAGTTGTGGTTGTTGGCATTCTTACGCTCGCAGCACATAAAAAACCCAGTGAATACCTACGTCCATTGCGTCCGGCCGACCGTCTTCCCCTCCTCCGTTCGTCTTGACCGTTATAAATTTATAAATGGATGGCAAAGATTCGTAACTTATCTTTTTCATCAAATGGGACAAAACAATTTTCCTCGGTTGCTAGCTCAACCGAGATAAAAAAATAAAAAGTAAAATATGCTATTTTCCTCCTCGGTTATCCGTTCAACTGATAATAGGTCATAAATTTGATCAAGTTTATTAACATTCAAAATTACAGTCAGAGTAATCAAGACATTTCATAAATTAGTCTAACTTCAAACACTATGCCAAAAATGGCCTTTAGCAGCGCTTTTTTTGACCTTTAGCAGCGCTTTAAAGCGCTGCCTAAAGTGGCGCTGCTAAAGGTAAAGGCAGCGCTTTTTTTATGGAAAAAGCGCTGCTAAAGGTATCACTTTTAGCAGGGTTTTTTTACCCCTTTAGCAGCGCTTTCAAAGCGCTGCCTATTCTCCCTCCCCCTCCCCCCTGTAGCAGCGCTTTATGAAAGCGCTTTTGTAGACCACCCTTTAGCAGCGCTTTTTTAAAGCGCTTTCTTAGACCCCTCCTTTCCTAACCTATAGCAGCGCTTTTTTATGCCTATTTTTCTCCCTTTAGCAGCGCTTTCTTGTAAAAGCGTTGTCTATACTTCACGTTTTTTAAAAATTTTTTTTTGAAAAATCACATTTTTTATATATTTTTAGACAAACCTGCTTATAACAATTAAATTCCCTGCTTATAATTCAGGCCTTAAATATAACTTGGCCTTTAAACATTGTAATTCAACACTTGGCCTTTAATTCAACACAATATAACTAAACATTGTACATTATACAATAACACTTTGCAATTTACACATAATTAACTCAAGTATAATTTACACATAATTTAAACATTGTACATTTTACAATATACAATATACAATATACAATATACAATTTACACATAATTACAAATCCAATATACATTATAGAATTCTTAACTCAATCATAAATTGACACCATTCTTCCTTAATTTCTTCCAATTTTACTTTCGAGTACGTAGCGCATTTGAATTCATCAAAATACTACATAATATAACAGAACAAGTACGATTTAATACTAATTACTCAGATGAAATATTAGTTAATTATCAAAATGAATCATATAACTCATGAATTGATCCATACCATGGTTGGAATCTCTAATTGACCAGATATAATGATTTCCTTCATAAAGCGCAGTACAAAATATCCGCAGTCAATCCCACCACGCTGACGAGGACACTGTATTAGGAAAAAAGCGAACGAACATTTATCAGGATATATAGTTTAAATAGTTTTATAAGTAGAACCACTATAACAGTCAAACATGGGAAAATATACCTCCACTCTGATCCAGTTGATGTTGCTAGCCCTGCTTTTTGGCACTGTTGCATCTCTCTGTGCTCTATATATTTGTATAACTCTAACATAATATAAACACATATTTAGAACAATGTCACATAATAAATAAACATATATAATTATTCAGAACACTATATATCATCACTTACGTATCAACCATGTTCTTCAGATTTTCATATTTGTTTGTATCGCCATCCAATGAATCTATATAATACACTATTTCTTTAATCGGATTAATTGTGACCAACAACCAGTGACCACTATAAAATAAGACAACAGTTTAGACGGAAATGTTATATAATATGGCAAAAATCGAACAATTATAATAAATGAATTTAGAATAAAAACTAACCCATGGCCAGTATTATATGGCAACATAAACAACTTCTCTGTATTCGCACCCATAAATCTCTGGACTGTGTACTCTTTGACTGCTTCTGGTGTCTGGTCTATTGTCCGTGAGTTGACACTACTAGCAGATAAGAATGCGAATATTGAAGTCAAATCAGCAGGGACCAACAACTTGTCATACAAGCGCCTAAAAAAAATATAATCAACATTAGATTATTCAGTTAAACGAGCGAATTTTAAAATGTTCAATTATCTAATTAAAATGGATCGAAGTACCTGATGTAGGAATGCATAACCCCGACGCCCAATTCTAAATGTTTGAAAACCTGGTCGAAATCCTCCTTAGCAAGTGTTTCGGAATATTCAAAACCGAAAATACCTTGATCCATATGTATTAGACGGATGCCGCCCTCAGGCACGTCTGTTGTCCCTACATATGTTTGAAGGCACGACCTAAATTGAGGAACAAATGCTCTTTTTGTCTCGACCTTTTTTTTGGGCACCTTGGAAGTTTCAGGCATGTTTCCTTTGCTGACTTGTTGCGACTGTTGATCAAGAACCTAAAAGTCATATATAAGTTCAGTAAATAATTTATAATAAAATAATCACTTAAACTGTAGTACTAGTACCTGTAACTTTGATGCAGCTGAATCGGTATCCCGCACAATAATTTTATCATCTTTTGTTTTGGATTTTGTGGGAGTCTAAGATCATCATGTCAATAAGAAAGTGTAAATGTCAGAATAACTTTCATGTATGGGTAATAAAACATTGGAATATTACAAGGTTCAACCTACCTCATCATCCATGAAAATGAGATTCGCCGGCCATGCTACATAAGCTCCTATCGCGTCTCCCACCACTGTTGCGTTTGATACATCGTCTGGCATAGGCAACAACGCCCCCCCCCCCCCTCTAATGCAATATCAACAGATACTTTCAAAAATCCATCAGGGAGGGGTTTATGGTGAAGTAAGTCTCCCAGGGTGTTATGCACCTTTCCCTTGCCAACCATGCGATAAGTCGGCGACGATAAATATAGTCGACAAGGTGAAATGCCCTAAACAAATAATGATCAGTTAATGTGTCAATTAAGAAAAATGTGCTAAATTAATTTCAATGTAATATATACAATTACCTCTGGAAGCTTCTGCGGACAACCGATACTATCTTTGTCACTAGTAGCTTTACCGGCCTCTGGAGTGCGCCTTTTGGACATGTATCTCTCCTTATCCTTCTGTAATTCACGAATTTGAGCTTTCATTTCCTCCAAAGTAGCCATCACTTCTTTATTGGTTGGATTTTTTTTCCTTGGCTGCTTATACAGTTTGGATGGAGTGACACCAAATCCCTTGCCCCTCACACGCCCAGAGTACTCAGGAATATTCAACACCCGACTCAATAAACTCCTGCAATCATCGTCTTCAGCAGGAGTTATAGTCTGGGATAGGGACTCCTGAAATAGAGATAAAAGCATATTTAAATATTTTATACACTTTGTTCAAACACTTTGTTCAAAAACTAATGTTGTACTTACACATTGTTCAAACACTTGTTGAACTTCTTCTTGGACGGCTCCATCTCTTCCCACCCGGGCAGCCTTCCATACGACATGGTCCGGAAGAGATGTCGCATCACTTTTCTCCTCTTCCAACTACGCATTAAGACGAACAATAAAGCATTATATCCTATTATGTATACTTACTATTTTTTGTAAATAGATCATATTAAAGCATATATATGCACTTACTAATTTTTGTTCTAAGCGTGCATATCCCAAATGCCCCTTTCTATATGGATACGCAGGGTTTGATGCCCGTTCCCGATTTACGCCACTCTTAACCTGAAAAAACAAGTTTAAGTCATATCAGTTTGTTTGTGGAATAGGTATATATACTATACATTGTTCATGATAAGTTGTACTTACTTCAAATTCTTTGGTTCTTCGCTTCGCAACAAATGTCTCCCATTCTGCATCCGAAATCAAATCAGCGTACTTCGCTGGACGCTCCGACTCTACAAAGTTGCCATCAGAATCTTTAAGATATTTGTTGGTTAAAAACGCTCTAAATCCCCTCAAGCGTTTTCCGGTCAACTGAATACAATATTTTCTCCTAGAATCCTCAATATTAAAAGATCTCTGCAAACAAATACACATACATATAACATGTTATTATAATTAATTTAAAGATGTAACTGTCAACATAATTAAAAATGATCAAATCTCATACTTGAATCTCGGTCCAAATTTTATCCTTAGCCGCTTCTAATGCAGGAAGTCTCAAGTTATCGCAAGTAATCGGAACTTGCGAACGTACAACTGCTCCAATATAACTTGTCAGCAGCGCACCATTAGGCTCAACCAACTGATCTCTTTCATTCCAATGGACGTCGTACTTTACACCTCTATCTCTCGCACGGATGATACTTTTCATTATCGTTATGCCTCTTTTAATTTCGCCTTCAACGTCTTTGGGTGTTTCTTTTCCATCATGTGATGTTTCCTCGTTGCTGGCCATAATATACCTGTAATTCAGAATAATAACAACAACAACAACAACAACAAATATCAACAACAATAACAACATCTATATCAAATATAAACCATCTATACAAACCATCTATATAAACTATCTATATCAAAATATAAACCAACAATAACAACATAAACCATCTATATAAACCATCAAATAACAATAACAAATATAAACCATCTATACAAACCATCTATATAAACTATCTATATCAAATATAAACCAACAATAACAACATAAACCATCTATATAAACCAACAATATCAAATATCAAATATAAACCATCTATATAAACCATCAAATATAAACCAACAATAACAACATCTATATCAAATACAAACCATCTATATAAACTATAACAAATACAAACCATCTATACAAACACAAACCATCTATATCAAATATAAACTATATCAAATACAAACCATCTATATAAACTATAACAAATATAAACCGTCTATATCAAATATAAACTATAACACAAACCATCTATATAACACAATATAAACCATCTATATCAAATATAAACTATATCAAATACAAACCATCTATATAAACTATAACAAATATAAACCATCTATATCAAATATAAACTATAACACAAACCATCTATATAACACAAATATAAACCATCTATATCAACTATAACAAATACAAACCATCTATATAACACAATATAAACCATCTATATCAAATATAAACTATAACACAAACCATCTATATCAAATACAAACCATCTATATAAACTATTTTACATCAACAACAACAACAATATCATATATATCTCATATATCATATTAACACAACAACAAATAACACAACAACAACAAAAACCATCATTGAAAAGATAAAAACCATCTATATCATCAGAACAACAATGGTGAAAAGATAAAAAAAAAACAAGAAAAGCAGAGTAAAGCTTCACGTACTGTAACAATGGTGGACCGGCAATGCAGACGGATGGATGAACTCAAAAACGGACGGTGAACGGTCGGTGATGGTCGGAAGGATGATCGGACGGAAGAAGTTGATGGTCGGACGATGAACAGTGGTTCGTTCGTTCGTTTTCGTTCGCCAGAGAAAGAAGAAATGTGTTGCGTGACTGTTCTGATTCTATTAAAATTCTGGAGGGTATTTTAAAATTATAATATGAATACCTATAGCAGCGTTTTTAAAGGCCTTTAGCAGCGCTTTTAAAAGCGCTTTCATAGGGTGCCTTATCAATTCCATATAGCAGCGCTTTCTTGTAAAAGCGCTTTCTAAGGGTCCCCCTTTAGCAGCGCTTTTGAAAAGCGCTTTCGTAGGCTCCCCCTTTAGCAGCGCTTTTTAAAAGCGCTTTCTTAGACCCACCATTTAGCAGCGCTTTTTTAAAAGCGCTGTCTTTGGTAGGCGCTTTTTTTCTTTTTTTTTACTAGCCCTTTAGCAGCGCTTTTGTATAAAGCGCTGTCTTTCTATGCGCTGCTAAAAGTGATTTCTGACGTAGTGAAACCATCTTATTAATAATATCATATACTAGATAGCTAGATGATTCATAAATCAATCTAACTTTGCATGGTCTAAATAGCATAACAAATATAGAGACATTATATGAATTAAATTTTTTAAAGGAAGCTTAAATGCAAAAGCACGGCTAGTAATGTTACTAAATGTAGCTCCAAAAATCCAATTCCATGCTATAATCCTGCCATGTACCATGAATAATGCTGATATGCTTGAAGAAGTAGTTTGGATCTATCAAAAAGAGCCACCGTTAGGCAAGAGAATGAAACAACATCAAAAAAAACGAACTTCATCCATGATGCCAAGAATTCAAGTCTGCACTACATGTGACACAAGGGTATTGTTATTAAAAACTAGTTGTTTAGACATTGCTCTTGTGGATGGATTCCAGAAACTTAACCAAAATACTGAATCCATATCTGAATAACTAAGAATAGAAGCCAATCCTTTTCATGAACCAATCACCTTATGGACATGATCCAACGGGTAGACATAGTTGTTGCTAACGTAGCAAGGGTCATGGGTGACGATGATTGGAGGGTTCTCGATTAAATTGCTTACTAGAAAAGGTATTTATTGAATTAATTGAATGTATTTAATCTATTATATATACTATATACATTAATCATTTAATAAATATAAACAACAAATTTTTATTACAAATAAGACTTGAGGGAATAAAATATAATTTTATATTATCCTCTAATACAAAAGAACATAAAATCTATACTGTGAGGTAAATAATTTTAGACAATGGATGCATTTTCATTTTAAAATATACACGCTGAATTTAATTAAATAAAAGATTGATTAAAAATGAAGTTTTAACTAAATATATCAATTTTTCAATACATTTTTTGTTGATAAATTTATGTTCATTATTGTTTTTTTTAATATGTATCCTTCACACAATAAATATTTTATTTTTAAAGAGCTGTAGTTATGTTGATACAATGCATTTATATTTCTGTTTTGTGTATTATTCAATGTATAGTTTTAACTTAATATTGACTAAACTTTCACACAAAAATTATTAATTTAATTAGTTCTTTTATTTCATATTAAAAAAAAACATATATATATATATATATATATATATATATATATATATATATATATATATATATATATATATATATATATATATATATATATATATATATATATATATATATATATATATATATATATATATATATATTTATTTATTTATTTATTTGTACTAGTTGTATTGTTTTAAGAATATATCCGAATGAATATATTAATTTAGTTTTAGATAATTTGTTTTGAATATATATATATATATTCAAAACAAATTATCTAAAACTAAATTGATATTGAACAAATATATCAATTTAGTTTTAAATAATTTGTTTTAAATTTGTTTTGAATAGCTATTGTACCTATAAATATCACTCCTTATTTTAATTGAAATATAGTTCAACATAATATAATATTTAATAAACTATTTTTCCTCAATCACTCTTTGATCTTCTCTCAGTTTATCATCATTTGTTAAGTAATTTGTGATACAGGTTCTCCAACACAATCACCCTAATTGAATAGATTCTCTATAGAAGAGAATCTATCTTGTAAAAATTTCTAAGAAAAGATCACCATTGTAAAAAGAGTTCAACTAATTCAAATGAGAGGAATAATCTAATTCTCAACCATATGAGAAGATAAAGAAGAGATATTAATGTCCAATTGAGTATGACAAGCTGATACAATAAAGAAAATATCATCTCTAGAATGATTCCAACTACACTTATATTTATCTTGAGATAGAGTAAAACCTTGAGCAACATATAGAAGGTTGTTAAAAATTGGTAATTCTTAGAGGAAAAGGTTTTCGTCCATGTGAGATCCCAAACAAGGTTCTCATTTACGTCATACCAATCTCAATCACTAATCCAACGGGTTAGTTAGAAATTAAAAAAAAACCCACAAAACCTATAACCTTAAGGAGAATGGATTCTACTCATGATCCTCCCAAAAAGCTGTCTAGAGACTCGTTCCCACTTTAAATTCATTTTGACCAAAGCTTTCGTCACTCTCACACTAAGACACCACATGATCTAACCCCAGCAAACTAAAGGATGCAGTAAGAAAAAAATTGTATCATTCGAAATATATGTAGTTACTTCAACCTAAATACAAGATTTGTAAATATTATCAATTATTTTAAACTATAATAAGACATTTAATAAATTTTTCTAACTTCAAACCATCTTACTAATAATATCTTAACAGATAAATATTTCATCAATCAGTCTAACTTCAAACCATCTTAGTAATAGCATACCAAATATAAAAAATAGTATACAAACAATAAGCAGCAAGGAATATAAATTTAAAAATCTCAAAGGAAACTCAAGTACAAAAGCACAACTAGTAATGTTAAAAAATGTAGATCCAAATGCCAATTTCCTGCTATATTCCTGCCATATGCCATGAAGAATGCTGATCTGCTTGAAGAAGTAGTTTGGATCTATAATTCAAAAAGAGCCAGAGTTAGGCAGGAGAGTGAAACAACAAAAAAGAACAATGACATGGCAAGAATACAAGTCTACACTACTAGTGACACAAGGGTTGTGTTATTAAAAACTAGAACAGGTGCAATCAAACAAAGAATGATATCTAATATACAAACATAAAATAACAAACAAGTTTTAGACATGGTAACAGGTACAGTCTATTTTTCAACATATCTGAGACAAAGTACTGAAGTAAAGGAAATGATTACACATGCATTGTACAACTTAAATGAGTTATTGAAATAAGAACTTGTTGGTGCAAAGATAGAATAAATGATGAAATAGAAATATTACTAATAAGAGAATGACGGCTACAAAACATGATATTTGTTACAATGATTGTCACCCTATTTATAAGCTAAAACTAGGGTTACTAGACTAAAGAAAATACTAAAATACCCTCTAACAAACTTGGGGGCTAAGAAAATAGTACAACTAAATAAATATGAATTATTAATAATATTCTAATACCATCCCTTAATTCATATTCCATCAAAACTTGTGACACCAATTCCATCCCTTAATCTGAGAAATTGATCAGTCTTGATAGCTTTCGTCAGAACATCTGCCAACTGCTTCTGAGTGCTGCAGTGTACAACTTCTAACACTCCACTCTGAACTTGATGTCTCAGAAAATGATACTTGGTCTCAATATGCTTGCTTCTCCCATGCAGCACTGGGTTTCTGGCAAGGTTGATTGCAGACTTGTTGTCAATCATCAACTTCAGAGGTTTGTCTACCTTAATCTTCAGATCCTGCAACAGATTCAGAATCCACACAGCTTGGCATGCAGTAACAGCACCTGCAATGTATTCAGCTTCACAGGTTGACAACGCCACAACAGGTTGCTTCTTGGAACACCAAGAAATGGGACCTCCCAGAAATTTGAACAAGTACCCAGATGTACTTCTTCTGTCAACTCTGTCTCCACACCAGTCAGAGTCTGAATAACTCAGAAGTTCTGACTCATTATTTCCTCCAGAGGGAAATAACACTCCATACTTCAGAGTTCCTTTGATATACCTCAGAATCCTGACAGCAGCTTGGTAATGGGACCACTTAGGTTTACTCATGAACCTACTAACCATCCCAACTGAGTAGCAAATATCAGGTCTGGTATTGCACAGATACCTCAGAGAACCAACCAACTGTTTGAAGGTTGTAGCATCCACATCCTTTCCTTCAGAGTCTGAATCCAGTTTCTGATTTGTATCAGAAGGTGTGACAGCCATCTTACAATTCTTCAGATCAAATCTCTTCAGAAGTTCTAATTCATACTTGAGCTGATGCAAAATGATACCTTTCTCAGAATATCTGAACTCCATCCCTAGAAAGTATGTCATTTTGCCTAGATCAATCATTTCAAATTCATTCATTAGAACCTTCTTGAACTTGGCTATCTCCTGTTCAGAACTTCCAGTCAATAGTATATCATCAACATATAAACATACCAGAGTCATATTGCCTTCAGAAGTATGCTGAACATAGACACCGTACTCCATCTCACATTTCTGAAAGCCTTGCTTCTTGAAAAATGAATCAATCTTCTGATTCCAAGCTCTGGGCGCTTGTTTCAGTCCATATAGAGCTTTGTATAATCTGTACACCATCCCTTCCTGATTCTTTTCCTCAAATCCAGGAGGTTGTGACACGTAAACTTCTTCTTCTAATGGACCATTCAGAAATGCAGATTTTACATCTAAATGCATCAGAGGCCAATTCCTGTTAGCAGCTATTGCAATCACCATTCTGATTGTTTCATGTCTTGCTACAGGTGCAAACACTTCAGAATAATCCAGCCCAGGTTTCTGTAGAAATCCTCTGGCTACCAACCTTGCTTTATGTTTGCCAATTGAACCATCTGGCTTTAACTTCTGCTTGAAAACCCATCTGACGCTGATGGCTTTCTTGTCTTTTGGAAGTTCTGTCAGCTTCCAAGTCTTGTTTCTCTCTATGGCATCAAGTTCTTCTTTCATGCCCTTCAGCCAAAGCTTCTGCTTAAGAGTCTCCTCTGTACTTATAGGTTCAGAGTCTACTAGCATGGCACACTGAATAACTTCTCCTTCAGAGTCTACTTCAGTGTCTTGCAGCATGTCAAATTCTGCAAATCTTCTGGGAACGCTTCTGATTCTTTGTGGTCTCTGAACTTGTTCAGAGTCTTGAGCTTCAGAGTTTCTAGCTTCAGATGATTGACCTCCAGAGCTTTGACCATCTTCAGAGTCTGGCATATTTCCAGAGTCTTGAACTTCAGAATTTCTAGCTTCAGAGGCTTGACTTCCTCCAGAGCCTTGGCCATCTTCAGAGTCTGAATTTCCACCAGAATCTGGATTACCATCAGAGTCTGGATCATCAGAGTCACCTTCATCTTCTGAGTCTTCTCCAGAGTCAGAATCACTATCAGAGTCAAAATCAACGTCAGAGTTTACTTCAACTTCAGAAATTCTTAACTCTGGCCTTTCTTCAGAGGTTCTAACATCAGAATCAGATTGAGACTTATCCCAATTCCAAACTTCTGATTCCTTCACAATCACATCTCTGCTGAATTCAATTTTATTGGTTTATGGACAATAGAGCTTGTATGCACCTGTACTGTGGTACCCTATCAGAATCATCACTTTGCTTCTATCATCCAGCTTCTGTCTTCTGGCTTCTGGAACATGTTTATAGCAAACAGAACCAAATACCTTCAGATGACTAACACTTTGCTTGTCTCCAGTCCACTTCTGCATAGGAACTATTTCCTTCAACTTCTTCGTAGGACATCTGTTGAGTACATACGTTGCAGTGGCAACAGCTTCTCCCCAGAGCTTCTGAGGAAGCTTCTTCTCCTTTAGCATGCTTCTCACCATATCAAGCAGAGTGCGGTTTCTTCTTTCAGCAAGACCATTGTGTTGAGGGTTATAAGGAGCAGTAACCTCATGCTCAATTCCATTCTCCTCACAGAACTTCTGGAACTCTTTGGAGTTATACTCACCTCCATCATCAGTTCTAAGAATCTTCAACTTCTGACCACTCTGATTCTCAGCCTTCATTCTGAACTTCTTGAATTCATCAAACACCTCGTGTTTGAACTTAATAAGGGATACCCATGTCATTCTTGTGAATTCATCAACAAACAACACAAAGTATTTATTCCCTCCAATTGATGCTACTGGAAATGGACCACACACATCAGAGTGTACAACTCCCAAGGCATGTTTTGCTCTTGGAGCAACTTCTGATGCAAATGGCAATCTTGGTTGTTTTCCTTCCATGCAAACTTTGCATGACTTTTCAGGCTTCTTAATTGCAGGAATTCCATGTACCAATTTCTTTGAATTCAGATGTTGTAAGCTTCTGAAATTCAAATGACCAAATCTTCTGTGCCACAGCTCACTCTCCTTCTCAGTACTTGTTGCACTAAGACACTCTGAGTCTGCAGTTCTGACATTCACCTTGAATGTTCTATTCCTTCCCTGTTCTGACTCCATAATCAACTTCTGATTACAGTCATACAGCTTCAGAAGATTGTCCTTCATGGTAACTGAGAAACCTTTCTCAATTAATTGCCCCACACTCATCAGATTGCTTCTGATGCCAGGTACATACCACACATTCTGAATCAATGCTATTTTCCCATTGTTCAGAGTCACTCTGACATTTCCCATACCTTCTGCATTAAGATATTTGTCATCAGCACATCTGATCTTTGTTCTCTTTTCAGAGTCAAAGTCAACCAGCCATTTCTTGTTTCCAGTAAGATGATTTGAACAGCCAGTGTCCATATACCACCAGTCTGTCAGATCCACATTATCAGATTCAGAGGCCATCAACAGCACAGATTCGTCATCAGAGCCTCTGGCTATATTTGCTTCTTCTGATTTCTTCTCCTTGTTTGACCAACAATCTCTAGCAAAATGGCCAAACTTCTTACAACAGTAACATTGTATTTTTCTTTTGTCATACTTCTCTTTTCCCCTCTGAGCATTCTTTTGTCTATCAGAGGTTGAGCTTTCTGACTTCTGACCACCATCAGATCTTCTCCTGGCTTCTGACTGCTTCTGATACCTCCTATCAGAAGTTGCTTTCAGAGCCTGCTGTTCTACTTCCTTTTCAGAGTTTCTCTCAGTCAGACGCAACTCTTGTGCTTCTAGACTGCTCTGCAGCTCTTCAATTCTCATTGTGCTCAGATCTTTGGAATGTTCTATTGCTACCACAATGTAATCAAATTGAGGAGTAAGGGATCTCAATACTTTCTCCATGATTGTTTCTTCAGAAAGAGTTTCTCCACATGCCTTCATCTCATTAGTGATCAGAATCACTCTGGAGATGTATTCAGAAACTTTCTCATTATTCTTCATGTTGAGATTCTCATATTGCTTTCTCAAGGACTGAAGCTTCACCTTCTTCACTGATGCGTCACCACCATAACATCTCACCAGAGTGTCCCATGCAGCCTTTGCTGTTGTAGAGTCTGCAATCTTCTCAAACACGTTTACATCCACACATTGATGAATGAAGAACAATGCTTTCTGATCCTTCTTCCTTACTTCCTTCTGCGCGTTTTTCTGTTCATCAGTTGCATCTGCTGCTACTGGAACATAACCATCAGTGACAAGATCCAGAACATCTTGAGCACCAAACAGTACACGCATTTGGATCATCCAACGATTCCAGTTTTTACCATCAAATACTGGAAGTTTGGTGTTCATGTTGCCGTTTCCGTTCATCTTCTACTTTGCACAATACACTCAGAGTTTTCTCACACAGTGTTTCCCAACCCACAGAATTAAAAAATTCTGATCAGATTTTGTTCAAGATTCAACAAGAATCTGAGAAACAAAATCAAACACACAAGACCTCACGTTCACTCGTGTTTCCCGTGTTTCCCAATGAATCTGAACCGGAGCTCTAGATACCAATTGTTGGTGCAAAGATAGAATAAATGATGAAATAGAAATATTACTAATAAGAGAATGACGGCTACAAAACATGATATTTGTTACAATGATTGTCACCCTATTTATAAGCTAAAACTAGGGTTACTAGACTAAAGAAAATACTAAAATACCCTCTAACAAACTTGGGGACTAAGAAAATAGTACAACTAAATAAATATGAATTATTAATAATATTCTAATAGAACTTACCTTTAACGAATTGAAGCCAAGCTTTTAACATAATTCTTAACCGAGAACCAAGATATATTATTGGTAATTCTAGTTTTCACGGAATTGTTATCTCTTATATTATAGAGAATTGCTTGGTCTTCTAAGCTGGTTGCCAATATCAGTGTTTCACCATTTTCCGAAAGATACAATGGCACCAATGGAATCAAATAAAATCTGCGACCCATATAGTAAGGATCGATATCAAGACTTTCATAGCTAATTTTAAGGAATTGAGTCCAAGATTCTTCAACTCCGAATTCCATCATTTTCCATATTATAAAATGAGTATGTTTGAAATGATAAGAAAAGCAAAGGACATTCATCAATACACCGATAATTGGGTCAACATAAGGCTTCTCATCAAAACTAGGAGGTAGATGTATCTGCCTGTATTTCTCTGTTCCGAGATCAAGAGAAATAATTACTTCGACATAAGTAACATTAAAATCATAAATAGCCAACCAATTAAGAGTGCCATTCAAGTACACACTTTCGTTCACTTGATGGCGAAATCTGATCATTTGAAAAGGAACTACAGGAAAATTTTGAATGTCTCTCCAAACATTATCACGCAGACTGAAAATTTTTGCTTCAACTACCATTAATTTGTCACTGTGAAATTTTAACATCACTACCTTATAATTGTTGGTTGAATTATCATAACCGAATGAGAACTTGAAAGATGTAGGGTCTTTAATCTTACCACTAAAAAGATCAAAATTAAACCCTAGTTGTTTAGACATTGCTCTTGTGGATGGGTTCCAAAAACTCAACCAAAAGAATGACTCTATATCTGCATAACTGAGGATAGAGATCAATCCATTGCATGATCCAATCACATGGTGGACAAGATCCAATTGGGAGAAATAGTTGTTGACAACGTAGCAAGGGTCATCGGCAAGGGTGACCGGTGTGTTCTCAAGTAAATTTCTTACCGGGAAAGGTACGAGTCTGAAAGTGTTTGGATCGGCAGTGACAAGTGCGAGGTGAGGCTCTTGTGGAGATCGGTGAAAGTGCAATTTCACAAAGAAAGGATCAGTATAGAGGGAGTTACAGAACTTACTGACGCATCTCATTCGCATTATAGATTTGACAGCAAGTAAGGAGAGTACTTCGATGATGAGATCGTTGGGGAAAGCTATCGGCGATGGAGAGGCATTGGGTGGACGCCGCCGTGACTGAGATGGATGAAGATTCATTTTAATATCTACGTAACTGCAGCTGTTGGAGCTACTACTGTTATATTTGAGTATATGAGATATCTATAATTACATGTCAAATGAATCTATGCTTCATTACTACTCATACTCATTTGCAAGACTAAATTTTGACTTAACATTTACACGAAATTCATTGAATATATTTGGTCTATTATATGTATCAAATACATTAATTATTCAAATAATAGAAAAAACAAAATTTCTATTATAAATAAGACTTTGATAAAATAAAGATATTCACTTAATATCAATGTACAAATATTTTAGACTAGATGCATTTTCTTTTTAATATATATATATATATATATATATATATATATATATATATATATATATATATATATATATATATATATATATATATATATATATATATATATATATATATATATATATATATATATATATATATATATATATATATATATATATATATATATATATATATATATATATATATATATATATATATATATATATATATATATATATATATATATATATATATATATATATATATATATATATATATATATATATATATATATATATATATATATATATATACTGGATTTGATTTTAAATATACATAAAAGATGATTCAAAAAAGTTTATTCAAATTTTTGACTAAATATATCAATTTTTAAAGATTTTTCTTTTTAATAAATTTATGATCATTATTATATATATATATATATATATATATATATATATATATATATATATATATATATATATATATATATATATATATATATATATATATATATATATATATATATATATATATATATATATATATATATATATATATATATATATATATATATATATATATATATATATATATTCTTCACACATTCATTATTTTGTTTTTAAAAGAGTTGTAATTTATTTGATACAATGCATTTATATATATGTTTGTTTTGTGTATTGTTCAATGAATAAACTTTCATAAAAAATATTAATTTAATAGAAAGTAATTTTAATTTTGCTCTCTCTATTACATAGCTAATATCTCTTCGATTAAATACAATCAATTTTAATTTTCTCATATCTTTACAATAAAATTTGATGACTTGTTTACTTTTTAACAATATTTTTCTGAACTCAGGCGAGACCTGTATTTCAACTGGGCTTCAACTCAACACTATGCCAATGAGATCCAACAAGACCCTACCCTCCTCTATCGGGCACGTACCTCAACAAGGCACCTTAGTCGCAGAGCATTATCTTGTACGGGGAGGGCCCACGCGCTTTCTCCACGTGTCCCCCACACGGGGACACATCATTAGACAACTATCCACTTTCGAAAGAGCTGGTCAGCCCACCTTCCGAAGATCAAGGGGCAGTTGATCCAGTGCGAGGACCACGTGTTGGTCTTCCCTACGCCACGTAAGCCCTGCCAGATACTTGTGTTGGGCTTGGCAATTCGGCCCAATGCAACGTAACTGTTGGCCCTGCGCTAGGAGCATATTATAAATACCCTATTTCACTAGAGGATCAGGTATCTTATTCTCTACCTCTATTCTCTCTATACTTTCTCTTTCTAAACTCTGTTACTCATTTAATCATCGAAGTACCTTGCAGGTACACCCTTCCTCCTCTACAACACCGGTGAACGCACCAGCTCACGACGCGTAGCAGGCCACGGATTCCATTCTGATCAAGTGAGATCAATGGCGTCGTTTGTAGGAACCATTTGCTTCCCTATTTTTTGTCCTATCCAAGCGTAGAAGCTCAAGAACCAAAGCAACTTTCAACTTCCATTCCGATCATGGTCAGCCCACGCGACGATAATGCTCCGGAAACCGCCTTCGTCCCCTGTGTCAACGGGGACGACCACGACCCCAACGTGACCGTCCGCAACGACGAGGGCGACTACATTGACGTAAGCATTGTCTCTCACTCCTCGGAGGACGCAACCTTCAATGTCGCACAGCGCCTCGACAGCCCGACTGTCTACGAACCAATCTCGGCGCCAGCAAGAGCCGACCCTACCATGGTGGCTCTGTTCGCGATGATCAACTAGACCAACCCGATGATCTTCCAACAGAACGAGCAAATTAGGGATGCTCGAGAGGAAGTAATCATCATGCTCTCCCCTGCAGAGACACCGTCGCCCAATTTCCAACAACCTCTCTCCTCCTCCGCGGATGACAGAACACGTCGACGACTCTCAGAGCCCTTCTCCCCAACCAACTGGGTGTCGCCCTCGCTTGGAGCGACCACAACTGATGGCTTCCCTGAAGCGCGACCAGTCACCTCCCCGGAAGGAACGACGCTCCCTAGCTCAAAAAAAGAGCAAAGTCGAAGAAGGCGTTACCAAACCACGAGCTCGACCGAGCAGTCCTCCCCGACAGAACAAGAATAACCAGGGATCGGTCTCCCCCTCACCGTCACCTATCAGGAGTGACGAAGAAGTCTAGTGCTCACCACTGTGTAGGGCCATCAGAGAGGCCCCACTACCCATCGGGATGGAGAATCCCTCACCTTTGGCGACATACGATGGCACGATCGACCTAGACGACCACATAGAAAGCATCGACGTGATGCTCGATTATCATAACGTGTGGGGAGCCATCAAGTGCAGGCTTCCCCCTGTAATGCCCCGATTCTAAATTTCCTTTATTTTGAGTCCTTTTTGATTTAATTGATTGAATTATTATTTTAAATGTGGGATTGTGTGTTTAATATGTTATTTGTGCATATTGTGCTATTTTTGCCTACTTTGAGTGTTTCGGGTAAAAATAGACCGGAGGATATTTTGGGCATTAGTAATTATGTTAAGTGGATATTTTATGAGAATTGATTAATTAGTGTGTGGAAAGAATTTGAGAGGAAAGAAAAGAGGATATGAGTATATGAGAGAAAAAGAGAAAATTGGTAAGGGAGGGAGAAAAACAAAGGAAAGAAAGGAAGAGAAGAGAAAGAGGAGAGAAAGAAGAGGAAAAACCTAGAACTTCAAGAAATCATTACCAAAGCTTTCGATTGATCGGGTAAGGGTGTGAAACTTTATTATTCTATCAATGTGTATAATCATGTATGATTTTGTTGGATTGTTTTGGATCGTTGGTAGTTTTTCTACACTTTCCATTTTAGGTTGAATTTGGTTTAATCGATAGAAATCGTTGTCTAACGGTTAGAATCGTGATTAGATGACGTAGATTAGTCGATATATGTTAGACTAAGGCTACTGGATATGAGTTGGATTTCATCGGGTGATTTTATCGGCGATTTTGGATTCTGAACAGTGGGGAGCAGTGGAATCGCAGACGCTCGCTAGCAGTTCGCTAGGCGAGCTGGTCGCGAGTGGTCGCTGGTAGTTCGCTAGGCGAGTGCGCAGCGAACGGTCCCAGACTTGGGATAGAATGGTTTTAATGTCCCTCGCTGGCAGCGAAGGGAGTAGCGAGGAGCTCGCTAGAAGTTCGTTGTGGCGAACGGGGTAGCGAACGAGGTCTGTAGTTTCTGTTCTTGCTCGCTAGCAGTTCGATAGGCGATGAGGTAGCGAACGCTCGCTAGGCGAGCGTGTAGCGAACGTAGCAGGATGGATTTTCCCTGTTGTGTGGTGCTGTCGTGGCTTGGGGTTTCGGTTGCGATCGACCCTTCTTTGATTTAGTAGCTTATATGCTGGTTTGTGATGTGCTGTGGGTAGCCGTATGGCGTGAATCTTAGATTATGAATTGTGGTCGTTTGGGCAATTATGTGCATTGTTTAGCCTGATTAAAAATCTATGATGTTTGTATGAATGTGTAGAATGCATGAGTATGTTTGTAAACATGTGTGCATTTCAAGAGTGTCATGAGTCATGTTGCATGTGAAGCATCATGGTATGCATTCTTGTGTCGATTGATTCCTCGGTGAATCTGCAGAACCTCGTGTGCCCTTGTGGGGTGTGAGCGATGGTTAATTATTGATTCCTCGGTGAATCTGCAGAACCTCGTGTGCCCTTGTGGGGTGTGAGCGATGGTTAATTATTGATCCCTCGGTGGATTTGCAGAACCTCGTATGTTACGATGGTTATTTTGATTCCGCGTAGAATCTGCAGAACCTCGTGTGCCCATGTGGGGTGTGAGCGATGGTTATTTGGTTCTTCAATTGAACCTGCTGAAATGAGTCGGTACCGCATTTGCATCTGCATAGAGTCGTGTGTCGGTCTCTATGAGTTGCATGTTGACATCCTGCATGGTGTATGGTGAATGAACATAATTGTAAATGTTTATATGAATTGTTGATGATTGGCATGATTGGTATGCTTGAAGACATATGTATGTGTGAATATATGAATATGTATGTTTTGTGTGCTTATGAACCGATATAAACATTGTTGACGCATATTGTATATGCATGATGTTCTATTTGTAAATAGATAATGTGAATACATTGCGATGTACGGTATGACGAGGTGAGTTGCGGTGAGAATGCGAAAGACGTATATTGGGTATTATGTATATTTATATGTTTTTATGCATTGTTATTATGATATCGTTTCTCACCCTTCTGTTGTTTCTTTTAATGCTCTATGAGGCATTGCAGACTAGATTGCTGGAGGTATTTTGTGAAGCGTGGCTTCTTCCCTTTTTGGTCGGTCGGCTCTGATATGTAGCACCGGGTAGATAGGATTTATTTTGATTCTTTTGTGGTACATCTGAGTATGTATCTGCTGTTGATATGTTTTATAAAACATGATGAATGATAACCGTATATGTGAATACATGTTTGGTGAATTATGAAATATTTGGATATTTCCGCCTTTGTTCTAAATATTTCTTGTGGGTGTTATCCCGTTGTTGCATATCTGTTGAGCAGGTGTTGTATGTGTTGGAATTTTATGATAATGTGATATTTCCCTTTTATGCCATGTTGCAAATGTACTCTGATGAAATTTTAAATTTATGCCTAAGTGATTAATTGTATTATTTGGGGGCTTAGAGAGGGGGGTGTTACATTAAGTGGTATCACAGCCAGTGTTGAGTCAGTTGTATCTGTCTCGCTGTTTTGTTGGTTGAACGGTTGTTTGACCCTGTTGTTATTTTTGGGAATAATCAGAATATGGCTGGTCGTAATGACAACGCGATGGTTGCGGCATTGGAAGCTATGGCTCGAGCGGTGCAGGGTGCGCCGAATGTGAATGCTAACGATGAGTTTAGAAAGAATCAACCGCCGGTGTTCAAAGGAAGGTTTGATCCAGACGGTGCTCAGATTTGGCTGAGGGAGGTCGAGAGGATCTTCAGAGTTATGAATTGCACTGAGAGGAACAAGGTGAGACTTGGGTCTCACATGCTGAGAGAAGAAGCCGATGACTGGTGGGTCAGCATAAGACAAATTCTTGGAGTTGATGATGAGGAAATAACTTGGGATTTGTTCCGCACTGAATTTTTGAGGAAGTATTATCCGGAGAGTGTGAAGGGAAAGAAGGAGATGGAGTTTCTAGAATTGAAACAAGGGAACATGTCTGTGGTCGACTACACGGCTAAGTTTACGGAGTTGGTGAAATTCCATTCTCACTATGATGCGGTGGCGGCGGAATTTTCCAAGTGTATTAAGTAAGAGAACGGCTTGCGCCCGGAGATCAAGCAAGCTGTGGGATATCAGAGGATTCGAAGATTTTCGGACTTAACCGAATGCTGTAGAATTTTCAAAGAGGATAGTAGGGCTCGTTCTACTCACTATAAAAGTTTGAATGAGAGGCGAGGGAAGCAACCAGTAAGGAGTGGGCCTTATGTGACGCCTGCTGATAAAGGGAAGCATAGGGAACACTTTGTCAAGAAATCCGGAGGAGGGAGTTCTGGTCCCGTTAAGTGCTATAGGTGCGGCGAAGAGGGGCACAAATCTTTTGAGTTTAAGAAGGCTGGGGAAAAGTGTGCTAACTGTGGTGGTCTCGGTCATGCTACAACTGAATGTAGAAGGAATATGATTAAGTGTTTTAACTGTGGGGAGGTTGGTCATATTAGTACGAAGTGTACTAAGGTAAAGCAAGCTCCGTCAAGCGGGAAGGTATTTGCATTTGCGGGTGCAGACACTACTAATGCGGATCGGTTGATTAAAGGTACATGTTTTATTAATAATATGCCTTTAGTTGCTATTATTGATACCGGAGCGACTCATTTGTTTATTTCTTTCGAGTGCGCTAAGCGTTTGGATTTGTGTTTTTCTTCTTGTGGTGGTGATATGGTTATTGAGACGCCCGCTTCAGGGTTGGTAACTACGTCTTCGGTATGTTTGAGTTGTCCCTTGACCATGTATGGTAAGGACTTTATTATGGACTTGGTGTGTTTGCCATTAGAAGGATTAGATGTGATTTTGGGTATGAATTGGTTGCAGTATAATAGAGTTCATATTGATTGTTATCACAAGTTGGTGAGGTTTCCATCTTCGGGAGATGAGGAGGAAGAGAGTTTTCTATCCACTAAAGAATTGAAGAAACTTTTGGCGGATGAAGCTCAAGTGTTCTGTTTGTTTGCGTCGCTGTCGGTAGAGAATAAGGTTGAATTGGATTTGGTTCCAGTGGTATGTGACTTTCCAGAAGTATTTCCGGAGGACATTACGGATGTACCGCCAGAAAGGGAAGTCGAGTTTTCGATTGATCTAGTTCCCGATACTAGACCGATTTCGATGGCACCGTATCGTATGTCGGCATCGGAGTTGGTAGAATTGAAGAGACAATTGAATGATTTATTGGAAAAGAGATTTGTTAGGCCGAGTGTTTCTCCTTGGGGTGCGCCGGTATTGTTGGTAAAGAAGAAAGATGGGAGCATGCGGTTGTGTATTGATTATCGGCAGTTGAACAAGGTGACTATCAAGAATAAGTATCCGCTTCCTAGAATTGATGATTTGATGGACCAATTGGTTGGTGCCCGTGTTTTTAGTAAGATTGATTTGAGGTCAGGTTATCACCAGATTCGTGTTAAAGGAGAAGATATTCAGAAGACGGCTTTTAGGACACGGTATGGTCATTATGAATTTTCTGTGATGCCATTCGGAGTTTCTAATGCGCCGGGTGTGTTTATGGAATATATGAATCGTATCTTTCATGGGCAGTTGGATTGTTTCGTTGTTGTGTTTATTGACGACATTTTGATTTACTCTATGTCCCAAGAAGAGCATGAAGAGCATTTGCGAGTTGTGTTGCAAGTATTGAAGGAGAAGCAATTGTATGCTAAGTTACCCAAGTGCGAGTTTTGGTTATCGGAGGTGAGTTTTCTTGGGCATGTTATTTCTGGTAATGGTATTTGTGTTGATCCGTCCAAGATTGATATGGTGATGCAATGGGAGGCTCCTAAGTCGGTTACAGAGATCCGAAGCTTTTTGGGCTTGGCCGATTATTATCGGAGGTTTATTGAGGGATTTTCGAAGTTGGCACTTCCGTTGACTCAGTTGACTTGTAAGGGAAAGACTTTTGTTTGGGACATTAATTGTGAGAAGAGTTTTGTTGAACTTAAGAGACGGTTGACAACGGCGCCGGTTTTGATTTTGCCAAATCCGACGGAAGCGTTTGTGGTTTATTGTGATGCTTCTTTGTCCGGTTTAGGTGGTGTTTTGATGCAAGACGGTAAAGTTGTGGCTTATGCTTCAAGGCAATTGAGAGTGCATGAGAAGAATTATCCCACGCACGATTTGGAATTGGCGGTCGTGGTCTTTGTTTTGAAAATTTGGAGACATTATCTCTATGGTGCGAGATTTGAAGTTTTTAGTGACCACAAGAGTTTGAAGTATTTATTTGAGCAAAAGGAATTGAATATGAGGCAAAGGAGATGGTTAGAGTTTTTGAAGGATTATGACTTTGGTTTGAATTACCATCCGGGTAAGGCAAATGTTGTAGCCGATGCTTTGAGCCGGAAGTTAGTGCATATGTCTACATTGATGGTAAGAGAATGGGAACTTTTGGAGAGTTTTAGAGATTTGAGTTTGGTTTGTGAAATGACGCCGAGAAGTGTGAAACTTGGTATGTTGTATGTTACGAATGATTTTCTAGCTACCGTTCGTGAAAAGCAAAAGTTGGATTTGAAATTTGTGGATTTTATGATGAATGAGAATGAGGACTTTAAGGTTGATAATTTTGGAGTTTTGAAATTCCGTGGTCGTATTTGTATTCCCGACGATGTGGATTTGAGAAAGATGATATTGGAGGAAGGACACCGGAGTAAATTGAGTATTCACCCGGGTGCGAATAAGATGTATCAAGATTTGAAGAAAATCTTTTGGTGGTCCGGATTGAAGAGGGATGTAGCTCGGTTTGTGTATTCGTGTTTGACTTGTCAGAAGTCTAAAGTGGAACATCAGAAGCCTAGTGGTTTGATGCAACCGTTGGATATTCCAGAATGGAAATGGGATAGTATATCAATGGATTTTGTTACAGGTTTACCAAATACGCAAAGAGGTCACAATGCTATTTGGGTGATTGTTGATAGGCTTACTAAATCTGCTCACTTTATTCCGATTGACATTAGTTATCCTTTGGAAAAGTTGGCCGAGATTTATGTTCGGGTGATTGTGAAGTTGCATGGAGTTCCCAAGAGTATCGTGTCAGATAGAGATCCTACATTTACTTCGAGATTTTGGGAAGGTTTGCAAAAGGCTTTAGGTTCTAAGTTGAGATTGAGTTCGGCGTATCATCCGCAGACGGATGGCCAAACTGAGAGGATGATTCAATCGTTAGAGGACTTGTTGCGTGCTTGTGTGCTCGAGCAAGGTGGTGTTTGGGATAGCTTTTTGGCATTGATTGAGTTCACTTACAACAACAATTTTCATGCAAGTATTGGTATGGCACCATTTGAGGCTTTGTATGGTCGGAGATGTCGAACACCTTTGTGTTGGCATGAAACCGGAGAGAGATCGGTAGTTGGACCGAAAATGGTACAACAAACGACGGAGAAGGTGAAGTTTATTCAGGAGAAGATGAAAGCTTCCCAGAATAGGCAAAAGAGTTACCATGACAAGAGAAGGAAGGACCTTGAATTTCAAGAAGGTGACCATGTGTTTTTGAGAGTTACACCGGTTGCGGGTGTGGGTCGTGCTTTGAAGTCGAAGAAGTTGACTTCTCGTTTTATTGGTCCGTATCAAATTATTGCACGAGTTGGTGCAGTGGCTTATCGTGTGGCGTTGCCTCCGAGTCTTTCGAATTTGCATGATGTGTTCCATGTTTCGCAACTTCGGAAGTATGTTCCTGATCCGTCACATGTGATTCCTATGGATGAGGTGGAGGTAAGAGATAATCTTACGATTGAGGTTTTACCGGTTATGATTTTGGACCGCGAAGTTAAGAACCTAAGAGGCAAGGATATTTCTCTTGTAAAAGTAGCATGGGGAGGTGCTGCGGAAGGCAATATGACTTGGGAATTGGAGAGTAAGATGCGTGAGTCGCATCCTGAGCTGTTCGAATCAGGTAATATTTTCGAGGACGAAAATTCCTAAGTGGGGGAGAGTTGTAACGCCCCGATTCTGAATTTCCTTTATTTTGAGTCCTTTCTGATTTAATTGATTGAATTATTATTTTAAATGTGGGATTGTGTGTTTAATATTTTATTTGTGCATATTGTGCTATTTTTGCCTACTTTGAGTGTTTCGGGTAAAAATAGACCGGAGGGTATTTTGGGCATTAGTAATTATGTTAAGTGGATATTTTATGAGAATTGATTAATTAGTGTGTGGAAAGAATTTGAGAGGAAAGAAAAGAGGATATGAGTATATGAGAGAAAAAGAGAAAATTGGTAAGGGAGGGAGAAAAACAAAGGAAAGAAAGGAAGAGAAGAGAAAGAGGAGAGAAAGAAGAGGAAAAACCTAGAACTTCAAGAAATCATTACCAAAGCTTTCGATTGATCGGGTAAGGGTGTGAAACTTTATTATTCTATCAATGTGTATAATCATGTATGATTTTGTTGGATTGTTTTGGATCGTTGGTAGTTTTTCTACACTTTCCATTTTAGGTTGAATTTGGTTTAATCGATAGAAATCGTTGTCTAACGGTTAGAATCGTGATTAGATGACGTAGATTAGTCGATATATGCTAGACTAAGGCTACTGGATATGAGTTGGATTTCATCGGGTGATTTTATCGGCGATTTTGGATTCTAAACAGTGGGGAGCAGTGGAATCGTAGACGCTCGCTAGCAGTTCGCTAGGCGAGCAGGTCGCGACTGGTCGCTGGTAGTTCGCTAGGCGAGTGCGCAGCGAACGGTCCCAGACTTGGGACAAAATGGTTTTAATGTCCCTCGCTGGCAGCGAAGGGAGTTGCGAGGAGCTCGCTAGAAGTTCGCTGTGGCGAACGGGGTAGCGAACGAGGTCTGTAGTTTCTGTTCTTGCTCGCTAGCAGTTCGCTAGGCGATGAGGTAGCGAACGCTCGCTAGCAGCTCGCTAGGCGAGCGTGTAGCGAACGTAGCAGGATGGATTTTCCCTGTTGCGTGGTGCTGTCGTGGCTTGAGGTTTCGGTTGCGATCGACCCTTCTTTAATTTAGTAGCTTATATGCTGGTTTGTGATGTGTTGTGGGTAGCCGTATGGCGTGAATCCTAGATTATGAATTGTGGCCGTTTGGGCAATTATGTGCATTGTTTAGCCTGATTAAAAATCTATGATTTTTGTATGAATGTGTAGAATGCATGAGTATGTTTGTAAACATGTGTGCATTTCAAGAGTGTCATGAGTCATGTTGCATGTGAAGCATCATGGTATGCATTCTTGTGTCGATTGATTCCTCGGTGAATCTGCAGAACCTCGTGTGCCTTTGTGGGGTGTGAGCGATGGTTAATTATTGATTCCTCGGTGAATCTGTAAAACCTCGTGTGCCCTTGTGGGGTGTGAGCGATGGTTAATTATTGATCCCTCGGTGGATTTGCAGAACCTCATATGTTACGATGGTTATTTTGATTCCGCGTAGAATCTGCAGAACCTCGTGTGCCCATGTGGGGTGTGAGCGATGGTTATTTGGTTCTTCAATTGAACCTGCTGAAATGAGTTGGTACCGCATTTGCATCTGCATAGAGTCGTGTGTCGGTCTCTATGAGTTGCATGTTGACATCCTGCTTGGTGTATGGTGAATGAACATAATTGTAAATGTTTATATGAATTGTTGATGATTGGCATGATTGGTATGCTTGAAGACATATGTATGTGTGAATATATGAATATGTATGTTTTGTGTGTTTATGAACCGATATAAACATTGTTGACGCATATTGTATATGCATGATGTTCTATTTGTAAATAGATAATGTGAATACATTGCGATGTACGGTATGACGAGGTGAGTTGCGGTGAGAATGCGAAAGACGTATATCGGGTATTATGTATATTTATATGTTTTTATGCATTGTTATTATGATATCGTTTCTCACCCTTCTGTTGTTTCTTTTAATGCTCTATGAGGCATTGCAGACTAGATTACTGGAGGTATTTTGTGAAGCGTGGCTTCTTCCCTTTTTGGTCGGTCGGCTCTGATATGTAGCACCGGGTAGATAGGATTTATTTTGATTCTTTTGTGGTACATCTGAGTATGTATCTTCTGTTGATATGTTTTGTAAAACATGATGAATGATAACTGTATATGTGAATACATGTTTGGTGAATTATGAAATATTTGGATATTTCTGCCTTTGTTCTAAATATTTCTTGTGGGTGTTATCCCGTTGTTGCATATCTGTTGAGCAGGTGTTGTATGAGTTGGAATTTTATGATAATGTGATATTTCCCTTTTATGCCATGTTGCAAATGTACTCTGATGAAATTTTAAATTTATGCCTAAGTGATTAATTGTATTATTTGGGGGCTTAGAGAGGGGGGTGTTACACCCCCCCCCCCCCCGAGAAAGGGTGTCATGGCGTGGTACAAACGCCTCGCACCTGAATCCATCATTTTCTGGGGCAAACTGAAGAGGAAGTTCTCCAGGAACTTCACAGCTTGTCGACGCCATCCGAAGACAGAGGCAGCCCTAGAATCCATTATCCAGGGGAAGAACGAATCTCTCCGATATTATATAGAGAGGTTCAATCAAGAAGCCGTCCAGGTGTCCACCATGAATGATATGAGGAATTTCCTGATCCATAGAGGCATACGGCCTCACTTCGACTTCACCAAAGTCGTCGAGATCGAGTTCCCCCGCACCTTGAATGTTCTTCTCCATTAAGTTCGATCATACATTCAGTATGAGGAGATAGAGGCCACCAACACCGCCTGTGACACGCGGAACCAGGAAGTTTTTAGGGGCACCAAGCATGAGAAGGTTGCTCCTCCTCAACGAAGCAGGGAAAGAAGAAGGGAAGATCGACCCCACAAGCAAAGGGGATCAACGGGTCGGTTCACTGAGTACATGCTGCTTATAGCTCCCCACGAGCGCATCTTGTCCAAATGCATCAATTCGGAATTTTAGAGGGGCGGTGTACGTTTTCCGAAACCAACGCCCCCAAAGCCCAACGTAGACAAATCTAAATACTGTCGGTTCCGCAGGAGTCATGGACACATCACAGAGGATTGCATCCACCTCAAGGATGCAATCGAAATCTTAATTAAGGAAGGGCACCTGAAACAGTATACCCGGAGAGGTGAGGTTCCCCGACTTGAGACCCGCGAAGCCAAAAGGGTCGAGGAAGTGTCACCATCCTTCAAAGAAGCTGGACTACAGGTCGCCCTGTGTGTCTCCCGGTCAGAGGATTTCCTCTTTCTCAGCGAACCCTCCAAACCGTTGTCCGCCCATAGTCCATGGGAGGATTTCCCTGCCACCTTGGTCATATATGGTGAGGGGCAGCAAGCTATCGGTCGGGCCGGTCAAGAGAAAGTTTGAGGAATTCATCGACAAGAGTTCGAAGATAAAAACTACCCTCGATAAGTTCAAAGGTCAATCGAACCCAATTACCTTTTACCTCGAGGAGCTTCCCAGGGGTGCACCAACTCCAGCATTCCTCTCTTGATTAGGGCTCAGATGGAAAACTTCGAGGTGCGCCGAATCCTAGTCCACCAAGGGAGTTCGGTGGATATAATGTACACTCATCTGTTCACGACCCTCCAGCTCGACGAAAGCCACCTGACTCCGTATGTCGGTGATCGCGACTTTCTATGTCTAACAAATCTAACTGCAAGTGCACAGCCTATCGCGTAGTAATAATAGATATCGATCCCACAGGGACTCGTAATCAATCTAGTATTATCGGGTGTTACGGTGTTTAGCTAGGTCGGTTTGGTTTCAAGTTGAATAATGGCAGAATAAATGCGTAAACTAAAGGGAACTAAAACTTTTACTTAAGATATGAATTTATGAATCGATATGCAATAATTTTGTTCTTCGGGGATTTGACAATTTATTGGCGTATTAAGTGTTTTCAAACTTAGTTTAAGAAGAAAATAGTGATCTAAAGACTTTTGTCTCACGATGGTTGTTGACGCTAGTCGCAACTCTAAGGCGGAACGTATGTTGTCGCTATCCCGTTTGGGGTTAGAGTTACTTTTTGAAAATCTCTAAATTCTAATCCTTTTTAAAGCGCTTTCGCTGTTTTTTAAATCGAATGTCTAGTTTTTACTATCTGGTCTTAGCCGCAGCTATCGCTTGTTGGTTCGTACCTTAATATGGTTTCCCACTGTCGTGGCAAAACCACCGTAAATAGCTTCTCACTGTCGTGACAAAGGTTTATTTAGAATTTTGATTAAAAACTAAAACCATAACTGAGTTTTGAAAAGAGAAAGACTACGCCAATTATTATTAAATTTCGTCTGAATTATTATTACATATCGATTACGGTAATTTAGCTAGACATGGAAAAAGAAATGGTAATACATAAATAAAAGCAGTAATTAATAACATATATCATAATGAAAATTGCAATTACGATTAAAAATGAAAACCTGGAAATATTCCAATTGGCTTTTGGGCAAATTCTCCACAATGTTGGCAGGATTCTGGTCTTTGTGCCAATTGATCGTACAAGGAAAATGGGAATTACAAAATATCAAAGAATACAGAGAAGGAAAAGAGAAACAAATAAGAATATAAGAACGGTAAGGTTTCTCTGAAGATGAATTGGCAGCACTTCGTTGTCTTGAATGCGGCTCCCTTTTTCAGGTCCCAACCTCTTCCTTTTATAAAGGGAGAGTATCTAATGGTTATTCCTTCAGGAAGTGGGTTTGAGGCAGAAAAGCAGGAGTTAGTGGCCACACTTTTGGTCTTTGAGGGGGAATTTTTGCACGTGACTTCATTCTGCACGTTCTGGCTGCATGACGGTCGTCATGGAGGTGTGACGGTCGTCACACGCATGACGAGCATAACGGCTGTGTGACGATCGTCACATCAGTAAAACTCGTTTCTGTTGTTTTTCTCTTGGTTTTTCATCCATTTTTCACTTGTTTTTGCTCCTTTTCTTCATATTGCTTTGCTTGGACATGTTCTTCGAATGCCTGCATAATACTTAGACAAATAGCATGGAATGCCCCGAATTTGGAGTGAAACCGGTCAAACATTAGTTAAAACACATGGAATTTTATATATACATTTTCGCGTTATCAAACTCCCCTAAACTTGAATCTTTACTTGTCCTCAAGTAAAAGTTGGAAAAATCGAAAATGTGGCAAACACGCGGCACGCTTCTTCTTTCCGAAAGGTTTTTCAAATTATAAGTTAGGAAGGCCAAGACTTAAATTGAAACAAAACACATACGGTGGTGACACTGAGTTGTAAGTCTTCAAAGGCCTCCTTTTTATGCAAGCCAGTTCCAATCATGCTACTGCAGCTTGGCGCCAAGTTCCTTTCGACAAGTTTTACCCAGTTTGTTCTGGCGCAGTCACATTAAGCCCGTTATCCATATACTTTCATGGCAAGTCAACCTGTTAGTGGCTATGATCTCTTTTCTTTTTCGATTCTGCTTTGCACATAAGCTTATGTTATTGATTTCCAAAGACTTTCTGTACCGTTGGGCTAAATGCTCGGGTGAGGAGCACCTAACTTAGAAGGAACATGTCTCTATACTCAGGCTATATGGCTTTTCTTCTTCATGATTTTTCATTTTGAGTTAGAGATCACACACACTTATTTGCATCGGTTTCATTGCTTAGAAGCATTTAGGATGGTGCTGACTGCTTGTATAAACTACTGGGGGCTACGTTTGAGTAGGAGCTTGAAGCTTCGGTACATGTAGGTAGTGAAACGGACTCGCCTAAACTGGAGGTCTAAGGTGTCAGGACGGTAATGGAATTGTTAGAATTTTCTTCTCGGGATTTCCATACTTGATTGAACTTTGGCGTGTCCTTGTGATGCTTTGAGGCAAGAGGTTTAAAGATTTCTTTGTATAGTCATATGAAACGCGGGGAGTTCACGTAACGGAGATAAATATATATATAAGAGCTTATTTTCCGAAAATTAAAATTTCTTTAAATTCGAAAGAAAAAGTACAATGGGAAATAACATGAGATAGGGAAATGAAAAGGGAAATAACGATCCGCTCCCACAATATCTCAATCAGTGTCCCCACTGATTTGAAAGAATGCGGAAGGGAGATACAAAGGAAATAAAGAAAAAAAACAACAAAAATGGCAAAAATGAAAAATACTACTAATCTCGTCCTCGTCCTCGATCTCTGCCTCGACCTCTGGCTGGGGGGTCACGGGCGGCGAGGTTCAGAGCTCCGGTGTGGAATATGTAATCCCGGAGGCCGTCGACTCGCACAGTGAGGTGCGTCATCTCGTCATCCATGCCGGAATGGATATCGTGCATCATCTGCAAAGATTGATGGA
Source organism: Lathyrus sativus (assembly GCA_963859935.3). Classification (NCBI taxonomy): domain Eukaryota; kingdom Viridiplantae; phylum Streptophyta; class Magnoliopsida; order Fabales; family Fabaceae; genus Lathyrus; species Lathyrus sativus. The sequence continues at coordinate 669,832,159 of OZ012737.1, read as the reverse complement.
TTTGGCCGGTTTGCTCTCTCTGCCATGCTTCAAATTCCTCAGCCCTGCGGTTTTGCTGCTCCATCATAAGCATCATCTGGTTCTGTTGCTCGATGCAGCGGAGGAGGGCCACGGATGTGTCATCAGTGGTAGGACGGGGGCGGCGGCGCGTGGAAGGGCCAGCGGCAGCAGCTGCTTGTGATGGCTCAGGCTGGTCGGCTCTGTCTAGCTCCTCCTAAACTTCGTCCCTGGGCTTTGGGATATTATCCTGTGTTGGGGCAGCAGGGGCAGCGGTGTCGAAGAGTCAGTTGGCTCTGTCCTCTGGATGCATCTGGGTGCGTGAAGGCATGATGATGCTTTGGATAGTGCAGCTTCGCACTACAGGATGATATCGCCCATCACGGCGGGCCTTGATGAGGTGGGAGGCGCGGCAGTGGTCGGTGTCCAGGAATACGGGAGGCATCTGGCGGAGTGTATGGAGGCGGTCGCCAAGACCGAGGCCTATGGTGATGGATGTGATGATGCCACCGAAGTAGAAAGGTTTAGAGCCGCGGTTGCAGTTGGCCTAAATGTGAGCCAAGAGAAACGGGGCGGCGTTAACCGGCTCTGAAGCGAACACGCAGCGGAGGAAAAACAGCTCCTTCGAGTTGACCTTATGGTTACTGTCACGAGCAAATATTGTGTTGCTCAACACGCGGTAGAAGTAGCGGATGACTGGGTTGTGGATATGAGTGGCGTTCAGCGTGTCCCAGCTGTCTGGAGTGGTTCCTGTCAATCGGTTCCAGAGAGGGAAGGCCTCTTGGTAGAACTGATCGGAGATGCGGCGGTGAGCATCGTCGCTGTGAGTTAACTGTAGGATGACGGTGATGCGGTCCTGGGGGACCTGATATTCAGTGCCGAACATCCGAAAGCAGGCGGCGCCGTGAAGTTGGTTGGCATCGCCGGATGATGTTGTGTAGGCGAAAGAGCTGAGAAACTCCAGAGTGAGTTGCTCGTAGGTGGGTTGGGGATTGGTGCAGAGATGCCAGATGTCGGCTCTCTGCAACATCCAAGTGACGCCGTCGAGAATCCCGAGTTTCGTCAGAGAATTCAGATGAGCATACCGGGTCGGTTGAAGCGACCGTTGATGGAATACTAGAAAGTTCGTCTGCTGCCGTTCACCGGCCTCTCCTTTGCGGAAGGTGATGTTGCTGAAATCGGGGTTTGCACTGGCCATTTTGGTGAGAGAAGTGCAGAGGTTTGAGAATATGGGGTTTCAGAGAATGGTGAGGCAGGGGAATGCAGAGGGTAATATATAAGGGTGAATTGGAGGTTGAAAATGGTGGAGATTTTATGGGGGATTCGGAGGGTTTGAGTGGGTTTTAATAGTGGGATAGTGGGGAATTAGGGGAGAGGAAATGGAGAGGGGCGCAACTCTGTTTTAAACAGAATTGGGGTTTTTTCTGCATGACGACCGTCAGGGGTCTGTGACGGTCGTAACACGCGTGACGACCGTGGTGGGAGTGTGACGACCGTCACAACAGCAAAGTCTGCAGAGTTGCAGAATTTTGCTTGTGGGGCGTTTTAACAGTGGAGAATAGGGTATTATGACTTATGATGGACTAATGACAGAATAAAAATTAACGAGAAACATAATTTAGGAAAATACTGAAAGGAAAATAACATTAAATTGAAAAAATGAGTGTAAGGTAGTACAATATCCAAAAAGAGGAAACAATTGCAAAATGAACTAATGTCGAACAATGTAAAATGCAGTAAACGTAAATTAAAGCGAAAACTAAAATATCACTCCGTTGGTTTCTTCAAATTGTTGACCTGCTGAACAACGACATTAAATTGGTCGCTAACCACGTCCATGAAGGTAACGAAATCCATATGAAGTTGCGTTAATTCATCTTTGATAGTGGTGACTTCCAGCTTGAGGTCGTCTACAGTTTTCAGAACAGTGTCTAGCTTATCTATGTCTTGTTCAGGCGTGGGGTTAGGAAAAGTATGGTAGTTAGGAGGGGTCTCAGGATCGATCTCTACTTCGGACTCATAATCTTGGTAGTACAAATAGTCATGTGCTTCTGAGATTTGATCACTGTCATACATATAAGCCTGGGGTGTGGAGTGAGGTGATGGAGGTCCCATAGGCTCGTCCAATTCATAAAGCCATTTGTCTTTGTTATGGATACTGGTTAGCTCATGGTTGGGCAATGTGAAAAAGGTGGACAGGTTGATCAGCTATGAGGTATTCGTAGGCTCCTAGTTCTAAGGTACCTAGAATGCGTCTGTTGAAGCAGAACTGGATGTCCATTGCTCTGAGGTTGCCGAAACGGACGACTTTGTTCAGGTAATACCTCAGACCAATTTCATGGGCGATCATGGTGACTAGGCCTCCTATTAAAATGGATGAGTGCGGGTCCTGATTGAGGCGTGTAAATGCCCTCATCATAAAAGGGACAACATTTACAGGGCGGCCTTGTGAAGCACAGAAAAGGATGAACAGCTCGTCCTTTGAGATTGTTGTAATGTTTTCTTCCTTACCAAAGAGGGTATGGGCTAATATCCTATGGAAATAGCGGAAGGTTGGATTGTGTATCTTGTTGTTGTGCATGTCGTTCGGTTTTGGATGATAGTTTCCGGTGATGGAACCCCAGAATTGGTCTAATTCGAGATCAAAATCCTCTTCAGTGGCGGTAAACACAAACGGTCCGCTAGGGAAGCCTAGGATGTTAGCTAACGTGGTACGGTTGTGCGTTTGGTCTATTCCAAACATTCTAAATGTTATTAACTCTTTAGTGGATCCAAAGCCATATTCGGGTAGGTAACTTAGGGAGCTAAGGAATTCGAATGTCAGTTCGCGGAAGGTAGCAAATCGGGTCTTTAGAGCAGTTTGCTCCCAGCCTAATTGGTAAAATAAGTACTGAATGCTATCCTGGATTCCTAGCTTGTCCATGGTTGGTGTATCGTAGTACAGAGTCGAAGCAAAGTTTCTTTGAGTCAGTGCCTCGAATCTGCCTGCTGAGCTCGTCCTCTAAACACAACAGTCGTAACGTCGATGTCGGCCATACTCGTTAGTCGGATATAATGGAAGAAAAGTAGAATGACTTTTAAAATCCTGGAAAAAATCACATTCACTCAGATCATAATTTTAAGAAAATAAAAAGTGATAAAAGAGAAAAATATAAAATAAATATAAATAATGGAAAATAAGATAATAGAAATTTATAGAAATTATAAGTTAATAAAAAGAATAGTTTTAATAAATTTAGAAGGAAAATAAGGAAAACTTTGGGTTGCCTCCCAATCAGCACTGTCTTTAACGTCAGAAGCCTGACGATAGCTTGGATATAAGCTATTAGGGAATCTCGAGAAATTTCATATTGCTCACGTGGTCGCTGTGTTCACTCTGATTATAATGTTTCAAACGCTATTCGTTTACTATAAACGGTGCGTTGATTTGATTCTTGACTTCAACAACTCCACTCTTAAGGACTTTGGTGACCTCAAAAGGTCCAGACCACCTAGATTTTAGTTTTCCAGGGAATAGTTTCAATCTGGAGTTGAATAGGAGCACGATGTCTCCCACTCTGAACTGCTTCCGGATTGAACGCTTGTCATGCCATTTCTTGGTCCTTTCTTTGTAGATGCGTGCATTCTCGTACGCGTCTAATCTTAGCTCTTCCAATTCATGAAGGTTCAAGATTCGCTTTTCGCCTGCCACAATGTAGTTGAAGTTTAGTGTCTTAATAGCCCAGAAGGCTTTATGCTTTAACTCTACCGGCAGGTGGCATGATTTTCTGTAGACTAGTTTGAATGGTGTGGTGCCTATCGGTGTCTTAAAGGCGGTCCTATAGGCCCATAAAGCTTCGTTCAGCTTTGAGGACCAATCTTTCCTGGAGGTTGAGACGGTCTTTTCTAAAATTTGTTTTATTTCCCTGTTCGAAACCTCCACTTGTCCACTAGTTTGTGGATGATACAGTGTGGCTACATGGTGTTTGACTCCGTATTTGGAAAGGAGTTTATCAAAGATTCGCGATATGAAATGCGAACCACCGTCACTAATGACGAGCCTGGGCACATCGAATCTCGGAAAGATTACGTTTTTAAAGAGTTTAACGACTACTCGCATGTCATTTGTTTGAGCGGCAACGACCTCTATCCATTTCGATACATAGTCGACAGCGACGAGTATATATTTGTTTCCAAAAGAAGATGGGAAAGGTCCCATGAAGTCGATTCCCCAGACGTCAAAGATTTCTACTTCCAAAATCCCTCTCTGAGGCATTTCATCGCGTCGTGAGATGTTGCCAGTGCGTTGGCACCGGTCGCATTTTAGTACAGCGATATGGACGTCCTTCCAGAGACTGGGCCAAAATAGGCCAGATTGTAGAATTTTAGCGCACGTCTTTGAGGTGCTAGCATGACCACCGTATGGTGCTGAATGGCATTGGGTGATGATGTCTTCTATTTCTTCCCCTGGGACACAACGACGATATAAGTTGTCGGCGCCTCGTCTGAAGAGTAGAGGTTTGTCCCAGTAGTAGTGCTTTAAGTCATGGAAGAATTTCTTCTTTTGTTGATAAGTCAGGTCCGGTGGAAGCACGCCTGCGGCCAGGTAATTAACGATGTCGGAAAACCACGGCAAAGTGGCTTGGGCATAGACAGCTTCCACGGCTTTTTCCAGTTCCGGTTCTTCCGAAGTAGAGTTAGACATATCGCTTTCCAATTTGCCTATCAGACGTTCGTAAGGAAAGTCGTCATTGATAGGCACTGGTTCTTGTTTTATGCCCTCTATTCGGGATAAGTGGTCTGCAACTACGTTCTCGGTCCCCTTCTTATCTTTAATTTCTAAATCGAACTCTTGTAATAATAGGATCCATCTCAATAATCTGGGTCTTGCGTCCTTTTTGTTTATTAGGTACCTAATGGCAGCGTGGTCTGTGTATATGATTATTTTGGCTCCTACCAAGTAGGAACGGAATTTGTCAAGAGCGAACACGACTGCTAAGAGTTCCTTTTCTGTTGTGGCGTAGTTCATTTGGGCAGGGTCTAATGTTCTACTGGTGTAGTAGATAGCGTGAAGCTTCTTGTCTTTCCGTTGTCCTAGAACTGCGCCTACAGCATAATTACTCGCATCGCACATGATTTCGAATGGTAGTCGCCAATCTGAGGGTTGCATGATTGGTGCGGTGATAAGTGCTAACTTTAGAGTTTCGAATGCCTCTAAGCATTCTTTGTCGAAGATGAACTCGGCATCTTTCATTAACAAACCTGTAAGAGGTTTTGTGATTTTCGAGAAATCCTTTATGAATCTTCGGTAGAATCCAGCGTGTCCTAAGAAGCTTCGTATTTCTCGTACGGTTTTCGGAGGCTGGAGATCCTTTATGACCTCTATTTTAGCTTTGTCAACTTCGATCCCCTTTTCAGAGATGACGTGTCCTAAAACAATGCCTTGTCGGGCCATGTGTTGCACCCTAAAATTTGACCAACCGGTGCCACTTTCGGTTTATGCTTCAACGCATTTCGCATTCGCATTAGCATATTGCATATGGCGCATTTCTTTAATCATGGGGATTTTATCGGGATTACAGCCCTGCTGTCGCTTTTCGGGTATCTCAGACTGGTTCGGATAATCGGATTTTATCTTGAGAAGTCGCGCGCTTCCTGGGTGTTTTCAGTTTATGCAGTGATTTTTGAGATTCTTGATATCTGGATTTATTGTTTTGCTTCGATCTGGTCTCGCGCTCTCTTTTACATTGGTTATTTGCATTTGTCTGCATTTTTAGGATTTAATAGATATTTTAATAGGTTAATAGCTTTTTTTAATAGTTTTAAATAAATGGTATAGATTTTATTAGAGATTAAATAGGTTAATAGATTGTTAAATAGGAATCATTAGAGTTTTTGTTTTTTTAGATATTGATGTTAATCTAGATAATAGAAATTAATAGTCTTTTTCATTAGTTTAGAGGTTAGTGGAATTATTAGAGTTTTATTAGTTTTAGTTTAATATAGAATTTAATTAGATGTTAATTCTTCTTTTAGGTTTAATTAGAGTTTAATATTAGTTATCTTTTAATTAGAGTAAGTCAGATTTTAGTTAGTTAATTAGGTTTAGGCTTTAATTAGTTTTCAATTAGGATTAATCATTTTTTAATTCAGATTTTTGTGGTCCAATTGATATCATTTTCGTGGGCCCAGAATGGCTTTTGGAGGCCCAAATCAATATTAGTCTGTTTTGTCCATTTTTGTCCAAATTGCAGTGCCAAGTGTCAGCTATATAAGCTGCCACGCGTTCAGATACAGGGACCCCACCTCACAACTCCAGACTCCCACACACTGCCACGTCTCACACACGTGCCCTTCTTCCATCTCATTCCCAGGCCACGCGTCTCTCTCTCAATCTTCCTCGACGACACCTCATCCTCGCCGGAGCCCCCCATCGCCGGCCATGCAGCCACCGGCCCGGACGCTCCCCTCCACCGCAACGGTCACCAGAAGCCGGTAATCTCGCCGAAATCTGCAAATTTCCCCAGCAATCCAGATTCATCCAATCTTCTCAGTCCACCTCCATTAGCTTCCTCACCGGAGTCATCGTCAACTTGCCGGAAACTTCATCCATTGCCGGAAACTTCAAGCAACCTCATAGATCTTCATCATCCCGCCCAGATCCTTCATCAACCTTCAGAATAATCTCCAGAAATTCATGAAGATTCTTCAAATCTTCATCGTGTTCATACTCAGTTTTCCAGATATTCCTCAGTTCATCTTCGTCTACATGTTGTTCATCAATTTCCAGAACATTCAACAACAATAACTTCAAGAGACCAACACTCATCTTCACTCCTGCTTCAATTTCTCACCAGAACACCAAGAAACACCATCCGATCTTCATCTTGGTCGTTCTTCCAGATCTCCGTTGAAGGCGTCAAGAAGCTTCATCATCATATTCGTTTTTGAGGTCGTCTCCAGAACTTCCTCGCCAAGAACGCCATTGTAACGGATTCTCTAATCTCCAAGCCCACTGCATCTTGTTCGTAGTAGATCTTCAAGAAGTGTTCTCCAAAACTCGTTGTATCCGTTGCTTCACTCCAGGTTTGTTTCCTTTTCGCCACCTCCATGGTTGTTCATTCATTGAATTAGGGTTTCTCGTTTTGAGATTTGAAGTTCAGTTTTAGTTGATGGGGATGATCCAGGTTAGTTTGAGGTGAATAGTTTAAGGATTAGAGAGAGGTTGTTTGAATTCGTGAATGGTTGTTTAGGGTTTGAGAGTTTCAGAAGAGGGCTTGAGAGAGAATTTCAGAGCATGAGCGGCGCATTAGGTTTGGCAAATGAACAGTGAACGGCGTTTTAGGGTAGAAGTGTTAGTTTTGTTAATTGGTGATGGTTGGATTAGGTTTTGGATTGGGCTAAGCCCAAGTCTGAGTTTGCTTAGCGCACCTCCCTCATTTACTCGTTACCCCCCCCCCCCTTGTGTGAGAATGCTGAAGGATTTGGTTTGGGCTTAGGCCCTAAGTGCTACGCGCACCCCCCCTGTATTTGGGCCCTTTCTGAATAACTAGAGTTGTTGCTATCGCTGCACCCCCCCTTTGTTTTATTTTCTTTTTTTATTTTCTTTGTTCCATTCATGTTAGAAAATAATCCATAAAAAATAGTAGGATGAACCAATTAATTCCCTTCTTTTTTCTGTAGGTTCCTACTTCAATTTAGAATTTTATAGTGCAAAAATATTGAATTGATCATGCATTTTCATTTTTATTTGCATTTTTGTATTTTAATTGGTATTGAATAATTGGTTTGTGGTGTGTCTGCCCTACTGATTTTATTTCTCTCATTTGATAATGAAGTTTGCTCTAGTTTTTTAGTATGTTGTACTAGGCTGATGCATGTTCCCCATAGGATTTTTGTGGATTTTTTAGAGATTGATTGATGTTGTTTTAGGGTTAGAGAGTAGAGACCTCATAACTTGCTGGTTAACCCTTGACCATTCATATGTTAGGGATTGTTTAGTAGCCTTAGAAGTTGACTTAGGCTTTGAGATTTGATCTTGGGATCATAGAGCCATGTAGGTTTCCCCTAGATTTTTGGTAGTTTTTTATAGAGTGTTTTGCTATTTTTGGCTTGAGCTTGAGAATAGGAGAAGTCTTGAGGGCTTCTGACTTTGAAGTTCAATTGTGGTTGAACTTCAGAGATAGTTTCTTTGGGTTTGAGGGCCTGTGGTTTCTTCTTGAAGATGGAGGCTGGATGAAGTCTTGGTGGAGCTTGCAAGGAGGCATAGATTGAGGTCCTAGTCTAGGAGTTTGCTCTCTTTCTGTGAGGTTTGAGACCCTGAAGTTTGAGGGAAATTCATGGTACTTTCCTGAGGAAGGTACTATGGATGGCTTTCACTCTTTCTTCTCACCTCTTTCTCAAGTATCCAATGATGTTGGAGCCTTCATGTGAGTTTAGTTTCTCCTGAGGAGGAACGTAAACCGATCACAGTTGTTGAGCCACATGGGATATGATTCCTAAGTGGAAGCCTCCTGGTACTTTCCTGAGGAAGGCATTAGGGGTCTGTTCACTTAGTTCCCTTAGTTCATGTAGGATTTCTCAAGTATCCAATGATGTTGGAGCCTTCATGTGAGTTTAGTTTCTCCTGAGGAAGAACGTAAACCGATCACAGTTGTTGAGCCACATGGGATATGATTCCTAAGTGGAAGTCTCCTGGTACTTTCCTGAGGAAGGCACTAGGGGTCTGTTCACTTAGTTCCCTTAGTTCATGTAGGATTTCTCAAGTATCCAATGATGTTGGAGCCTTCATGTGAGTTTAGTTTCTCCTGAGGAGGAATGTAAACCGATCACAGTTGTTGAGCCACATGGGATATGAGTCCTAAGTATAAGCCTCCTAGTACTTTCCTGAGGAAGGCACTATGAGTCTGCCTACTTAGCTCCCTTTCTTTGGTAAGCTTGTTTTGAAGCTTGAAGATTGGGATTGATTTCTCTTGTGTAGGGTTTTGCTTAGGGTTTTGCTTAGAGATTTGATTAGGGTTTTGCATAGGGCTTTGCTCAGGGGTTTGATTAGGGTTTTGTTTAGGGGTCCTGCTCAGGGTTTTGGCTTAAGCTTTGGATAGGAGTTTGTCAGGCTGGTTCGCCTTCTCTTTGTGTTGTTTGACTTGTGTGGTGTTGTGTTGCATTAGACTTAGGGGTTCATCTAAATATTTCTAAGATAGGTGCATCTTAGAAATAGGCTTTGTGTGCATGAGAAGTTGAGGTGGTCCTCCTTCTGCTTGTTTGTTATTGAGTGGCTTTGCTTGCTGGTATTTGGTAGAGCTGAGCTCCCTTACCTATGTGATTTGCGGCCTTTGTGCCTTGATTGTTTGGTTGTTGCATTCATGCATATTTCCAGTATTTCTTTACTTTGCAGTGATTCCTGTTTGTTGTTCAGTCCTGTTGCCATGATCCCTTAGGAGCTCTAACTTCTCTGCTATGGAGGAGTTATGATAGACATTAGGTGGGTTAACCAGGCATGATAACATTAGGTAGATTCCCATTTTTAACCATAGTTTTAGGGTGTCTCTTTCCTTTCTCGAAACAACAGAAAAACACTTGAACAGCTTGTGTCGTGTGTAGTCGAACTACGTTTGCTCTGATCTTCCATGTTGTATGGAAGTACGTAGGCACAGGACGCGATGTCCTGGCGAGCAACCTTTCCCCCCGTCTAGACGTAGGTAGTCGAACTACGTTGACTCTGACTTTCCCATTGCACGAGGGAGTACGTAGGCCCAGAACAGCGTATGTTCTGTCGAGTCCTGTCCTTTTCTTTTCTTTTCAGACTGACCATTAGCGTAGATAGATAAACACACCCTTTTCCTTATAAACACCAAGCGCGGATCCCGTCGAGTACGACGGACGTGAGGGGTGCTAATACCTTCCCCTTGCGTAACCGACTCCCGAATCCAGGTTTTGGTTGCAATGACCATACCTTTCCTCGTTTTTTGCGAGGTTTACTTCGAGCGTTTCCTTTCCCCCCGTTTGGGATAAATAACGCACGGTGGCGACTCTTCTGTCAGCCGGCGCCGATTTTCGCAGTAGCGACAGCTGGCGACTCTGCTGGGGATTTATAGCATCTAGGGACTTTTCCCGTCCCTTATGCTAGGACCGTTTCCCATCCTCTACGCGAGTCAATCCTAGCGCTTGGGTGTTTATCTGTTGGGTGTTGTGCATATGTGTTTTATCTTTCCGCACTTTACTTTTCCGTACCTTTACCTTTCCGCATTTACTTTCAGCACTATATTATTATGATTATTGCTGTGGGAAAGGGAGGTTACTATGAGTGAGAAGCCGGACCTGGGCTTGAGTATGCACCTAGACATAGTTGTGGAGAGTAGTAGACGAACCTGTCTGCTGAGCAGGCACCGTTCCCTACGAAATCTGCGCTCAGACGAGGTTCTCTCCGAGGTGCTCCTTTCCGGTCCTGAGGATCTGAGGGGAGTTCAGACGTGAGGATTGTCGACTCTGGGGACCGATCATTTGGAAGTCAGCTAAGTGAGGCCTCTTCATGACTTGATGATGCCACTCCTTCTGGGAATCGTATCGTCACTCATGAAAGTCTGTGACGCTGATGACCGCATAGGATGTCGTACCTTTGTCCGTGGATTAGGTCCATACCTGTGAGGGGGATTGGGTTATTGCAGGAAAACTGGCCTTTAGAAACCATGATTCAGTATTTATCAGATGGTTTTCTTGGCTCGTTAGCAGGTGTGTTGTTTGGATCAGATGAGCTTCTTGTTTGAGGTTGATACTATTATCAGATGGTTTTCTCGTCAGATACAGAGGTTCAGATGGATTTCTTACCAGGGGATTGGTACTTTGGGTGTCAGATGATAATCAGTGTCATGAGGTTCTGGTGACTGTGGTGGTTTTCTGTTCTTCATATCACAGAGATGTTCCTCTTCAGCCTACAGCATGGCCCTTGTGTTCACTGATTGCATCATTTATCATATTGCATTATTGCATCACCATTTGCATCCAACTAACGTGTGTGTATTGCAGGTACATATTTCCCCTCCCAGTTCCGGTGTTTGTTTCCTAGCAAGACATGGAAGCCACGAAGAGAGTGTTACCCTACAAATTCCCGTCTCCAGATATCAGTCTGTTGTCAGAGTTAATTACTATTGCTAGGAAGAAGGTGATGGGAGATTTCAGGAAGACATATGGGAGGATCCTGACTTATGTTTACCAGCCCTCGGCTTATGAGATCAGCGGCATTTACACCCTGTTACAGTTTTATGATGCTGAGCTCAGGTGTTTCGTATTTCCTGATTTTGTCTTGGCTCCTACCCTGGAGGAGTATTATGCACTCTTGGATATACCGATTCGCGAGCAGATGCCTTTCTATCACACGGACGCTAAGCCTAATCTGGATAAGCTTTCTACTATTCTGTACTTAGGAAAGTTCGAGCTGACAGGGAAGATGATCAGAAGAGGAGATGCGTGGGGATTTCCGTTGGTTGTTTTGGTGGAGAAGGCTCGGGAGTATGCCAAGAAGGGTGGCTGGGTTGTTTTTGACGCCATCCTTGCTGTGTGCGTTTATGGCATTGTATTGTTCCCAAACTTTCCTGATTTTGTTGATGCAGATGCTTTCCATATTCTGGCTGCAAAGAACCCAGTTCCTACTTTGCTGGGAGATATCCACCATTCCACTCACTACCAAAATGAAAAGCGGCGAGGAAGGAATGTCTCTTGCTGTGTACCTCTACTGTGCAGGTGGTTTACTAGTCATATGCTGAAGTCAGGGCCTTTTGTCACTTCTATTGATTCTTTAGGATGGCCTGAGCGCTTGATGGGGTTGACTTCTGAGAATGTGGTGTGGGTTAATGAGGAGGTGTTAGGAGTTGAGGTCATATACAGATGCGAAGGATTCCCTAATGTTCCTTTGATAGGAAGGAGAGGGTGTGTCAATTACAACCCTTCCTTATTAATCAGGCAGTTTGGGTATGCACCTCAGGAAGCGCCGAAGCCCGAGGAGATACAGGAATCTCTGTATCTCACTGGGGCAATAGAGGAAGAGATGTTGATCAAGCTTGAGAAAGCATGGAAGAACCTGCATAAGAGAGGGAAGCCTTCATGTAGCAAAGGGGGTACTCGAGTTCTTGGTCCGTATGTGGAATGGATTCGTGAACGAGCTACGAAATTCCTTATGCCTTATCCTGCAGTTCAGCCACTGTATCCTTCTCCGGTAGAGGAGCCCACCACTATAGACATGCAAGTATACAAGCAGTTGATGACGGAGAAAGAAGAGTTAGCAAAGGCTAAAGAAGCTTTAGAGAAAGAGAATGCCCAGCTTCGTCATGAAAAGATTGAAACAGGATATTTTTCCAAGCAACAGGCCGAAACTTTGAAACATCTGAAGACTACTTTATTGGAGTTGACTGAAACCAAGAAGCGTCTGGAGTTAGATGTAGACTCAGTTAGCAGTGTATTGGCTACTAAGAAACAAGAGCTGGAAAGGGCCTACACGAAGTTAGCTAAGTTCAGAGAGCATTGGGACCTTACTATGGCCAAACACAAAGAACGGGAAGAAGAGCTAAAGACACAGGTTGCTCAGTTGGGAGAACAGGTTAGAGTGAAGACTGAAGAGCTTGAAGAAGAAGCATGTCGTCGATACGAGGCCGAACGCCAACTGATTGATGCCTTGAAGAATCTGGAAGATTGTCAGCGCAGATCAGACATCAAGAGGCCCAAACCTGAGGATGGTGCCCAGGATAAGGCTTGGGAAGATTTTGTCAGAGATATCCATGGAACGGTCAGGAAAAAGGATCAGTTGATAGAAGGCTTGATTTATCGACCGGATCACGCAGAGACAAAGAAGTTGTTCGAGGATTTCTGCGACCGTACCCGCACTTGATTTCCCTCTTGTATTCTATGTGTTGAGATCACCACCAGGCATGTTGGTTGGGATCCTCCTTTATCATATCAGTTGTATGGAACATAGTTTTGTAACGCCTTGACGAGACTGTTTTTCCAATATATGAGGGTTTTTCTAAATATTATCTTTATGGTTTCTCTTGTCTTGCTACCATTGACACTGGAATTGGAGGGGAAATATCCCCAATGCACACATGCACGTTAGCATTTTTTGTATTCTGTCTGCATAAATCATATTGCATAGCATTTCTCTAGCTGGCCAGAGCACTTATCCAGCCTTTGTTTCTATCCAGAGGGTGATTCTCGGGGGATTGTTCGAGGCAAGTGTGGAGTGTTGAAGACGACCAAGGGGCTGAAGCAGATTTGAGCAGAATCAAGCAGTGTAGTCAATTACAGGTAATTGATAGCTATGTCTGAAGGCAATTTCCAGTCTCCTAACATCTTGGCAGGGTTTACTATGACGTCCCACCCTCGGTATGATTCTATGGAAGACTTCCCGCAAGCGAACAACCTTACTGCAGACCAAGTTGTACAGCCTACTGTGGAGAACCGAGATCGACATGAGCAGTCTGTTGCCCGAAGTGAACGTCCTCCTCCTATTAACAATCAAGGTGCTATTTTCCCTGAGAGGAATCCACGCAGAGATATCCCGGTAGCCAGGACTGTAAACTCAAGAGCTCTTGAAGGTGATAGAAGGCTCCGAGTATTGGAAGAAAGAGTTAAAGCTTTGGAGGTCAAAGATGCTGTTAACCTGAATGCTGCAGACATGTGTTTGGTCCCTGACCTGGTGTTGCCTTATAAGTTCAAAGTGCCGAAATTTGAGAAGTACGCAGGAGATAGCTGTCCGAAGCAACATTTGATGATGTTCTGTCGAAGAATGACTTTGTTTGTGCGATATGACAAATTGATGATCCATTGCTTTCAGTATAGTCTGACTGGGGCATCTTTGAGGTGGTATGTGCAGTTAGAGAGTAATCAGATTCGATCATGGGTGGATTTAGCCAGAGCTTTCCTGAAGCAGTACGATTACAACCTGGATATGGCTCCTAGTCTCGTACATCTGCAATAATTATCTCGGGCGGAGGATGAATCATTCAGAGGGTATGTGCAAAGATGGAAAGAATTGGCTGCTAGTGTTCAACCACCGCTTCAGGAAAGAGAAATGGTTGACCTCTTCTTGGGTACTCTGAAGGGCCATTATTATGACAAATTGTTCGGTTGTACAAGCTTTGTGGGCCTGATGAGAATGGGGGAGCTTGTTGAGAGAGGACTCAAAAGTGGAAAGCTTCGAGATGCTCCTTATATCCCAGTTGATAAGAATGAGTCAGTTGTCAGTTCTCAAGAAGAGTGGGAAGAAGGAAATGACATCGTCTCAGAATCTCTAGCATCTCAGGATCAGTTTTCAGACACTTCAAGTCAACGGTCATCCTGTCGTCGACCACGTCAGCACGCCCAACGAAGGCCAAGGAAACCTGAAAGGCAGTTTACTCAGCTACCGGTGTCGTACAGTCAGTTGTTGCCAGATCTGGTCAGAAGTGGATTGATAGTGCCGAAAGAGATTAATCCGATGATTCCACCATATCCTCCAGGTTTTGATGCCAGCGCCCGCTGTGAGTACCATGTTGGGGCACAGGGGCATTCAACAAATGATTGTAAGGTGCTTAGAAGTCAGGTTCAGGATCTGTTAGACTCTAACCGGATTTTCATCATGCCCCAGGGTTTTGTTCAGATTAACGATTCCCCGTCATCCAGTTGTGTGGGTTCGTCAGTTAATGTCATGGAAGACTCCACGGGAAGTGTGTGTTCTGAAGAATGTCAAACGGAGAGTTCAGTTGGATATGGGAGAAGTTTCTAGAGGTTTCTGTGTCGGGTGTCACATCTGTTTTCTCTGCCTAACCCGTTTAGCTTCTGTGCATTAGTGTTTGCTGACCACCACCAGGATTGTTGGCTGGGGTCATGGTATTCGTACTCATTTGTGCTTACGTGCTGCTTTTGTTGGTTATACATGTGTAGGAGGTATTTGTTTGTGTGCTTATAGCTTGAGTTTCTCTTTGTCTTGTCTTGAATATGTGTTTGCTTTCTGCATTGCATTATCATTTAACAGGTACATCAGAACCATGGGTCTTATTTCCTCATCGTCCAGTTTGTTGCAGGAGTTCTCTCAGAGATATGGAACAGAATCAAGTTGAATTGATTGAAGTCCGAAGCCAGCTGGGGCAGATGATGAGAGACATGCAAGAGATGCGTCTGGAGCAGAAGATCCTCAAAGAGGAAAATAGTCAGCTGAAGACCCAAATGAGCTTGATCATGGAAGTAGTCAAGAATGTGCTTAGGAAAGGGGATGATCAGCTATTTGAAGCCGCAGTGAAGAAGCTCGTGCCACCCGTGCCTGTGGAACCTAAGCAACAGCAACAAAGGGTGCATCCGGCTCAACAGAGGATTCAGGAGGGGAGGCCAAAGAGGGTATTTGATGCGCCACCTTCAACGTATGCTGAGCTCTTGCAGACTTTATTGAGGTTTAAAATGGTTGAGAAAAGAACAAGGGAACCGCCTAAGGGAACGATACCGCCTTATGGGTACGATGCCAGTAAGCAATGTGAATTTCATTCTGGGGCACTCGGACACGACATCGAGGGTTGTCATGCTTTTAAGCACAATGTTCAAGACCTGATTGACTCGAAAGATATTGAATTCACGCCAAGCGGCGTAGCTGTACGTATTAGTCCTATCCCGGTTGATGCTAAGATGATGGATGTTTCTAAAGCGGCAGTAGGTCAGAAACGTATCCTGGACTCCATGGTGTCAGAATCTCCATGCCCACAACTGTTGCCTATTCCTGGGGCAGATCTGAGAAAGAAAATGGCTAAGCATAAGGAGTGCCTTAATCAGTACGGTGAAAGTCAAGAAACCGATGTTGTATTTGCTACGAAAGTTGTTCAACAGTCAACCCGATACCAGCGACGACAGCAACGAGCTCAACAGTGGCAAAGGCAGCAGCATCCCAATCAGCGAAGAGCTCAAAATCAGAGGCCGGTAAGGGTATTTGAGGTGCCTCCGATGCCGTATGCCGAACTTCTTCAGGTGTTGCTACGATTACAGTTGGTTGAGAAGAGGAAGTTAGCCCCGCTGACGGGGACACCTCCAGCAGGTTATGATATCAGTGAGCACTGTGATTTCTATTCAGGAGCACCGGGGCACAACATTGAAGATTGTCTGGCCTTCAAGCACAAGGTGCAGGACCTACTTGATAGTGCAGCGATCAACTTCGGGCAGGAAGGGCCCAAAATCATCTGAATAAGGAGGAGAGACTCTATAATTTGGTTGGGTCGCTGAAAGCAGATCAAGACAGCATTGGGTTGCCTCTAATAAATGATTGTGAAGATAGCTGGTTCAGCAGCAGGACAGATGTGAAAGCCCGGTTCTCGGAAGCTGGCATTTTTCTTTGTTTTATCTTGTCATTTCTTTATGTTTGTAGTTTCTTTCCTGTTTGAATTGCAATCTTGTTCGTAAAACTTGTTGTTTGCATTCAATTGATGATAATGAAATAAATGTGCATGTTTTGATTAAATCCAGTCGTGTTCACTAATTGTTTTTATAAATGTCCAATGCTTGGTTAAGAAGGATCTGAGGAGGATGACGAAGAAGAACGACATGCAACTTCCGATATTGTATGCTTTTGAAGTAAAACCTGCTGATGATGTACAGGCATTGTTTCAAATCCCTAAACACCGGTGATATAAGGAAGATAATCCCTTGTCAACCCCTTTGAGCCTGGTAGTAGGAGTTCTTTCTGAAAAACGAAAAACCCTCCATCTTTAACCTGGGGCAGGGTAGGTGTTAGCTAATTTGGCCGAGCGTTCAAGTTGCAAAAGGAGTGTCCGTTCGAGGATCAATCACACCTCCAGAGGTCGTGCCTAAAAAACCACAATGGTTAAATCAAGAGTGAGGCAGTCACATCATTCTCCAATGAGTCAGACAACCAGTGTCACACGACTTGTTCGAAAAAAGAGAAAGCAAAAAGAATCAAAAGCCCGCTAATTCAAAGCTTCAAAACAAATGACTTAGGCAAAAATGAGGGCATCCCGCTGGACTTAAAGAATCAAAAGAAACTCAAGAAGAGTCAGTCCAGGCAAAAGTTAGGGATAAAAAAGATGAAAGGATGACAAAAGAAAAATCCTCAAATCAAGTGCGAGTCGTGTGACCCTAAGTGTCAAAGACGAAGAGTGAGTGGCTGTCACTCCAAAAACCCATGGTTTCTCGAACTATCACTCCTATCTTTCAACCTCTGAGAGGTGAGCGCTAAGGTCGAATTAGCTAAACGTAGGATGGGAGAACATCAAGGAGAGTGGGTGGGTTAAAATAAAATTTGAGCCTTTATCCTTTCCTTCAAAACCGTGAACCTGACCACGTTACAACCTTCAAAAGTCCTAATTGAAGCAGGTTTGTTTCGAAAGCATACTTCGGTAAAGATTGCGTCGAAGCTGACTCCTAAAAGGGTTCCTCTTGCCATGTTGGTACTGATGTTGATATTCTTGATAAATGTTTTGTGCATTATATGCCATAAACTTTTTTTTCCTTTTCCCAGTGAACAGATTGGATGTCAAAGCTGTCATATGCGTTGCATTAATATGTCTTTTACGCAGAACAACTTGTTTTACTTGCGAGTAAGCGCTTGACAGCAGGAAAGTTTTCTACAATGGAAGGTATGGTCAGGATAGAATACAGAACGCCCGAATGTTCTGATAGCAGGGGCAAGCTACATCCGGTGATCCCCAGTCAAGTCAGCCTTTCGAAGTCAGTTATCCTGGGGCAATCAGGTTGAGATTCGGTGGATATCTCGTAGTCAAGGGCACTACTCTGAATCAGGTAATCAGGGGGAAAAGTCATTGCAGTCAGGGGCAAGCCATCTTAAGAGCGCGGAAGCTATTCTTTATTCGAGGAGCATTTGATGTGAAGTATCTCTTCGAAGTTCAGAATGCTGGGGCATTTCATATCAGACCATCAGGGTACAGATTTTCAGATTTCCTTTCGAGGAGCATTACCACAGAGGTCCCGCAGGCTGGGGCATATCAGAAGCGAAGGGATTGTTCTTCTCCGTATCGTCAGAGTTATTCAGAGCTATTCGAGCAGATTCAGCCCATTTTCGAGTGCGAGACGAATGTTGGGAAGTTGTGTTACTATCCCTTGACTCTTCAACCAGAAAACTGTGTATTCAGACAAAAGGTTTTCCAGCGTCAGTTGTACCTGACCCATCACAGATAGCCTAAAAGTCCAAATCCATGTTGACGATCACTGTGAGGCCCATCCGTGTTGGCGCATCAGTTTCCAAATCCGAGCTTCATTAGTACGCAGGAAGACTCCGTCTATTTTCTCCAGCAAAGTCCAATTTTTCATTGGCACGGGTAAGCTATCCCCAGAGGAGTCCAATCATACTTGGCACATCTGCTATTCCCCAGCAGAGTTATATTCCCCAGCAGGGTGTTACTTCAACAAGGTGCTTGGTCAAGTTCCCAAATTCCCCAGCGGAGTTGATTTCACTCTTCCAGCATTTATTTTGCTGGAATGATTCTGTGATATCCGGTTTATCCCCAGCGGAGTTGGCTTCGTCTTCAGCATTTATTTTGCTGAAGCGGTTTTCTGTACCCGACTTTCTCCAGCAGCCCGAGCCTGCATTAGCATATTGCATATATCATCATATTTGCATCATACCTGCATTTCATTTTCAAAATGCGTAGCATTTCCATCCTGAATGGAGCATTACGCCATAGAAAATTCAAACATATGCATATGCATACGAAGCATAAGCCAGGTTTTCTATCAGCCTCATATGGCATGTGAATTATTCTGTGATTAGTTCAGGGGCATTCATCCAGCAGCAGTGTTCAGACAATTCAGCAGTTTATTCGTATTTCAGATCATACAACAGTTATGCTTTGATCAATCAGTCATCTGGTATCGACAGACTTTTCTTCCCGTCAATTCCTATTGACGATGTGTTCCTCCAATAAGTGGATTTCTCCGTCTATCATTAGACGTCTTGAGTTCGAATATGGTGTTCTTTCCGTCTATCAGTAGACGATGTGAAGTTTCGGGTGTTTTTTTTAGTGGGGTTTCAAGATGGGGTTTCTCTAGCAAGTGGTTTTCATTCCGTCTATCAGTAGACGATGTGAAGTTTCAGGTGATTTTTCAGCGGGTTTCTTATCGTCAGATCATACGGATGGTGTGTTTCCCCAGCGAGTCTTCTCTGGTTATCTTTAGATGTTGAGGGGTTTCAAAGCGATCTTTCGGATAGTGGTTTTCTTTCTGTTTATTGGATGAGATGACATTTCAAGAGGGATCTTCTGACCGGCAATTCTTATTGACGACATGACTCTTTGAAGGTGGTTTTCTTCCCATTGGTCCTTACTAATGATGTGGCCTCTTTAAGGATATTATTCTTTCCATCAAATCCCGTAGGCGAAATGATTCTGAAATTTGATGGATGGTGTTGAAGTGCGTATGGGTGTCTTTCCGTCTATCCTTAGACGATGTGAGTATTGAAGTTTTCCTTCGGGATGGGTGTCTTTCCGTCTATCATTAGACGATGTGAGTATGGATTAAGGGTGTCTTTCCGTCTATCCTTAGACGATGTGAGTATTGATTTTTTCCTTCGGGATTATGGGTGTCTTCCCGTCTATCCTTAGACGATGTGAGTATTGAATTTTTCCTTCAGGATGGGTGTCTTTCCGTCTATCAGTAGACGATGTGAGTATTGATGGATTAAGGGGGTCTTCCCGTCTATCCTTAGACGATGTGAATATTGAATTTTTCCTTCGGGATGGGTGTCTTTCCGTCTATCAGTAGACGATGTGAGTATTGATGGATTAAGGGTGTCTTCCCGTCTATCCTTAGACGATGTGAGTATTTATTTTTCCTTCGGGCTGGGTGTCTTTCCGTCTATCAGTAGACGATGTGAGTATGGATTTTGGGTGTCTTTCCGTCTATCATTAGACGATGTGAGTATGGATCAGGGTGTCTTTCCGTCTATCCTTAGGCGATGTGAGTATTGGTTTGTTTCTTCGGATTTTGGGTGTCTTTCCGTCTATCCTTAGACGATGTGAGTATTGATGGTGTTCCTTCGGGATGGGTGTCTTTCCGTCTATCTTTAGACGATGTGAGTATATTTCTTTTCCTGTCTATCAGTAGACGATGTGAGAAGATCAGGTGTTTGTTGTTGCAACCCTCGAGTTTGTTATTCGTGGTATCACACAGGTAACTGGCATTAAAATCAGGAGTTCTTTATCAGATGATTGATCAGTTTGTTGCCGTGACGACTGGGTTCGGTTCTGGATTATGTCTCCCCAAGCAGTTTTACGGTATATTCTCATGGTTGGCAAATTTTCGGGTTTATTGGTATTCAACCGTCTTCTATCTTTGAATGTTTGAAGGCTGCGCGCTCTTCAACCCTTCAGGTCCAAGTCGCTTGAATAGGGGCAGCTGTTGCACCCTAAAATTTGACCAACCGGTGCCACTTTCGGTTTATGCTTCAACGCATTTCGCATTCGCATTAGCATATTGCATATGGCGCATTTCTTCAATCATGGGGATTTTATCGGGATTACAGCCCTGCTGTCGCTTTTCGGGTATCTCAGACTGGTTCGGATAATCGGATTTTATCTTGAGAAGTCGCGCGCTTCCTGGGTGTTTTCAGTTTATGCAGTGATTTTTGAGATTCTTGATATCTGGATTTATTGTTTTGCTTCGATCTGGTCTCGCGCTCTCTTTTACATTGGTTATTTGCATTTGTCTGCATTTTTAGGATTTAATAGATTTTTTAATAGGTTAATAGCTTTTTTTAATAGTTTTAAATAAATGGTATAGATTTTATTAGAGATTAAATAGGTTAATAGATTGTTAAATAGGAATCATTAGAGTTTTTATTTTTTTAGATATTGATGTTAATCTAGATAATAGAAATTAATAGTCTTTTTCATTAGTTTAGAGGTTAGTGGAATTGTTAGATTTTTATTAGTTTTAGTTTAATATAGAATTTAATTAGATGTTAATTCTTCTTTTAGGTTTAATTAGAGTTTAATATTAGTTATCTTTTAATTAGAGTAAGTCAGATTTTAGTTAGTTAATTAGGTTTAGGCTTTAATTAGTTTTCAATTAGGATTAATAATTTTTTAATTCAGATTTTTGTGGTCCAATTGATATCATTTTCGTGGGCCCAGAATGGCTTTTTGGAGGCCCAAATCAATATTAGTCCGTTTTGTCCATTTTTGTCCAAATTGCAGTGCCAAGTGTCAGCTATATAAGCTGCCACGCGTTCAGATGCAGCGACCCCACCTCACAACTCCAGACTCCCACACACTGCCACGTCTCACACACGTGCCCCTCTTCCATCTCATTCCCAGGCCACGCGTCTCTCTCTCAATCTTCCTCGGCGACACCTCATCCTCGCCGGAGCCCCCCATCGCCGGCCATGCAGCCACCGGCCCGGACGCTCCCCTCCACCGCAACGGTCACCGGAAGCCGGTAATCTCGCCGGAATCTGCAAATTTCCCCAGCAATCCAGATTCGTCCAATCTTCTCAGTCCACCTCCATTAGCTTCCTCACCGGAGTCATCGTCAACTTGCTGGAAACTTCATCCATTGCCGGAAACTTCAAGCAACCTCATAGATCTTCATCATCCCGCCCAGATCCTTCATCGACCTTCAGAAAAATCTCCAGAAATTCATGAAGATTCTTCAAATCTTCATCGTGTTCATACTCAGTTTTCCAGATATTCCTCAGTTCATCTTCGTCTACATGTTGTTCATCAATTTACAGAACATTCAATAACAATAACTTCAAGAGACCAACACTCATCTTCACTCCTGCTTCAATTTCTCACCAAAACACCAAGAAACACCATCCGATCTTCATCTTGGTCGTTCTTCCAGATCTCCGTTGAAGGCGTCAAGAAGCTTCATCATCAGATTCGTTTTTGAGGTCGTCTCCAGAACTTCCTCGCCAAGAACGCCATTGTAACGGATTCTCTAATCTCCAAACCCACTGCATCTTGTTCGTAGTAGATCTTCAAGAAGTGTTCTCCAGAACTCGTTGTATCCGTTACTTCACTCCAGGTTTGTTTCCTTTTCGCCACCTCCATGGTTGTTCATTCATTGAATTAGGGTTTCTCGTTTTGAGATTTGAAGTTCAGTTTTAGTTGATGGGGATGATCCAGGTTAGTTTGAGGTGAATAGTTTAAGGATTAGAGAGAGGTTGTTTGAATTCGTGAGTGGTTGTTTAGGGTTTGAGAGTTTCAGAAGAGGGCTTGAGAGAGAATTTCAGAGCATGAGCGGCGCATTAGGTTTGGCAGATGAACAGTGAACGGCGTTTTAGGGTAGAAGTGTTAGTTTTGTTAATTGGTGATGGTTGGATTAGGTTTTGGATTGGGCTAAGCCCAAGTCTGAGTTTGCTTAGCGCACCTCCCTCATTTACTCGTTACCCCCCCCCCCCTTGTGTGAGAATGCTGAAGGATTTGGTTTGGGCTTAGGCCCTAAGTGCTACGCGCACCCCCCTGTATTTGGGCCCTTTCTGAATAACTAGAGTTGTTGCTATCGCTGCACCCCCCCTTTGTTTTCTTTTCTTTTTTTATTTTCTTTGTTCCATTCATGTTAGAAAATAATCCATAAAAAATAGTAGGATGAACCAATTAATTCCCTTCTTTTTTCTGTAGGTTCCTACTTCAATTTAGAATTTTATAGTGAAAAAATATTGAATTGATCATGCATTTTCATTTTTATTTGCATTTTTGTATTTTAATTGGTATTGAATAATTGGTTTGTGGTGTGTCTGCCCTGCTGATTTTATTTCTCTCATTTGGTAATGAAGTTTGCTCTAGTTTTTTAGTATGTTGTACTAGGCTGATGCATACTCCCCATAGGACTTTTGTGGATTTTTTAGAGATTGATTGATGTTGTTTTAGGGTTAGAGAGTAGAGACCTCATAACTTGCTGGTTAACCCTTGACCATTCATATGTTAGGGATTGTTTAGTAGCCTTAGAAGTTGACTTAGGCTTTGAGATTTGATCTTGGGATCATAGAGCCATGTAGGTTTCCCCTAGATTTTTGGTAGTTTTTTATAGAGTGTTTTGCTATTTTTGGCTTGAGCTTGAGAATAGGAGAAGTCTTGAGGGCTTCTGACTTTGAAGTTCAACTGTGGTTGAACTTCAGAGATAGTTTCTTTGGGTTTGAGGGTCTGTGGTTTCTTCTTGAAGATGGAGGCTGGATGAAGTCTTGGTGGAGCTTGCAAGGAGGCATAGATTGAGGTCCTAGTCTAGGAGTTTGCTCTCTTTCTGTGAGGTTTGAGACCCTGAAGTTTGAGGGAAATTCATGGTACTTTCCTGAGGAAGGTACTATGGATGGCTTTCACTCTTTCTTCTCACCTCTTTCTCAAGTATCCAATGATGTTGGAGGCTTCTTATGAGTTTAGTTTCTCCTGAGGAGGAACGTAAACCGATCACAGTTGTTGAGCCACATGGGATATGATTCCTAAGTGGAAGCCTCCTGGTACTTTCCTGAGGAAGGCACTAGGGGTCTGTTCACTTAGTTCCCTTAGTTCATGTAGGATTTATCAAGTATCCAATGATGTTGGAGCCTTCATGTGAGTTTAGTTTCTCCTGAGGAGGAACGTAAATCGATCACAGTTGTTGAGCCACATGGGATATGATTCCTAAGTGGAAGTCTCCTGGTACTTTCCTGAGGAAGGCACCAGGGGTCTGTTCACTTAGTTCCCTTAGTTCATGTAGGATTTCTCAAGTATCCAATGATGTTGGAGCCTTCATGTGAGTTTAGTTTCTCCTGAGGAGGAATGTAAACCGATCACAGTTGTTGAGCCACATGGGATATGAGTCCTAAGTATAAGCCTCCTAGTACTTTCCTGAGGAAGGCACTATGAGTCTGCCTACTTAGCTCCCTTTCTTTGGTAAGCTTGTTTTGAAGCTTGAAGATTGGGATTGATTTCTGTTGTGTAGGGTTTTGCTTAGGGTTTTGCTTAGAGATTTGATTAGGGTTTTGCATAGGGCTTTGCTCAGGGGTTTGATTAGGGTTTTGTTTAGGGGTCCTGCTCAGGGTTTTGGCTTAAGCTTTGGATAGGAGTTTGTCAGGCTGGTTCGCCTTCTCTTTGTGTTGTTTTACTTGTGTGGTGCTGTGCTGCATTAGACTTAGGGGTTCATCTAAATATTTCTAAGATAGGTGCATCTTAGAAATAGGCTTTGTGTGCATGAGAAGTTGAGGTGGTCCTCCTTCTGCTTGTTTGTTATTGAGTGGCTTTGCTTGCTGGTATTTGGTAGAGCTGAGCTCCCTTACCTATGTGATTTGAGGCCTTTGTGCCTTGATTTTTTGGTTGTTGCATTCATGCATATTTCCAGTATTTCTTTACTTTGCAGTGATTCCTGTCTGCTGTTCAGTCCTGTTGCCATGATCCCTTAGGAGCTCTAACTTCTCTGCTATGGAGGAGTTATGATAGACATTAGGTGGGTTAACCAGGCATGATAACATTAGGTAGATTCCCCTTTTTAACCATAGTTTTAGGGTGTCTCTTTCCTTTCTCGAAACAACAGAAAAACACTTGAACAGCTTGTGTCGTGCGTAGTCGAACTACGTTTGCTCTGATCTTCCATGCTGTATGGAAGTACGTAGGCACAGGACGCGATGTCCTGGCGAGCAACCTTTCCCCCCGTCTAGATGTAGGTAGTCGAACTACGTTGACTCTGACTTTCCCATTGCACGAGGGAGTACGTAGGCCCAGAACAGCGTATGTTCTGTCGAGTCCTGTCCTTTTCTTTTCAGACTGACCATTAGCGTAGATAGATAAACACACCCTTTTCCTTATAAACACCAAGCACGGATCCCGTCGAGTACGACGGACATGAGGGGTGCTAATACCTTCCCCTTGCGTAACCGACTCCCGAATCCAGGTTTTGGTTGCGATGACCATACCTTTCCCCGTTTTTTGCGAGGTTTACTTCGAGCGTTTCCTTTCCCCCCGTTTGGGATAAATAACGCACGGTGGCGACTCTTCTGTTAGCCGGCGCCGATTTTCGCAGTAGCGACACCATGAAATGACATTTTTCCCAATTAAGGACAAGGTTCACTTTGGCGCATCTTTTGAGTACCATTTCTAAATTCGACAGGCAGCTTTCAAAGCTTTGTCCGCATACAGAGAAGTCATCCATGAACACTTCCATGATATCATCTATGAAATCTGCGAAGATTTCCATCATGCATCTTTGAAAGGTTGTTGGAGCATTGCATAGTCCGAACGGCGTTCGGCGGTAGGCAAAAGTACCATAGGAACAGGTAAATGTTGTCTTTTCCTGGTCATCGGGGTGAATAGGGATTTGAAAGAATCCCGAATAACCATCTAGATAGCAGAAGTACGAATGTTTCGCTAGTCTCTCCAACATTTGGTCTATGAAAGGTAAAGGGAAGTGATCTTTCCGAGTCGCCTTGTTCAGTTTTCTGTAATCGATACACATCCTATTTCCGGTCACAACTCTTTGGGTTATCGATTCGCCTTTCGCATTCTTCACTACACTAACGCCTCCTTTCTTGGGTACTACGTGTACTGGGCTGACCCATTGGCTGTCGGAGATTGGGTATATGATTCCTGCGTCTAGTAGCTTTTTCACCTCGTCTTTGACTACAGTGCTTAGGATCGGGTTTATCCTTCTCTGATGTTCTCTTGAAGTTTTACAGTCTTCCTCCAGCATGATATGGTGCATACAGATGGAGGGACTTATGCCTTTTAGATCGCTCATATTATAGCCTAACGCGGTTGGGTATCTCCTTAGGACTTCTAATAGTCGCTCAGTTTCTGATTGTCCTAAGTTAGCGTTTACTATTACTGGTCTTTTGAATTTTGTATCCAAGAATTCATATCTAAGAGTTTTGGGTAGCTCTTTAAGTTCTAAAGCTAGGTTTTTCGGACCTGACATGTGATTTGGAGTGAGTGCTAAGATCTCTCTCAGACTATCATCTTTGTATGGTGCACGCCAGTTGTCGTCTTCATGAATATCAGGGATCGGGATTTTCATGATTTCAGAATATGTAGTTTCCTCCTTTTCTAATTCTCGTATGCATTCGTCAATTACATCTACTATATAGCATGTGTCATCGATGGCTGGTGCCTTCAAGAATTTAGTAAGGATGAACTCTATCTTTTCTTCTCCTACTTCGAATGTTAGCCGTCCTTTCTTTACGTCTATAATAGCTCCGGCTATAGCTAGGAATGGTCTTCCTAGGATAATTGGGGTAACAGAGTCCTCTTTGATGTCCATGATTATGAAGTCGGTTGGGATGTAGAATTGTCCTATGCGTACTAGAACATTTTCCAGTATTCCGACGGGGTATTTGACTGATCGGTCAGCCAACTGTACGGACATTTTAGTTGGTCATAGTTCTCCCATATTCAGCTTTTTGCATATAGATAAAGGCATGATGCTTATACTGGCTCCTAGATCGCATAGAGCTTTGTCTATTACGAACTTTCCTATGACGCAGGGTATGGAAAAACTACCTGTGTCTTTTAGTTTAGGAGGCATGTGGTTTTGAATGATTGCGCTACATTCGGCAGTAAGTGTCACTGTCTCGTTATCCTCTATTTTCCTTTTATTAGACAAAATTTCTTTAAGAAACTTAGCGTATGACGGCATTTGAGTTATCGCTTTTGTGAAAGGAATAGTGATGTTTAGTTGTTTTAGAAGTTCGACAAATTTCTTAAATTGTACTGAAGTTTTGGAGTTTATTAATCTTTGAGGATAAGGGATAGGTGGTTTATATGGCGCTGGAGGCACGTATGAGTTTTCATCTTTGGCGGCTTTTCGCTCGTCACATTCCTTCTTTTCTGTTTCAGACTCCTTTTCGGTTGGTTTATCGGATTTCTGTTGCATTACTAAATCTTTGTTCCTAGGATCTGTTGGGCCTTCCAATTCTTTTCCACTTCTTAATATAACAGCGTTTGCGTGACCTTTTGGATTAGGTTCGGACTGTCCTGGAAATGTTCCAGCTGGGGCAGCTGCAGAGGCTTGTTGTTGGGCCACTTGTGATATCTACGTTTCGAGCATTTTGTTGTGGGTGGCTAAAGCGTCTATTTTTTCGGTCAGCTGTTTCATTTGCTCGCTAGTGTGTATGTTTTGATTTAGGAATTCTTTGTTTGTTTGAGCTTGAGTAGCTATGAATTTTTCCATCATCAACTCGAGGTTTGATTTCCTAGGGCTAGTCTGGGCAGCAGCTGGTTTCTGATATCCTGGCGGAGCACCTGGTGCTTGCAAGGCATTATCGTTCTTGTAGGAAAAGTTTGGGTGGTTCCTCCATCCTGGGTTGTAAGTATTTGCGTAAGGATTTCCTTGAGCGTAATTTACTTGGTCTGGTGGGATTCCGGCCAACAATGGGCACTCGGGCGCATTATGAGTGGCGATTCCGCATAACTCGCAGTTTGGAGTTATAGCAGCGACGGTTGCAGTGGGGTTAACGGTCAGACTGTCGATTTTCTGTGCTAGAGCATCTACTTTAGCGTTGAACTTTTCAAGGCTGCTGATCTCGTACATCCCACCTTTCGCTGCGGGTTTCTCTGCTGGAATGCGTTCACCTCCCCATTGGCAGTGGTTCTGAGACATGTTTTTGATTAGTTGATAGGCTTCGTCGTATGGCTTATCCATAAGTGCACCGCCCGCGGTGGCGTCTACCGTTAATCTGGTGTTGTATAGAAGCCCATTATAGAAAGTATGGATCGTCACCCAGTCTTCTAGACCGTGGTGAGGACATGTTCTCATCATATCTTTGAACTTTTCCCACGCTTCGTAGAGAGATTCAGTATCTTTTTGTCGAAATCCGTTGATTTGGGCTCTAAGCATAGCAGTTTTGCTTGGCGGAAAATATCTTGCTAAGAAAACGTTCTTCAACTGTTCCCATGTCGTAACGGAGTTGGATGGTAAGGATTGTAACCATGTCCAAGCTCTATCTCTAAGAGAGAAAGGGAAAAGACGAAGTTTTATTGCGTCTGGAGTTACTCCATTTGCTTTCACTGTGTCTGCGTATTGTACAAACTTCGTTAAGTGTTCATTTGGATCCTCAGTTGCATTTCCTGAGAATTGATTTTGTTGTACAGCTGACAGCAATGACGGTTTTAGTTCAAAATCGGTTCGATTTATAGCTGGGGCAGCTATGCAACTTCTAGGCTCCATCTGAAAGGGTGTAGCGTATGCCTTCAACGGTTTGTTTTGAGGTCATTCAGCCATCTTTGCTTCTTCAATAGGAGGACGAGCTAGAAGATCAGGAATGTTGTGTCTTCGTTGATATTCGACGATGCGCCTTCTTAGATGTAAGAAGCGCTCTAGTTCAGCGATTGTAGGTTGTAAGACTTCGCCTTGTGAGCGAGTACTTGGCATACAATCGAAGAACGAGTAGAGGGAGAGAGAATTGTTAACCTAGTCTATACTGTGTAACAAAGGATTACACTATTGACTAAACGGGTCCCCGGCAACGGCGCCAAAAACTTGATCGCGACTTTCTATGTCTAACAAATAAAACTGCAAGTGCACAGCCTATCGCGTAGTAATAATAGATATCGATCCCATAGGGACTCGTAATCAATCTAGTATTATCGGGTGTTACGGTGTTTAGCTAGGTCGGTTTGGTTTCAAGTTGAATAATGGCAGAATAAATGCGTAAACTAAAGGGAACTAAAACTTTTACTTAAGATATAAATTTATGAATCGATATGCAATAATTTTGTTCTTCGGGGATTTGACAATTTATTGGCGTATTAAGTGTTTTCAAACTTAGTTTAAGAAGAAAATAGTGATCTAAAGACTTTTGTCTCACGATGGTTGTTGACGCTAGTCGCAACTCTAAGGCGGAACGTATGTTGTCGCTATCCCGTTCGGGGTTAGAGTTACTTTTTGAAAATCTCTAAATTCTAATCCTTTTTAAAGCGCTTTCGCTGTTTTTAAATCGAATGCCTAGTTTTTACTATCTGGTCTTAGTCGCAGTTGTCGCTTGTTGGTTCGTACCTTAATATGGTTTCCCACTGTCGTGGCAAAACCACCGTAAATAGCTTCTCACTGTCGTGACAAAGGTTTATTTAGAATTTTGATTAAAAACTAAAACCATAACTGAGTTTTGAAAAGAGAAAGACTACGCCAATTATTACCAAATTCCGTCTGAATTATTATTACATATTGATTACGGTAATTTAGCTAGACATGGAAAAAGAAATGGTAATACATAAATAAAAGCAGTAATTAATAACATACATCATAATGAAAATTGCAATTACGATTAAAAATGAAAACCTGGAAATATTCTAATTGGCTTTTGGGCAGATCCTCCACAATGTTGGCAGGATTCTGGTCTTTGTGCCAATTGATCATACAAGGAAAATGGGAATTACAAAATATCAAAGAATACAGAGAAGGAAAAGAGAAACAAATAAGAATATAAGAACGGTAAGGTTGCTCTGAAGATGAATTGGCAGCACTTCGTTGTCTTGAATGCGGCTCCCTTTTTCAGGTCCCAACCTCTTCCTTTTATAGAGGGAGAGTATCTAACGGTTATTCCTTCAGGAAGTGGGTTTGAGGCAGAAAAGTAGGAGTTAGTGGCCAAACTTTTGGTCTTTGAGGGGGAATTTTTGCACGTGACTTCATTCTGCATGTTCTGGCTGCATGACGGTCGTCATGGAGGTGTGACGGTCGTCACACGCACGACGAGCGTAACGGTTGTGTGACGGTCGTCACATCAGTAAAACTCGTTTCTGCTGTTTTTCTCTTGGTTTTTCATCCATTTTTCACTTGTTTTTGCTCCTTTTCTTCATATTGCTTTGCTTGGACATGTTCTTCGAATGCCTGCATAATACTTAGACAAATAGCATGGAATGCCCCGAATTCGGAGTGAAACCGGTCAAACATTAGTTAAAACACATGTCATTTTATATATACATTTTCGCGTTATCAGTCGGCTCTGACCTACAGGGCTTCAAAGGTACCACCACCAAGCCTTAGGGATATGTGGAGCTGCTCGTCACCTTCGGGCCGAGGAGACAGCCAAATAGGTGAAAGTTCGTTTCTTGGTGATCGAATGCCCCTCCTTGTAGTAGTGCATCCTGGAAAGGCCGACCTTGGCTGAACTGACCACGGTACCATCTACAGTCCACCTGAAGATGAAGTACTACACGACCAGGGGGCAGGTCGTCACCCTTCACGGGGACATTGAGGCGGTTAGGAGATGCTTCGAGGTGGCGCTCAAAGGGCTCAACTCGATCAACGTCCCCACCAAGTCTACCGACAAGCCATCCCGGACTGAGGAGTAGAAGCCACTCCCTCACGTCAACTCCGTCGACCTCGACAGTTGCTTCCCCAAAAAGCAAGAGAAGAGCATGAAATCCAAAGACACCCCTCTAGCAGACAACAGGCAGCTGTCCCACCCAACGCGCCTCATTCCAGACGGAGACTTCGAGTTCATCTCTTGGAGATGACCCAGGAAGAAGCATGAAGTTTGGCACGGGACTGTTGCAACTGCGAAAAGGAGGGCTGGTAAACAGACAGAAGAGTCGCCACCGAACGTTATTTATCCCAAAGAGAGGGAAAGGAAACGATCGAAGAAAACCTAAAAGAAACGGGAAAGACAAGGTCATCGCAACCAAATCTTGGGTTCGGGAGTCGGTTACGCAAGGGGAAGGTATGAGCACCCCTCACGTCCATTGTACTCAACAGGATCCATGCTTGTTGTGTAATCTATGGGTGAAAAACTATCTAAAAGTTACTGCTCAACCAAAATTTCAAGATTTTTAATACATGTGCTTACCTATGTAAGTAACGTGTAGACCTATTCGATGCATGTGTCTACCTGTATAGGTCATGTGTCGACCTGTACAGGTTATGTGTCGACATATACAAGTGGACATCAAACAAAAGCTACAGGCTTTAAAACTGACCTACATATGTTGACTCATAACTCGTATGTGTCGACACATAGACCTATTTTCACATAAAAACTTGTTTTTAATGCATGAAACCTTTTCTAAATTATTCCTAAGTTTCATAATACTAAGATGTACATTTAGACTCAGAGAATATTATCCAATATACATAAATGATAAATTGTTCTAGTGTTGACATCATTCAAAATAATTCTAATAGGAAGGTGCACTCACAAGAACACCTTATATGATCAAATTCCATAACCATTTTGTTGCGGTGAGAATTGGATATCAAGTTATTAATTAACTTGAATCACAAAGAATAAAGTTCACCACCGAGCTTTGATTTATCCAAAGGAAAGGGTAAAAATCGAAGAAAACCCTAAGTGTGCTATGTAACGACACAGCTAAGAAAATCTAAGGTTCGGGGCTTGGTTATGCCTAGGGAAGGTGTTACCATCCTAAGCATATATAGTACTCTACAAGAACCTCTTGTTAGTATTTTTGTTATGCTATAGTTTGCTTGCTAAAGGGAAAAGATGTTAAGGTAAATACCTAGGGTATATACACTAAGTATGTTTGCTAAGACGTCGCATCTCGTGCCTACGTATCGTAACAAGGGTGGAATCAGAGCAACCGTAGTTCTCCTTACTAGGGATGAGGAACTCTTGATTGTGGTTAAGGTTCCAGAGTGGACACTACAAGAAAAACTGGAATTAGCTAGGGGTTAAACCCCTCACTAAGTCAAAAAATCCATCACAAAACCAAGATTTGCGAGGGGACAGAGCCCCTAGCTAATTAGGGCATCGCAAATCATTGGTGAGGGGTTAAGCACCTCGCAAAAATGGTGAGGGGATAAGCCCCTCGCAAAATGTAATTTAAAAAAATCCCCCTTCTGCACCACAGACGTAGCCACAGAGTAGAGCCAGAGAGGGGTTCAGACCTGTCACAGCATATTGCGAGGGGTTAAGCCCCTAACTAAATCACGTGATTCTTTAAATTAGTGAGGGGCGAATCCCCTAGCCAGCTGTGTAATGCACTTGCGAGGGGTTTAGCCCCTAGCCAGATGTCCCCCATTTTTGGATTTGCGAGGGGTTAGCCCCTAGCCAGCAGTTATATTATTTTTTTTAAAATTTAATAATTGTATTGAAATAATTATATTATAGAATAATAATATATATAATAAATTTTTATTATATTTTATAATTATATTATTATACCTAGAATAATATAATTATATAATAAAAATATATATATTAGAATAATAATATATTATATAATAAATTTTTATTACATTTTATAATTATATTATTATAATTAAAATAATAAAATTATATAATAAATAAAAATATATTTTAATATAATGATATAATAAATAAAAATATATATTTTGTAAAATAATAATTTAGAACTAATAGTATAATAAAAGTAAATATTCAAATCTATCATTAAAATAAAAATAATTCATGACAATTAAAATAAAATATAAAAATATATATATAATTCATAACACATTTAGTCAACTTCTTCATCATCCCCCTCATCCTCCTCATCCTCCTCATCTTCCTCATTTCTTCCTTCCACACCTTGATTCATATGCATTGCCATAAATTGTTCAAATTTCAATGCGCGCTCATTTGCAATCCGCATTGCTTCCTCATACTCCGCTGTTTTTCTCTTCAATTCTTCCTCCATCTGAGCTTGTCTTCTCCTCATTTCCTCCATCTCTGCTTGTCTAGCTGCTGCCTCACGTGCTGCCTCGGTCTGAGCCAAATTTCTCACAGTTTCAAGCATATCAGCGGTTAATATAGGTGGACGTGATGATCCTTCTCCATCATCAAGTCTCATCCTGAAAGTCCTATCACTACGATAGAACTGGTAATATTCCATACTGCACATGTATAAGGTTGTTCATGTTTAAATTTATATTTAAGAAAAGGGGAATTGATCTACCTACAAACTTATGACTTTACCTACCTAATATATACCATATTATGTTTCTACGAATTTACATGCTTTATAAAATTTTAACTTACAAATTATATAATTATATGTTTCTACAAATATTATGTACGTAATATGTTATTAAAAATTATATTAATATTTTAGAAAATGTATATATTACAAATTATATACTTTATATAAAAAGTTTGTATATGTAACTTAAATATATTATAAATTATATTTTTTTATGATTTAACTTATACTTTTTAAATAAAAGTGTATATTGATATATATAATCTAGTTTCTATTATAAAAAAATATATAATATGTTTTCAAATTTAAATAAATAAATATTCTGTTTTTAAAAATAATATATAATATGTCTTAATATTCAGATTTAAATATGTTTATAAATAAATAAATATTCTATTTTAAATAAATATTATGTTTTAAATAAACAATATATAATATAAATCTGTTTTATATTCTGTTTAATATTTAATATAATATAAATAAATAATATTCTGTTCTAATATAATATAATATAAATATTATGTTTTAAATATTATGTTTTATATAATATAAATAATATATTTTGTTTAATTATATAATCTATTTAATATTTAATAAATAAACATTCTGTTTTATGTAAATAAATATACAATTTTATATAATATTTTGTTTTAATATACAGTTTTAATAAATAAATAAATCATAAATAATATATAATATTCTGCTTTAAATAAATATACAGTTTTAAATACTAAATATTCTGTTTTAAATAAATAATATATAATAAAAATCTGTTTTATAATAATTTGTTTATAAATATGTTTATAATATATGTTTTAAATGTGTTTATAATATAAATTTTAATATGTTTTATATTATAACAGATAAATATGTTTTAAATAATATATATATATATATATATAATATTAATATTTTAATTAAAATTTATTTTATAATCTAAATATTAAAATCTGTTATGTAAAACTATACATAAATATGTTATGTAAAAATTTATTTTATCAACAGCCACCACACACATAATTTTTGAAATAGATATTCATCTAAAATTTTAAAAAATAACAAAAGTGTGTATCTTTTGATCTTCTTCCTTGTTGCTGGTTCCTCTTTACAAAAACTTGATAACTTCTTTTATTCACAGTACATACAACAAACAAATAAATAAACAAAATTAATTAATAAATCTAAATAATAAAATAAACTATAAATACGAAAATAATAAACATAAATAAAATAACTTACTTTTATAAATGTTGAAAGATGAAGGAGGAAGAAGAAGATAAGAAAATCTGAGAATAAAATGGAAAAGAAGAGGAATGAAATGGGAAAGAAGAAGAATGAAATGGGAAAGAAGATTTAATGTGGGAGGAGAAATGGAGAAGACAGAGAGAGGAATGGGTGGGCTGCGAAATAAATTCAGAATTTAATGTTGTAGTTTGCGAGGGGATACTCCACGCAATGCTCAACGGTCACATGACGTGGCAGCATTTGCGAGGGGCTACTCCACGCAGCGTACTCACATGCAATTTGCGAGGGGCATCCCCTAGCCACGTTTTGCGTGTGGTAGACCATTGTGCAGAGTGATGCAGAGGAATAATTGCTTTTTCAGTGGGATTTGACTAAAGTAGGGCATTTAGTGAGGGGTTGCCCCTCGCAAAATGGGAACGTAACATGGTGAGGGGCTACCCCCTCGCAAATTGATCAGCCTTTCCACCAAAAAATGCGCTGAACCCTAGTAAAAGTGCATTTCAAAATTCAAAATTTTTTCCCTCCTTCATTGCGAGGGGTATCCCCTAGTTAAATGTTTATATTTTTTTTCTCCCCTATTTTACAGTTTACGAGGGGTTTAACCCCAAGCAAATGGTTTTATTTTAGTGAGGGGTTTTCCCCCTAGCCCATGCCCCTAGCTAATTTAATGATTTCTTGTAGTGGGAGTAAGTATTCATAACCATGATACTTACATAGAGTTAATCAACTCTCTAAATCTAAGTTGAAAACTAACTATAATTGACCTTAACCAAAGTCAAATGGGAAAGTGAGTACTTATAACCATGATACTCACATAGAGTTTACCAATTCTATACCTAATTCTAAATTACAAGACCGATTAGTTCTAACCAGACCTAAAGGAGGAAGATAACAGTTAGTTGTTAGTGGTTAGAGGGCTCGACAAGATATCGCATCTTATGCCTACGTATCCTGACTAGGAAAGGAATTAGAGCCTCCGTAGTTCGACCTAATTAGGAATGAGGAACTCTTGATAACGATCAAGGTTCCAAGGGGGAGAGTAAGTGTTCATAACCATGACACTTACACGGAGTTAACTAACTCTCTAAGTCTAAGTTAAAAATCTAACTTAATTAGGGCAAACTTTAAACAAAGTCAAAAGGGAAAAGTGAGTACTCATAACCATGATACCCACATAGAGTTTACCAACTTTAAACCTAATTCTAAGTTACAAGACCAATTGGTTCTAACCAGACCAAAAGGAGGGAGATAGCAGTTAGTTGTTAGTGGTTAGAGGGTAAAGGGTAGAGGGTAGAGGTTAGAGGGCTCGACAAGATATCGCATCTTGTGCCTACGTATCCTGACTAGGAAAGGAGAATCAGAGTCACCGTAGTTCGGCTTAACTATGGTTGAGGAACTCTTGATAACGATCAAAGTTATAAGGGGAAGTAAGTATTCATTACCATGATACTTACACGGAGTACGACGACTCTAAACCTAAACTAGGTTATAACAGGCAAGACTCTCACAAGGTTTCAGAGGAAAGATGGACAAGGCTATCCGACAGGACATGACACTCAATTGTGGAATCCCTTCCTTTGGAATCATATATAGACAATTAATACGAGGAAATAGGATCAAGTGATGAAAGTACCAGACACAAAATAGAATTAGGCAAAGAGAAATAATGCGGCGAAAAAAATGCATGAGTTAGATGAATAGAGACGAGCATAAGATAATGAGAAAGAGATGGTCAAACGAAACTCAAATAAATAAAATAAAAAATTTAGAGAAATAAAAAAATTTAACAAAAATTATTAACCAAATTTCTCACAAAGTTATTAACAAACAAATAATCAAGATTACTTAACAAAACAATTAACAAAGATTTTTAACAAGATATATTTTTTTAACAAAATTATTAATAATGATAATTAATAAAGAAAAGATTAACAAAAGATTAACAAGAAAATGAAAAGATAGAAAGGGTGTTGAGAGTGATCAAGAGGTGCAAACAGCATTCAAAAATGGACTATGGGCTTTAAGAGAAAAATTAATACAACAAAACTCAAATTCATTCTAAACCTATTTAAATAACAATTATAATAAAAAAAAATTTTAAAAATAAAATAAAATAAATGAGCACAGAAAAAAGAAAACGAATTAAATTGTATTAACAGCACACGAAACCTCTGGTTTTTTCGTTTCTTCCTTAAGTTGCCGCCCTTTCTTCTCACTTTCGATCTCCTTGTTTCTTGCGCGGCTTCTTCTTCATCTTTTCAAAACGGCACCGACT
Source organism: Lathyrus sativus (assembly GCA_963859935.3). Lineage (NCBI taxonomy): Eukaryota > Viridiplantae > Streptophyta > Magnoliopsida > Fabales > Fabaceae > Lathyrus > Lathyrus sativus. The sequence goes on along the minus strand of OZ012737.1, from coordinate 669,795,844 downwards.
AAACTTGACAACAACTTTCGATTCCGCCTTCTCCCTCCGTCAAGAACACCTTTTCACTTTATTTGCTTCGGTTTGACCGTGACTCATGTTCGTTTCCTATCGATTTTAGGTCCGCGCTTCGATTTGTGCTCCTGTTCCATATCACTCTTTTCTTCTCTTGTAGTTCTCGCTGCGATTTGGAAGTCTGGTGATGAAAAAAATCAAAAATTGATGATGAAAGAAACAGTGCGCAAAGGTTAGTGGTTTGCAAATCGCGTTTGAATCTATTCACTATTTTCTCTGCTTGTTTTTTATTCACTTTCTCTGTTCACTCTATTTCGCGGCAGATGGTTGGTGGTGAAAGGGGTTTTGCTTTGGATTTGTATGTGAGGTTTAAGATGATTTTGAGAAGTATTGAGTTGAATTGGAGGTTCTGAGTTCATCTCTGTACGTGTTTATGTTGCTTACTGTTGGTTCTGCAAAGGGCGGTTTACAAAGGTTTTATGGGGTGGAGGTTGATGAACAGTGGATGAATTGGAACGTCATTGAAGATGGAGAATGGAAACAGTGGCTGAAGGTGGAAACAAAATTCAAAGGTTTTATGCACTTTTCCTTGTTCCTCTTCTTTCTTCCAACAGAGTTTTTTTTTGTTCTTCCCTCATCTTTCTGTCTTTCTTTCTTCCTTTAAAACTAAATAAACTTCTCTCTTACATCTTGGAATTGGAATGCATTATATTTGTCTTGTAATTGTGATACATCTCTTTCACTGCAGGTTTGGTATGGTCGATGTTATGCTTTCTGTGAGATGTTGGATCGAACTCTAGTATGGTCGAAGTCTGTTCGCGAGTAATGTATGTTGTAGTCGAAGTCTGTTTTAACATGCATTAGTAAATATTGCTAGGGTTGTTAGCATGTTGAATTGGGCCTTGCTTGTAAACTCAATTGTTTAAGTTAGCTTGTACCCTAAGTTGGCTTGTAATGGGTAATTGTTAAAAAGCCCATTAGGTTAGTGTGCTATTTTATTATAAATAGGATGCTAGTTTCTCAATCTTAGAATAAGGAAAAATAGGAAGATAAAATCCTAATTTCAAGGGAGAGAGGTTATTTTGTTATTCTTGTATACTTGTAATCTTGTTCTAAGAGAAAGGAAAGAATAGCAATTTAATAACCAATCCTTGTTGTTCCTTGTTGTTTTACCTTGTTTTCTTTGTTAACCCTAACCCTTGTGAGTTTCTTGATCATTAAGAAACCGTTTATACTTTGTTTAAAGGTATCCAATTCACAAAAAATTGGTGTGGTGAGCGTGGAGAAGATGCCTTCAACAAAGTATGAGATTGAAAAGTTCACCGGAGTGAACGACTTCGGTCTGTAGCGCTTGAAGATGAAAGCCCAATTGGTTCAATAGGGTTGTTTGGAAGCGTTGAAGGGTGAGGCAGCTATGGACGCTGCGTTAACGGCAAAAGAAAAGACGGGCATGATCGAGAAAGTACACAGCGCAATATTGTTGAGCCTTGGTGATAAGGTTCTTCGACAGGTATCAAAGGAGACTACAGCATCGGGATTATGGGTGAAACTTAAAAGTTTGTACATGACCAAATCTCTGATGAATCAACTCTACCTGAAGCAAGCTTTATATTCATTCAAGATGAGTGAAGATAAAGTGTTGGCTGAGCAGTTGGATATGTTCAACAAGCTGATTCTTGATCTTGAAAATATTCATGTGAAGATCGATGATGAAGATCAAGCACTGTTGTTGTTGTGTGCTTTGCCCAGAACACATGCTCACTTCAAAGAAACTCTCTTGTATGGAAGGGAGTCCCTGACCTTTGAAGAAGTTCAATCAGCCTTGTATTCTAAGGACTTGAACGAACGAAAGGAGCATAAACCTTCGACGGTGGGCGAAGGTTTGGCCGTTAAGGGAAAATTCTTGCGAAAGGATGGTAAGTTCGACAAGAAGAAAGGTAAAAGCCAACAGAAGTATTATAGTGGCGAAACATCTAGTATTCGATGTTATCACTGTAAGAAGGAGGGTCACATAAGAAAGGTGTGCCCTGAACGTCTGAAAGATCATGGAGGTAATGGCAATGCAGCCATTGTTCAAGATGCCTTCGACTCATCTGATGTTCTTGTGGTTTCAAGTGGCGGCTCGAGGAAAGAGTGGATTATGGATTTAGGTTGCACTTGGCACATGACTCCAAACAGAGAATTGTTCGAGAAGCTATGTGATCAAGATGGTGGATCTATGCTGCTGGGAAACAACAAATCTTGCAAAATTGCAGGTATTGGATCTGTTAGATTCAAGCTCCATGATGAGTCAATAAGGTTATTGACTGAAGTCAGGTACGTACCTGACTTAAAGAGAAACTTGATTTCTCTTGGTGAATTCGACAGAAAAAGATACGTTTTTCAAGGAGAGAAAAGTATCCTAAGAGTCGTGAAGGGGTCGAAGGAAGTCTTGAGAGGCGTGAAGAAACAAGGCTTGTATACCCTTGAGGCTGAGGTTGTAAGTGGTTCGACAAATGTTGCATCCACAAAACTTATGTCGAAGACAGAATTATGGCACATGAGATCGGGCCATGTCAGCGAAAGAGGTCTGGTCGAATTGGGGAAGCAGAACCTGCTAGGAAGTGACAAAGTCGAAAAGTTAGAATCTTGTGAATCTTGTGTATTTGGTAAATCCTATAGGGCGAAGTTTAACAAAGGCAAGCAAAGAACACATAGATCCCTGGATTACATTCATGCTGATCTTTGGGGGCCTGCAAGGAATCCTTCACACTCAGGTGCAAGGTATTTTCTATCCATCGTTGATGACTATTCCAGAAAGCTATAGGTATTCATTCAGAAGACGAAGGATGAAACTTGTGAGAATTTCAAAAGATGGAAGATTCTGGTCGAAACTCAAATTGGCAAAAAGGTTAAGAGGTTGAGAACCGACAATGGCCTTGAATTCTGTAACGAAGCGTTCAACAGTTACTGTGTTGAGTCTGGGATTGCAAGGCATAAGACTGTAGCAGGTACTCCTCAACAAAATGGCTTAGTTGAGAGATTCAATCGAACAATCCTTGAAAGGGTTAGATGCATGTTGGTTAGTGCTGGATTGAAGAAGGTGTTTTGGGAGGAAGCTGTTTCGACAGCAGCTTACCTGATAAATAGATGTCCCTCGACTGCCTTGGGAATGAAGACACCTGAAGAAGTTTGGTCGGGACATCCACCTAGTCTCAACAGACTGAGAGTATTTGGCTGTGTGGCCTATGCTCATATTAGGCAAGACAAGGTCGAACCTAGAGCTCTGAAATGCATGTTCATGGGATACCCTAAAGGAGTTAAAGCTTATAGGCTATGGTGCCTGGAGCCAGGTCACATGAGGTGTATCACCAGTCGAGATGTAGTTTTCAATGAAGTAGAGATGGCTTTCAAGAAAACTGATGATGCTAACGAAGAGCTGGAACAGGGAGAGATTCCTGTTGAGGTGGAGCATGTTGATGCTGAATTGCTTACCCCAGATGAAGTCGAAGAAGACGCAGAAGATGTTGTCGAAGATGAGGAGACTGATAATGACTACCTGCTAGCAAGAGACAAGTCGAGGAGAGTCATCAAGCCACCTCAGAGACTTGGGTATGCAGATCTTATAGCTTATGCATTAATCTCTGCAAGTGAGGTTCTAGATGAAGAACCTAGAGACTATAAGGAAGTTATGAGGAGTCGAAAGAAGACTGAATGGCTGAAGGCCATGGATGATGAGATGAAATCTCTTCATGATAACAACACCTGGGAACTGATCAAGAAACCTGCTGGAGCCAGGTTAGTCAGTTGTAAGTGGATTTTAAGGTACATAAATGGGTCTCTGAATAGAGTCCTAATTTATGGTGGAGCCTTGGGTAAAGATAGTAAAGCAGCAATCGAAGGATATGTCGACTCTGATTATGCAGGTTGTATGGATTCTAGAAAATCTATCTCTGGATATGTGTTCACTATGTTTGGGACAGCAATCAGTTGGAAAGCAACACTTCAGAAGGTCGTTGCCTTATCAACCACTGAAGCGTAGTATATTGCCCTAACTGAAGCTGTGAAGGAAGCATTGTGGCTTGAAGGTTTTGCAAAGGAGCTAAAACTTCAAGGTCGAGTTATCACTGTTAAATGTGATAGTCAAAGTGCAATACACCTGTCGAAGAATTCAGCCTATCATGAGCGAACCAAGCACATTGATGTGAGGCTGCATTTCATCAGAGGGGTAATCAAGCGTGGAGAAGTCCAAGTGCTGAAGATTTCGACAGATCATAATGTTGCTGATATGATCACCAAGATGTTGCCCAGTTGCAAGTTTTTCCACTGTATGCAGTTAATAAAGCTGCATGAAGAAAGCTAGTTTCTTGATGTTATAGAGTTAGATCCAAGGTGGAGATTTGTGAGATGTTGGATCAAACTCTAGTATGGTCGAAGTCTGTTTGCGAGTAATGCATGTTGTAGTCGAAGTCTGTTTTAACATGCATTAGTAAATATTGCTAGGGTTGTTAGCATGTTGAATTGGGCCTTGCTTGTAAGCCCAATTGTTTAAGTTAGATGGTACCCTAAGCGGCTTGTAATGGGTAATTGTTAAAAAGCTCATTAGGTTAGTGTGCTATTTTATTATAAATAGGATGCTAGTTTCTCAATCTTAGAATAAGGAAAAATAGGAAGATAAAATCCTAATTTCAAGGGAGAGAGGTTATTTTGTTATTCTTGTATACTTGTAATCTTGTTCTAAGAGAAAGGAAAGAATAGCAATTTAATAACCAATCCTTGTTGTTCCTTGTTATTTTACCTTGTTTTCTTTGTTAACCCTAACCCTTGTGAGTTTCTTCATTAAGAAACCGTTTATACTTTGTTTAAAGGTATCAAATTCAAAACACTTTCAAATGAGAAGGTCTTTGTTTGGTTCATAGCAGGTTTTGTAGCTTGTGGCAATGTAATGTTGCTATGCTGTAGAGTTTTGGAATCTGGTGTATTTTGCACAGGTGCAGGATGTTGCGTAGGGTTGATGCAGGCTTTGTAGGATCTATGTTGATGATGTATAGTGTGCAAGTTTTGACGCAATATGGTCCGTGTAGTATCAGTCTTGGAGTGGTTTTGGGTATAGTGTGTGGCATGTAAAAAATTGGGAAAATAACATCTTTTTTTACTTTGTGAATTTGGATTGAAAATGGATAATGGGCTTGGACTTTTATTGTAAAGATTTTTTCGAAGTGATGGATTTTATTTTTTGAATGATTTTCTTGTGTGATGATATTGTAACAAAAAAATTGATATTAAATGTTTTTTAATAAAGAAATGGTTTAAAATAAATGGATCTAAAAAAAGGACCTTTGAAATGGATATTATGAGTGGACTTTTAAATTGAAATAAAATTGGATTTGATGGTTTTGAACTAAACTTGAAAACTTGAAAGAAATTGAAAAGAAATTGTAAAATTGAATGAAAATGAAAGGAAATTGGAATGTGAATAAAGTTGAAAGGAAATTGGAATGTGAATAAATTTGAAAGGAAATTGGAAATTTGGAACTTGAATTAAAGTTTGAAATTTTTGGAAAGAAACTTGAACTTGGTATGAAATTTGAATCCTTGAATGGACTTGTAACTTGGACCTTTATTATGAATTTGATCATTTGCAAATTAAAAGAAATGTTTTATGAACTTAAATGAATTTGAAATCGAGCTTTAAACTTGGATGGAGTAGGATTGAAAATGGAATTAAATTGGACTGAATCGAATAGAAAGTGAAAATGGCCAAGAAAGGACTTGTAACTTGATACTATTTCTCTGGACATGAAAAAATGAATCACTTGAAACCGACTCAAATGAGCGATAATCTTGACTTGCACCAAAAAATAATCCTTGAGATCAATTTCAACACCCTAAACTCTTCCTCGTACCAGAACTGCATTGAGACCTCGAATCAACTTTATGAGGAATAACTCCATATCCTGACTCCAACTTGAAACAATCTTGACGAGAATATGACCCATATGATCATGACTTGAAATGTTAACCAGAAGTCTTAACTTTGACAGCTCTGCCACTTGACCTCGTCAAATAGAATTTGATCTGGCCCAAAGCCCTAATCCTGGTCATTTGACAACTGGAAGACATAAACTTCTTGAAGCTGACACTTTCTTGCCCTCCAAACAATCCATAATACAAGTGACTTGAACTGAAACTTCCACTGCAACACAACCTTAATTGAAAGAGAAATGGCTCTGAAGATCATCAATTCTGACACAAATGTTTTCACCCCAGCCTGATACTTGATACTAAAGCAAACTGCCTTTTTGACTAAAATTAGGTCAAAATTCCATTTAATTTGAAACCACACAACACACATCCTTGACCTGATAACTTTTCCTGATCCTTGATTTGGTCCTGAAGCCTCTTGAAGCAAACCCTGATTCACAAAAGAAACGAAACAAATAAATAGTTGATAACTTGGTTAGTTATGCAATATGGTTGACCTAAAATGATATGTGAAAGATCAAAGAATCAAAGGGTAAAATTTGGAGTATGACACATTTTTACCCAAAACTCTTTCAAAAAAACTTCCATTCTCAATCAAAATTTTCACTCAAAAGCTTCAATATTGTGTTTCATCACATCAAAGAAGCAAAAGAAGCTAGAATTCAAAGTAAAGATTGTTTATTTCATTCCTCATTTCTCACGTTAATCTTGTTTTCTAGATAAAAAAAAGTTAGGTTGCATCCAGAAATGTATTTTTGGATTCTATATGAATTTCTCCGAAAATTCATTTCCAGAGTCTGTCTGTTTTTATTTTTTAGTTGTTTGTTTTCATTTTTAGTTGTTTTTGAGTATTTTATATTATTGTTTTCATTAGATATGGTGCACTCCAATGTTTTCCTCAATCCTATTGTGTCTCTGAATGTCAAACATGTTGATGTGAAGGAGGTAGATGTTGGCAACTAATTTAGAAATAGATAAAATTTTAATTTTGTGATATGCTTCAATGGATTCGTAGGGTTTGGTATTATAATCGAAAGTTTCAATAATGGTTCGAATAGAAGAGTTACATTTGTGACAATGAGATGTGAAAGAAGCGGGAAGTATAAAACTTCTCTCCAAAAATTTAAATGAGATGAAATTGGTTCGAGAAGATATTAGTATCCCTTTAAGTTGCGTGGTTATCTTTTATCAAATAACAAATGGAGATTTAATGTGATATGTAGTTTACGTAACCATGACATGTGTAAAAAGTTAGTTGGGCATCCAATTGTATGTCACCTGAAATTATTTCATACATTACATTGAATATGGTGCAACCAAAAAACATACTTGCAACTTTGAAATGTAAAAGACATGGAAATATCTCAAATATCAGGCACGTCTACCATATTCAGGCCTTTAGTAACAAGGTGCTGAAGGGGAATAGAACTGAAATGCAATAAATGTTGAAACTTAGGGATGATAACAATTATGTATCTAGGTACCGAACATTCAAGGATGGAGTAACCGTTCAAGATATATTTTGGACAAAGTTGTTCAACACATTTTCTACTGCGTTCATCATTAATTCAACATATAATACCAACAAGTACATGCTTCCACTATTGGAAATTGTTGGTGTTACCTCTACTGAGAAGACTTATTATGTCGGGTTAGCATTTCCGGAGAGAGAAAAAAAAGGAAAATGTTACTTGGGCTTTAGAGGTGTGTCGGGAAATGTTGAAGGAAAAAAAAGACAGGCCGAAAGTAATTGTCACCAACTGTGATACTGCTTTGATGAATTTGATTGCGAATGTATTTCCTACTTCATAAGTTACACTGTAGATATCACATGACAAAGAATATGAGAAGTCAGGTTAAATCTAAGGTAGGGACAAAATAAATAAAGAGAGAAGAATGAAAATGGTCAAAATGGGCATGATAGTTGAAAGAATAATAGATGCATAGAATGTTATATTAAATTCTTCTATAAAATAGTTATATGCCAATGTTGTTAAACATTTCAAGAAGGCTTGCGAGAAATATTTGGATTTGTTGAAATTTGTTTAAAGTACCATTCTGGACCAGGTGAAGGAAAAGATTGTTTGTGCTTGGACCGATCAGGTTAAACACCTTGGAAATACAATAACTTATCGATTTGAGTCTGTCCATGCTACACTGAAGAATTGGTTGGAAAATAGCAAGGGTGATTTGTGTAGAGATTAGGACTTTATGAATCAAATGATTCAAAATCAGCATAATGAGATACATACATCATTTGGTCACATCATCACAGTGTTGGAACATTTATTCAAAGAAAACAATATTTATTCTCAGTTGGTTGGTAACATATCTCGAACAGGACTGAATTATATTTTTTACAAAGCCAAACAAGCTGATAATGTAGGTTTTGATAGCTCAAAAGTGTGGTTTCACACTTATGAAAACGCATGGTCTCCATATGCTTGTCTTATTTCTAAGAAGGTGAAACTTGACAGCCTAATATAAATGGATAAAGTTTGTACTCACTGGAAAAGGCTTGGGTTCGATGATGATGGTGTGATAAAGGAAGGTAAATCAAATATCTCTATTTTGACCGAACGGAAAGTGACACAAGAGATATTTTTGAAAGCTGGTGAAAATATGAAACTCCACATCAAAGAGCAATTGAGGAAGAACTATTATCCTGACACCACAAACTTGAAACCACCCTCTCAATCGGTAAAAACAAAAGGTGCTTCTAAGAAGGTCAAACTAACATCGAGTGACAATTCAATGATGTAACCTTCTTCGTATTTTGAACATGTTGACAAATTTTTCCCCGATTCTCCAACTCCAAAATCTAAAAAAAAAGTGTTTTCAAAGGAGATTGCATTAGAAAACTACCTCATTCACCACCTCCACCAAAAATTCCATTCATTAGCGAGATGTCGATTTAAATACACAAATACATTGAACGGATCGTCAATGTTGAGGGTGACATTAACTTTGTTTTTTGAGTTGTTTCTGCTTTGCTTGATAAAGGAGAAGAGGATCACACACTTATCTGCCATCAACTTATCTAAGAGTTGAGGGACCATAAAGAATCATACCCACAAATATACAGGAAAAAGGAAAAGTTTGATGCAATTTATGAATCTTTTGTTTCTTGCATTAGTGGACCGGTACCGAAGGATAAATGAATGTGCTTTCTTTAAATGGGTCTTCTCATAGATAATACGTATGATATAATGTGTATTGGTCTTAGAAGATACGGTTTCTCAGAATTTTTTTTCCACCATGCACTTCTCCACCTCCAAATCTAAATGATTGTATCATGTGTATTGGGTGGCTTTAAAAAACGCAAAACTTTATTTAAATTTATTTGAAATCGGGATGCCCTATACATCTGACATCACTTGAATGGACAACTCATTCAACAACGAAAGTCGAGACTTGAACGGATCATTTTTTGGAAAGGATGCAAGAGTTCACCAGGCTGAGCAAGATTAAAAGAGAATCAAATAAACAAAAGTCAAAGGCGGTACCACCTATAGATTTAGCCGGTGACGTGAGTTTCGATTCATTTTAGTTTTTATTCAACAATATATTTATGTGGTTAGACATTTTTTGTATGTAATCGAGTATTAATATTAATTATGCAAAATATATACATTTTCAAAGATTTCAATACATGTCTAAGTTTCTTGAAAATTTCTCCATTTTTCATTCTAAAACGGGTTCTATTTGTTTCTGTTCCTGAATTTGATTATGTGTTGGATGGTTCGAAAAATACATCTTCGAAATAACATAATAGGTTGGTATAGGAAATGTATCTCCAGAACATTCTCTGGTACAAGATAAAATTTCTAAGGTTCATATTTATCTAGAACTTCTATAAGTATGTGACTCTTGTCTAATGTTTCTTACCATCAATTGGCATGTCGTGCAAATATCAATTGGCATGTCGCGCAAATATCAACTTAAATGATGTGAAACCCTTGAATTTAAGGTCAATGAGTACACCTTTCTTACAAAACTGAAATACATACTGGAGAATCTCCTATCATACTTCGACAATCGAATAATTGTGAAGCTCGAGTACCGTTCACCCTCGAGTGACAACAAATGAAAGATTGAGTTCAGCAACTTTGAGCTGAAGACGAGTGCATATTTAAGGGATATATGGAATACTTTTACGTTACAAAATAAAAGTTAAGATCGAGGTGGGTGTGATGATTGCGAGGTCGGTCGAAAATATTATAAAGATGTTTGAGCGTCCACCTAAATATTAAAATGAAATGTAGATTTATATTAACGATTACTTATGTAATGATTCATTTTTTATGTTATCGATGCTAGTTTTATTTTTCATTCTACATTGCATCTTTTTGTTTGTAGTTCTTTCTGCTTCAATTCAATTTGAATATAAAATTTACAGAGTTACATTTATTGAAACAAATTAGAAAATATAGCATGATTTAAAATTAACATAAATCATATATATTTGAGATGCATCCAGAAATAAATCTCTGAAATCAAAAAATATTTTAAATATTTTTAGTATCACATCTCAATTTTCCATAAAAGTGGCTTATTATTATCAGTTCAATAAACAACTAAAATCCACTAATATAGTTTGCCTAACCCATAATCGCATAAACATTTTATCATGTCTTATATACATTAGAGTTCATAAATGTTATGATATATATCTTCCCACTAGTTCTTCAGTGCCAGCATTGATCGGAATGAATAAGACAGCAGAAATTGTTTATTGTTGGAGAAGATTCTAATGCCGACTTTTCAATTTTAAAATTCTAATATTCTATAAGAGAATCTCTATTTGACTAAAAAATGAAAAGAGAATCTCTACATCACGTTAAAATAAGAAAGAGAATCTGTATTGTAACTAGGCAGGAAAATTCGTATCTATCATCCATTCACTTTCACTCCTAGATATACACTTTTTGTTTTGGACAGGATGAAATATACACTTAATCTATGAATGTAATATAGATAAACTAGCCGGTTTTAATTTGGATGATTGTAAAATGATCAAAAAATTATTAATTTATTAAAAACTTTTTCAAATCATAAAATATTTTCATTTCAAATTTTTAGTGGTTGAATATCTTTCCATTTCATCTAAAAAAATATTATATTTTTAAATCAAAGTATATCTTTTAATCATTACTTTTGATAGATGGATATTTTGAATAAATAAATATATCTATAATATAAGAAAATTAAGTGATGTAGAAAATTCTATTTTGTCATTTCTTTTAAATTTACCACCTCATTAAAATTAGAATAATTTAGATCCAAAATTTATTTTTTTACAATTAATGATGTCACATTGTTGAATTCCAACAACATTTTTAGTGTATTATGCATGTAATAGGAATTAGCGGCAGATATAGAATTTTCAATGGTTTTACGACGATGTGCGGTTTTGCGGTATTAGGTTTGTGGTAAACCTCCAAACTTTCTACACATATTTGTGTTTATTTTAATTGGTATTTTATATGTGTAGATTTTAGGATTTTTTTTTCTACAAAACATTTTTATATATGTGCATATTTTAGGGTTTCATATTCTAGAATGTTTGTATTAGAACTACTCCAGCTGTTAAGGTACAGATGAATGAATTATTTTGTTTTAGCAATATTTCTTCCAAGAGAAAAATGATGTTGATACAAATTATTGTCTTTCATTTCAATTTTTTTTTACAGAGATCTAGTCTTTTGTATTTGCTCTTTGGTTATGTTAACTATAATTATGAAACATGTCTAATTTTTTAGTGAACATGTTATTTGTGTTTTCATTATTCTACATTGTTCTTTTACGCACGTTGAGAACGCACGTGATGGAGATGTACATTGTGTTTATTGGAATACTCGTGATATAAATTTAGTTCTGACGGGGTAATGCTCCTTCCCTGGTTTTATGTATTTTTTTATGGTTTATCATTGAAGTGGGGTTAAATTTTGCAGAAACTTATTTTGCTTTGATTTATTGCATATTTTGTTAGAAAATTAATTTAAACCGAATGGATCGAGGCTAGAATCGTGAAGAAAATCAATTTCATTAAAAGTATTTCAAGCACTCTCTTATAACCTTATAGTTGGAACGCAAGAATACCCCGGATAATTCAGCCTTCTAATCGAATTTGTATAAGACTAGTGCAGATTTGAACGCAGAGAAGAGTGTCTGGAATTATGTGAAGAGGATGCATGATTTTTTTAATCTTTTTTTTAATCCTGAATGTACAATTTAGAGGTCAAACTGGTGTTATTTCATAAGGCTACGACCCTTGACAAAACACACACTTTCAGCAACACTTTTGCTAAATGTTGCAATATTTCGCCTACAACAACACTTTTCAAACGTTGCACTGTTTCGCCTATTGTAACACTTTTACCAAGTGTTGCACTGTTTTGCCTACATCAACAGTTTTCAAAGGTTGCACTGTTTCGCATTCTCCAACACTTCACGAAGTGTTGCCTATTTCCAAATTCAAACCTAATGCAACATTTCACAAGTGTTGCCTATTTCTGAATTCAAAAACTAATCTTCACTTGAATATTTTTCTTGTCATATTAGAATACTCCCATGGCAATTGATTGTCCAAAATTTCCAACAATCTCCCACTTGTTTTAATAATGACAAGTCTAATTCTAAAAAAGGAGGTATAAAGAATGTTAATACAGTTAGGTATCTTTCGATTTAAAACTTAATCTTAGTGAGGACAACGCGAAGTCTAATCGGAATGTTAGGTAGCAATTCGTTTAAACCATTAGTCCATATAATTAGACCGACGTTAGCTTACACGCATTCTTTAAGGGTTCTTCTCCTACATATCTCGCTTAGCACTTATTTTTGGCCATATGCTTTCCTGTTTCATGAATTTTTCATGAGAGAAACTCTAACTCTCACTTTGAGACGACACCATCTCAAAATTCATATAGGTGAAGTCCATATTATATCCTTCCATGAGACACATACCCTCATTATTGAACTTCATTAAGAGTTTAAATAAAAACTTAACCCTCATTTTAAAGGTAACGTTAGCATGAAAAGTTTGACAAACATCCAAATCAACGACTTGCTATTACCCATTGAATCTTGATGTTAATGTTTTTTTAACGTAAGATTGGTTTGTCGTCAATGTCGGAACTCTTACTCAAGGAGTTTCAACCTCATGCCTCTCGAGGTTATTTTTACTAAGTTTTTGGTCATTGGCTTAGTAAATGGATCAAGAAAATTATAGCTTGTTTGTATATATGTGAATGATTACATCCTTAAATAATTTTCTCACAAAAGAATGTCTAAGTCCTACTTTCCTAGACTTTTTGTATGCTCTAGTTAAAGTGGTTTGATTGTCACAATGTATCAACACTTTTGAAACATTGTCTTTAGCCAATGAAACTTTCAACAGAAGATCCCTCAACCATTCAACTTCTTCACTAGCGGAAAAAATGGCCTCGAAATTTGATTTTATGGTTGAGAGAGTGATCCATATTTGTTTCTTGATTTTCCAAGAAATTGCACCTCAGCTGGTGTAAATATTCACCCAAATTCAGATTTATGATATTTAACACTCGATATCAAACTCGCATCAGTATATTCTTCTAATATGGCAGAAAATCTACCATAATGGAGACCAATATTTTTTTGGTTTTCATAAGATAGCCGAAAATCCTAATAATGACGGCCTTCTAGTACTCACCATTTGGATTTCTAGTAAAATCTACTCATTTTACTAATTACAAATGTTATGTCGGTTCTAGTACATTGCATACACTTGCATATTCCAATTGAGTAACAACTCTTCCATCATTCTTTTGAAGTTTGGCACTAGAATCAAATAGAGTGGTCACTTTCATAAAGTATAAGTGTTTGAACTTATCAAGCACTTTCTCAAAATAGTGTGTTTGACTAAGTTCATAACCCCCACTATTTTGATTTACTTTGATCTCCAAAAGCGTGTCAACTAGTCCAAGATCATTCATCTTGAATGTTGAAGTTAGAAAACTCTCTATTTTTAAAATTCGATTCATCTTATTGCTAATGATTAATCATATAATCAACATGGAGACAAATGAATATTGCAATATTATCACACAACTTTCTGTACAAACGCTTGTAACAAGAATCAGATGAAGAAGGCTTTTAGATAATCATGCATGATGATTCAATAAGGTTTTAAATGAAGTGAGAGATGAAATTATAAGCAATTTAAAAATAGTATAGTATAAATAACAATGATCACCTTATTTATGTTCACTTGTCTCAAATATTCACTTGAACTTATATGCTAAACCTTCTTAATCAGCTTCATCATTGATGTGCAAGACACTTTTGAACCTTTTCTTCTTTGATAATCTTTGTCTTCATCAAAATAGAACTAGATATAAGATGTATTCCTCATAATCTCCCCCTTTTGATGATAACAAAATATTTGAATTCTTATTTTGATAAGATTGAAAAGTCCTTCCCTAAGTTGTTTGTCTCCCATTTAATTAGTGAATCTTTCAATGACAAAGTCAAACTTTTGATGTTATTGTTTTGGTGCTTATTTTAATCCATTCAAGAATTTGTCAAACTTGCACACCTTTTGTTTATTACCATTAATCTTCTAGCTGCTTCATATAAATCTCCTCATCGAGATCTCTATTTAGGAATGTTATTTTGACATCCATTTGAGAAGCTAGAAGTTCATGCAAAGAAACTGATGCAAACAATATTCTAATTGTCATCGTCCTTGCTACTAGTGCATATGTGTCTTCTTTTTTCTAAAACACTTGGGAATTATTGAATCTATTTCATCTTGGATAACGTCCTTCCAATATGAGGAGTCCCTTGAAGTCACTACTTCCTTGATTTCACAAATATATCAACAACTATAGTGGACTTTGAATCAAACCAATTTTAAGGACTTTTCTCCAACAAATAGAAAATATATCCCTTTCTATTTGCAAATACTTTTAGATAATACACACACTTTCTTTACAAATTTAGTCACCACACACTTAGTGATCAATTATTGTAATTGAAAATTTTTGAATATATGAAGTTGTTCTTGAATAAATTTTAATAGACAATTGATCTTCTCTTTCAATTACAATTCAATAATATGTGAACCTTAAGTGCTCAAAAAATATTATGAAGCTTTTATGAATGATTTTAAAGTTATGCACAAAGTTTCAACATTTTTGAAAAGGAATGAACACTTAGAAAATTATTTGAATTGATGTGAAAAAAATTAATAATGAAAGAGGTAATTTGAAAACTAATGTATTTTGCCTTAAATACATCCTATGAAACTTCTAGGAATTGATGCAAAAGTTTGAGACATTTTCATGAAAGTTTGCAATAGTTTAGAATGACAACGGTTCATGAAAAAACATAATTTTTGAATTATATTCAGGACTTGTTAAGTCGTTTAAACGAAAAACCTGACTTAACAAGTGCATGACGAATTTTGAATTTCAAACAAAACTGGTTTTGTTAAGTCGGTTAACCATGTCTGACATAAAAAGTGTAACGGACCTGATTTAAAAAGTGCTGACAGTTTTTTTAAAATAAGCTTTTTATACATTTTATTCTTCTTATTCTTGAATTTATTTTTCTTTTAAAGTGTAAGACATTCATTTTTAACATGTTATATTTCTCCGTATTCAAAATAAGTAACCTTCTTTCTTTTAGCTTCTTTTTTACTCATATCTTTTGTTAATTTCTTTCTCAAAAGAATTTTTAAATTTTTTTATTACAACATCATCTCGAATAGATATTCGACCAAAACATGTTCATGATCAATTTAAGCATCGGTTATTACATTTATTACAAAAACCAATACAATTGATTAACATGAGAATGAAAATTAAAATATAATTCAGTAGTGATAAAACTTTTGACAAACACATACTGATAAGAATTTATTATATTTTTATAACATTCATTTTATATATCAAGTGGTGCAATGATTCAGTTAGCCAAAATCTTTAAAATCACCGTTGACAAAATGAAATTTAATTCAAAAGAAGTCAAGTTCAAATTCTAAGAAACAACATTTCTATTAAATTTGCACCAGGCCAAGTAATCACAATGCAAAAATTATGCTTGTAGTAGATAGACATAATCACATAAACATATATGTAATTGATCATTTTCACTTTAAGATTCTATCAAGATGCATTACTACATTACAACATCAAAGAGTAATATACTCTTCTTTCATAGTACACTAAAAATAATGTATATATAACAGTATACTAATGTATATATGACAGTGCACTACTAATTTTCCAATTATATATACATATGGACCATATTAATTACTAAGAATTAGAAAGAAAAAAGAAATTCATAATAAACCAATTCAAATATTATTCAAATATTAATTGGATTACTTTACTAATATATTAAGCTATGTTATATGTAACGAGTACAGGAGTTCAAATAAACCGGTTATTTAAATAATTTTTATTTATATTTAAATTTGGTTATTAAAAACCGATTAATTATTAGTATTATTTTAATTTAATCCATATTTTGGATATATTTTTAATATGGTTTTAATCAAATTCATAATTTGGACATTCATATTCAAAATAAAAATTAAATTAGTCAATTTTTTTAATTAAAAAAAATTGAAAATTTTTTCAAAAAATAAAATATTTTTATTTTGAAAAAAAATATTATTTTAATTTTTTTTTCAGTAAATAAAAAAATTTTCCAAAAATTTTTAAAAAATAAACTGTTATAAATATTGGTTTTAATAACTGGTTATAACATATGAATTATTTTGGTTATGGATTAATTTTAGACATTAATCGTCCATGAGCACCCTTAAATTACTATACGTTTTCCTATGTTTATTAGAAAAAGGAAAAAGAAACAACCTTGTTTTTAATTATTTCGTTTGCACAAAGAATATACAAATACACTTGAAAAGTGGACTAAAATATACTTATATATTTTGAATATTATGTTGTTTATGAAAACAATCAACGATAACTCATTTTGTTTATCTTTAATTCAATATGCTTTTATATTGATAATCATGCTATGTAATAATCACAATGAGTAAAATTGAATATGGATCTTGATATTATAATATTTTTTTTTTAGTAAAAGAAACTTTATAATACTTCAAAAAATAACGGTAAGTATAAGCCATCCTCTTTCGAATCCAGCCACTAACACAAATTAAATAGGACTAATAGAATCAAGAAAAACTAAAGATAATTATCCCCCATCTAACATAAGAATAGCTATGTATTTTCTAATTTTCTTGGTATTCCATCCTCTGTATACCAAAGTATCTATAACTTTCTTCCCCACTATGGTTGTATCTTCATTCATATCAAAAAAAAAAATGTATTCCTAATCATCCAAAGTTCATATATAGTTTCGGATGCCGCCATTTTAATGACAGTCGCCTTTGCTCCTTTTCCTTTTGTGTTCTGCATCAGCCAATTAAGTTCGTCTTGCCAGCCCCCCGGGATATGATGGATCTGCATCCACTGTAGGACTTCCTTCCAAATACTTCTCATTGTTTCACATTCGAAGAATAAATTATTAAGAGATTCATCATTCGAACAGAAACAACAATCAGTGTTTTCAATCACTCCGAACCTAGCTAACCTGTCCTTAGTTGCTAATCTATCATGACAAGCCAGCCACATAATAAATTTAGCGCGGGGTCGTGCGTTATTACCGTAGATCAAGTTTGCCCATCTTACCTTCTGTCCATCTTCTTGTAGGGATTTGTAAACTTTGTCAACTTTAAGGTTTGGATCCTCCATGATTTCTGCCAGCTTCCCTTTTGTGGTGAGATCATCCTTCTGACTAAGAATGACCTTCATAATCCAGGAATCATTGCTGGTACACTGTATATCCAGTAGACTTCTGTTTTTGATGTAGTATGCCTGTATCCATCTCCCCCACAGCGAGTCTTCTTTCCCACTCAAATTCCAAAGCAGTTTCATTAAGTTGGCATTATTCCACACTTCAATATCTATGATATCCAGCCCACCATAGCCAACTGGTTTGCAGACATGTTTCCAAGATACGGGTGACTTACGGTTACCTGCAAAACCGCCTGTCCAAAGAAAAATCCGGCAAATTGTTTCAATTTTTTTAAGGACACCTTTAGGGAAGGGAAAACAGTTTAACCAATAGTTGGTCGTCGCAAACATCACGCTTTTTATAAGCTGTAATCTTCCCGCATAAGTTAGTAACCGCGATGTCCAGTGCTGTACTTTTCCAACAATTTTTTCAATCAGCGGAGAATATTGGGCAATAGATAACTTCTTACTCGTTACGGGTACCCCTAGATACCGGAACGGTAACTGTCCCATTTGGAAATTAGATGCCATATGAATATCTTTCTTCGTCCTCTCATCTACACCAGCAAGATAAATTCGACATTTTTGTGGATTCACATCTAAACCCGTGGCCTTCGAGAATTTGGCATATGCTGCCATCATTAAATCGACGGAATTCTTGTCGCCTCTAGAGAATAGGAGGAGGTCGTCCGCAAAACACAAGTTTGTAATATTCAGTTTCTCACATTTCGGGTGATAGTTGAAGTTACTATTTTGTTGCATTTTGAAAAGGTAACGGTTCAAGCATTCCATTACAATGACAAAAAGCATAGGTGAGATTGGGTCACCTTGACGAAGACCCTTTTTTTTCTTTCATAATATCAGAGTGGTATCCATTAACATTGAATCTGGATGATACCGTCGAAACCGTAGTCATGACCCAATCAACAAATTTTCGCGGGCATCTTACCTCAAGTAAAATCTTCTCTAACGCATTCCAATCCACCGTATCGTATGCTTTTTGGATATCCATTTGAAGAAGGCATCTGGGGGAGATTCTTTTCCTTTCATATCCCTTGATCAACTCATGAGTGAGGAGTATATGATTGTGAATTTTTTGTCCCTTTACGAAAGCCGCCTGGTTATCACCCACAATTGCTCCTAATACCATGGCCAACCGATTAGCTAGTACCTTTGAGATGATTTTATATAAGGTACTGCAGCAAGCAATCGATCTATAATCCTTCATTTCCTTCGCTCCACTGTGTTTAGGGATAAGCGTGACGATTGAGCAGTTCACCGCCTTATACATTCGATTGGTATTGAAAAAATCATTAATTGTTGTTATAACATCTGCCTTCACTATCTGCCATGCCTGTTTGAAAAAATAGGCTCCAAAGCCATATAGACCCGGCGCCTTGTCATTTCCTATACCATCTAGCGCATCCTTGATCTCTTTTTCTGTAACCGGTTCACTGAGCATTGTTCTCTGGTTTTCAGGCAGCTGGCTGCCCGCACGCATTGCACTAGTGTCAATAGCTTCAAGGTCGTTGGAACGTGTCCCCATGAGTTTAGTGTAGAACTCTAGCACTGCATTTTCCAGTCCTTTTTGATCTGTAGCATAAGAACCATCCTCCATTTGAATTTTCTTCATGGTTTTGAATTGTTGTCTCATTCTAATTGAGGCATGAAAATATTTTTTGTTACCATCACAGTGACATAACCATTCAATTTTCGCCCTCTATTTCAGCATACTCTCTTCCTTTCCTGCCAATCCAAAAGTTCTGCAGTATCTTCCTTAACCTGTCGAAATTTGTCGCCATTTAGCTTGTTATGCGTAAGATCAGTCTGGGCTACTGTTAGCTTCTCACGGGTCTGCAGAATTTTGTTAGTAACATCAGCCAAAGGTTTACTAAGTGACTTTATATGTGGTTGCAACCTCAATAATTTCCTTCAAATAATAAACATTGGACTACCTTCCATTAGCATATTCCAACTATCACTGACAGTGTCCCAGAAATGATCCAAGTCCGCGCTACAATTTATGAATTTAAAAACTCTGTTTGCTCTAGTTTTCGGCATGTTGTCATTCAGTATCAGCATGGAGTGATCGAAGATGTTGGGGTTCTCATGAGTTAGAGTCGTATTATCGTTTTGTTGCATCCAATCCGCGTTTCCCAACACATGGTCAATCCTCGAATAAATCGCATTGTGTTCCTTATAAAAAGGTTTTTCTCCAAATACAGCGGAGTCTTTCTTCCCAAGTGGGATATCACATAGCAAAACCAACATTTCCTTATAAAAAGGTTTTTCTCCAAATACAGCGGAATATTAAATAGTAAAATCCAACAAAGGTTTTTGATACATTCACAGGAATAAAATACAAGTTCAGCATAAAACAAATAAAAACACCCAAGTCCCGTGCTACGTATCAGAGCATCCTAGACTCGACTGACACACCATAATCCAAGCTAGCTAAGTACCTGGATTATCTGTACTTCCGAAGAAGCACAGACCACAACAACAACAAAGGGGTGAGAAAACATGATTAAAAATATATTGGTAATGTAATACATGTAAACAAGGTAGTAAAACACACCAACATCCCAATATTCACCCCACAACACCAATCACGAACTTACTGTTCAAATTACAATATAACATATTATAATGCAAATATGCAACTCAACACCATGCATGTGGTACCGACTTATTGGTTCATTCAATCGAACCTTGGACAGATCACTTACGCTCCTACTGAGATATGATATATCCCCGACAGATCACTTACGCTCCTACTGAGATATGATCTATCTCCCACCATTCTCCACAAGGAGTACGGATGAATCACTTACGCTCCTCCTGAGATATGATTCATCCCACCAAACACCATGATATGCACGACACCAATGCATAACTATTATGTTCAGGCACACTAAGTGCACACGATCCTCCTGATCATATCATCATACGTCAATGCATATAGGTATAGATATATTACACACCAACATCATATAATTCAAATCACACAGTGAGCAATCTCACATTCTAACACCAAGTATAAACACATCCCACCACTCGGGAATACACCAACTAATCATCCACTTAAAATAAAATATTAAGGGATCACTTACTATCACCAAGTACACCAGTTAAATCCTACAATCACCACTCTGTCACTTCATCATGGCCAAAGGGATCACACAAGATCAAAGCTCAAGGCCAAACGTCACAAAAAGTCACATTTTTCTGCTACGTTCGCTGGGACATTCGCCAGGCGAATCCCCGTAGCGAACCTTCGCTGGCATTCGCCAGGCGAAGTTCCTACTCTTTTGGTCTGGGATTTAATTCAGAATTATTCGCTACCACTCGCCACAGTTTGCCAGGCGAATACCCGCCTTCATTCGCCAGGCGAAGCTTCGCCAACACTCGCCAGACAAAGCCCAGCGAATGCTGCGATCCACCAAATTTTCTACTGCTCTGAAGTGCTACCAGAGCCAAATTCAAGCCTAACATTCCAACTTTAATCCTCATCTTATCCTCAGTATCAATAATGCACGTAATTCCAACCAATCACTCCCTAATCCATATTCCAGAATCAACACTTAAACATTCTATCGATACATCAAAAAGATTACACAGAACTTCCCTAAAACCGTAAACCCAACCAATACCCCAAACTCACCAAAAACAACAATTCATCAACATCGACATATATCAATTCCTCACTGGTTTATCACATACCAATTCTCAACATCAATCAACAATTATAGGCATGTCAACATAAAACTTCATACACCGATACATTCCTACGGGGTTAAGGAATCCCCACTACCCTATACATGTAAATACCATCCCAATCAAGTTTCTCCCCCCTTACCTTGTTAATCGATCTGATCGGTGAAGAAATCCTCCAAGGTTGGCCAATTCTGACTTCCATCTTCTCCTTCGTTCTTCGCTCTCTTTCCCGTTCTTCTAACTTCTATCGTCCTTTTCTCTTCTCACGTTCTAACTCCCCCTCTTATTCCTCTATTTTATTTTATATATTCTAATCTCAACTAATAATAATAATAATATAATATTACTAAATATTAATAATACTAATCATAATAATACTAATAATAATAATATTATTATTATTAACTCAGCAAAAGTCATAATAATATTAATAATAATAATAATAATAATAATAATAATAATAATAATAATAATAATAATAATATTACCACCAATATTACTATTATTTATTATATTATTATATCCACACCAAAACACCACCAATAATCCTCCCATATCAGGGACTCCCACCAATCATCATCCAACACACCCCCACCAAAGGGCACACCAACACATAATAATTAAAATTATAATAAAATGACTAAATAATTAAAATGGGTGTTACAACTCTCCCCCACTTTAATTATTTTCGTCCTCGAAAATTACGTGATGGAAATAGTTCTAGATGCGCTTCTTGCATCCTACTTTCCAACTCCCAGGTCACACTGCCTCCTGCAGCACCTCCCCAAGCTACCTTCACCAAAGGCATCTCCTTCCCTCGGAGCTATTTCATCTTACGGTCCTCGATCCTCAACGGCATCATTTCAACAGTAAGATTCTCCCGAACCTGAACATCATCTCTTTGAATCACATGAGATGGATCAGAAACATACTTTCGCAATTGCGACACATGAAACACATCATGTAAGTTCGACAACTCAGGCGGCAACGCCACCCTATAAGCCACATCGCCAATTCTCTGCAAAATCTCATAAGGTCCAATAAACTTAGAATTCAGCTTCTTGGACTTCAACGCACGACCCACACCAGTCATCAGATTAACTCTTAGGAATACTTGATCACCTACACAGAATTCCAACTCTTTCCTCCGATTATCATGATAACTCTTCTGCCTACTCTGAGACACTTTCATTTTCTCACGAATCATCTGAATTGTCTCAGTAGTCTGCTGTACAATTTCTGGTCCAAGCACCACATTCTCACCAGTCTCATACCAACACAGAGGAGTCCTATACCTCCTCCCATACAAAGCTTCAAACGGTGCCATTCCAATACTCGAATGGTAACTGTTATTGTACGTGAACTCAATCAATGGTAAATGAGTATCCCACGCACCATCCTTTTCCAACACACAAGCTCTTAGCAAATCCTCAAGCGACTGAATAGTCCTCTCTGACTGACCATCAGTTTGCGGATGATAAGCTGAACTCAACTTCAACTTAGTTCCCAAAGCTTCCTGCAAGCTTTTCCAAAATTCTAAAGTAAACCTCGGGTCTCTATCCGACACAATACTGGACGAAACACCATGTAACTTTACAATTAACCGAATATAAATCTCCGCCAGCTTTGTCAACGGGAAACTAATATTAATCGGCACAAAGTGTGCAGACTTCGTCAATCGATCCACAATCACCCATATAGCATCAAATCCTCTCGCCGTATTCGGCAAACCTGTAACAAAGTCCATAGTAATACAATCCCATTTCCAAACCGGAATCTCTAATGGTTGCATAAATCCTGAAGGTCTTTGGTGTTCCACCTTCGACTTTTGACACGTCAAACAGGCATAAACAAACTGAGCAATGTCTTTTTTCATACCAGACCACCAAAATAATTTCTTCAAATCATGGTACATTTTCGTAGCTCCCGGATGGATACTCAGATTACTACGATGTCCTTCACTCAAAATCAGCTTTTTCAGTCCCTCATCATCTGGTACACAAATCCTGCCTCTAAATCTCAATACACCTGTACTATCCAATTTAAAGTCACTATCGGAGTCACTTCCTACTCCAGGCATCAAATCTACTAATTTCACATCCAACTTCTGATTCTCTCTAATCATATCCAAGAAGTCATTATTTCCCTGCAACATACCCAACATCACACTATCTGCAGTAGTCTCACAAACCATGCTCAAATCTCTGGACTGTTCAATTAACTCAATTTCTTTCACCATCAGAGCTGCCATATGAATCGTTTTCCTGCTCAAAGCATCCTCCACTACATTGGTCTTTCCTGGATGATAACTCAAACTGAAGTCATAATCCTTCAAAAATTCTAACCATCTTCTCTGCCTCATATTCAGCTCTTTCTGATCAAATAGATATCTCAGACTCTTATGATCACTAAACACTTCAAATCTCGAACCATATAAATAATGCCTCCAAATTTTCAACACAAAAACAACCATAGCTAATTCGAGATCATGAGTAGGATAATTTCGCTCATGCACTCTCAGTTTCCGCGAAGTATATGCTACTACCTTACCATTCTGCATAAGAACTCCGCCTAATCCCATCTTAGACGCATCACAGTATACCACAAACGGTTCACTCGGAGTCGGCAACACTAACATCGGTGCCGTAGTCAATTTCTTCTTCAGCTCTTCAAAGCTTTCTTCACAAGCAGCATCCCATACAAGAACTTGGTTCTTCCTCGTTAACTGAGTCAATGGCAACGCCAAATTAGAGAACCCTTCAATAAATCTGCGGTAATAACCTGCCAAACCCAAAAAGCTTATAATCTCCGTTGCTGTCTTTGGTGGTTCCCACTGCAACACTGCACTTACTTTTGACGGGTCCACCGCTATGCCATCACCAGATATTACATGCCCCAAGAAACTCACTTTCTTCAACCAGAAGTCACACTTCGACAGTTTAGCAAACAATTTATTTTCCTTCAGCACCTGCAAGGCAATCCTCAGATGTCCTGCATGTTCTTCATCAGATTTAGAATAAATTAATATATCGTCAATAAATACCACAATGAACTGATCCAAATAAGAATGGAAAATTATGTTCATATACTCCATAAATACTCCCGGCGCATTAGTCACTCCAAACGGCATTACAACATATTCGTAATGTCCATATCGAGTCCTAAAAGCAGTCTTCTGAATATCACCTTCTTTTACCCTTATCTGATGGTAACCCGATCTCAAATCGATCTTACTGAACACACGAGCTCCCACCAGTTGATCCATCAAATCATCAATCCTTGGTAAAGGATACTTATTCTTAATAGTCACTTTATTCAACTGACGGTAGTCGATGCACAAACGCATACTACCATCCTTCTTCTTCACCAATAACACTGGAGCTCCCCACGGCGACACACTCGGTCTAATAAACTTTCTATCCAACAATTCTCCAATCTGAGACTTCAACTCAGCCAATTCCACTGCAGACATCCTGTACGGCGCCATAGAAATAGGCCTCGTACCAGGAACAAGATCAATACTAAATTCAACTTCCCTCGTCGGAGGCAATTTCGTAATGTCATCAGGAAACACTTCCGGAAATTCATTCACCACTGCCAATTCCTCCATTGACGCTTTGCTATCCACCGATAATGATGCAAATAAAGCAAACAGTTTAGCTTCATCTTCCAACAAGGTCCTCAATTCTTTAATAGACAAAGAATCTGCTAAAGTTTCCTCTTCTGGAGTCAGAAACAACAATTCCTTCCGAAAACAATCGATGTAGACTCGGTTGAACTCTAACCAGTTCATACCCAGTATAACATCCAAATTACCAAGTGGTAGACAAATCAGATCCACTCCAAATTCTCTACCGAAAATAGTCAGCGGACACTTCAGGCATACCAAAGAAGTAGTCACTGAGCCAATAGAGGATGTCTCAATAGTCATTCGTCTCTCAAGAGTAGACGACACCAATCCTATCCTCTTCACACAGTCAACAGAAATAAACGTGTGGGTTGCACCCGTATCAATAATAGCAGTCAAAGGAATATTATTGATAATACAAATACCTTTGATAACTCGCTCATCATTGACAGCTTGAGTTCCTGCCAAAGCAAACACCTTCCCACCAGCCGGAGATGTCTGAGGCTTCTTCGGCTTCTCACAGTGGGTACTGATGTGACCCTTTTCACCACAGTTATAACAGGTCGGCATAGTAGCTCTGTAATCAGCTATCACATGACCTGGCTTCCCACACTTAAAACACTTCTTTACTTCATTAGGACAATCATTAGCACGGTGTCCCATGCCACCGCATCGGAAACATTTCCCATCAGCAGATGTCTTTCCCTCTCTGGGCTTCTTATCAACAACAGCTTTACGCTTTCCCTTATCAGCAACAACACTATAAGGAGTACCACTGAACCTCTGCTTACTCTTATGGTCATTAACAGCTTTGTAGTGTGCAATTCTTGCCCGGTTGTCATTATCATAAATTCTGCTCCTGCTTACCAGCTCGGGATAACTCCTGATCTTCTGACAAGCAATCCCCAACTTAATCTCGGGACGCAGTCCATTCTCAAATTTTAAACACTTAGAAGTCATTGCCCCATCAATATTATAATGAGGACAATACTGCACCAGCTCTTCAAACTTAGCCGCATACTCTGCTACCGTCATACTACCCTGCTTCAGCTCTAAGAATTCAATCTCCTTAGCACTTCGAATATCTTCCGGGAAATACTTTTCCAGAAAACCTTTTCGAACCACCTCCCAAGTAATGGCAGTTCCAGCAGCTTCCAATCTTTGGCGACTGTTGTCCCACCAAGCTTCAGCTTCGCCCTCCAGCATGTGAGTGTCAAACCTCACCTTTTGCTCATCACTACAATCCATAGTCCTGAAGATTTTCTCGATTGCCTTCAGCCACTTCTGTGCAGCTTCAGGATCCAGAATTCCTCCTTCAAACGTCGGCGGCTTGTTGCTCCGAAACTGCGCCAAACTCCTGAATTGGGCATCTGCAGTTTGGTTCTGATTAGCAACCGCCTGCGCCATTGCTTGCATAGAAGCAACCAACGCAGCATCGTTCCTTCCTGCCATACTGCTCAAAAATAACAACACCAGGTTAAAAAATACTCAACTCTATCCTAAAGGACAGACTCAACTCGACTCAACAACACTGGCCGGACGGACCGACCTGCTCTGATACCAATTGTAACACCCCACTTCCCAAAAACAATTAAAATAATAAACATTATAAATAAACATCGGAGTCTTTCTTCCCAAGTGGGATATCACATAGCAAAACCAACATTTCCTTATAAAAAGGTTTTTCTCCAAATACAGCGGAATATTAAATAGTAAAATCCAACAAAGGTTTTTGATACATTCACAGGAATAAAATACAAGTTCAGCATAAAACAAATAAAAACACCCAAGTCCCGTGCTACGTATCAGAGCATCCTAGACTCGACTGACACACCATAATCCAAGCTAGCTAAGTACCTGGATTATCTGTACTTCCGAAGAAGCACAGACCACAACAACAACAAAGGGGTGAGAAAACATGATTAAAAATATATTGGTAATGTAATACATGTAAACAAGGTAGTAAAACACACCAACATCCCAATATTCACCCCACAACACCAATCACGAACTTACTGTTCAAATTACAATATAACATATTATAATGCAAATATGCAACTCAACACCATGCATGTGGTACCGACTTATTGGTTCATTCAATCGAACCTTGGACAGATCACTTACGCTCCTACTGAGATATGATCTATCCCCGACAGATCACTTACGCTCCTACTGAGATATGATCTATCTCCCACCATTCTCCACAAGGAGTACGGATGAATCACTTACGCTCCTCCTGAGATATGATTCATCCCACCAAACACCATGATATGCACGACACCAATGCATAACTATTATGTTCAGGCACACTAAGTGCACACGATCCTCCTAATCATATCATCATACGTCAATGCATATAGGTATAGATATATTACACACCAACATCATATAATTCAAATCACACAGTGAGCAATCTCACATTCTAACACCAAGTATAAACACATCCCACCACTCGGGAATACACCAACTAATCATCCACTTAAAATAAAATATTAAGGGATCACTTACTATCACCAAGTACACCAGTTAAATCCTACAATCACCACTCTGTCACTTCATCATGGCCAAAGGGATCACACAAGATCAAAGCTCAAGGCCAAACGTCACAAAAAGTCACATTTTTCTGCTACGTTCGCTGGGACATTCGCCAGGCGAATCCCCGTAGCGAACCTTCGCTGGCATTCGCCAGGCGAAGTTCCTACTCTTTTGGTCTGGGATTTAATTCAGAATTATTCGCTACCACTCGCCACAGTTTGCCAGGCGAATACCCGCCTTCATTCGCCAGGCGAAGCTTCGCCAACACTCGCCAGACAAAGCCCAGCGAATGCTGCGATCCACCAAATTTTCTACTGCTCTGAAGTGCTACCAGAGCCAAATTCAAGCCTAACATTCCAACTTTAATCCTCATCTTATCCTCAGTATCAATAATGCACGTAATTCCAACCAATCACTCCCTAATCCATATTCCAGAATCAACACTTAAACATTCTATCGATACATCAAAAAGATTACACAGAACTTCCCTAAAACCGTAAACCCAACCAATACCCCAAACTCACCAAAAACAACAATTCATCAACATCGGCATATATCAATTCCTCACTGGTTTATCAAATACCAATTCTCAACATCAATCAACAATTATAGGCATGTCAACATAAAACTTCATACACTGATACATTCCTACGGGGTTAAGGAATCCCCACTACCCTATACATGTAAATACCATCCCAATCAAGTTTCTCCCCCCTTACCTTGTTAATCGATCTGATCGGTGAAGAAATCCTCCAAGGTTGGCCAATTCTGACTTTCCCTCTTCTCCTTCGTTCTTCGCTCTCTTTCCCGTTCTTCTAATTTCTATCGTCCTTTTCTCTTCTCACGTTCTAACTCCCCCTCTTATTCCTCTATTTTATTTTATATATTCTAATCCCAACTAATAATAATAATATAATATTACTAAATATTAATAATACTAATCATAATAATACTAATCATAATAATACTAATAATAATAATAATAATAATAATAATAATAATAGTAATAATAATAATAATAATATTAACTCACCAAAAGTCATAATAATATTAATAATAATAACAATTATAATAATAATAATAATAATAATAATAATAATAATAATAATAATAATAATAATAATAATAATAATAATATTACCACCAATATTACTATTATTTATTACTAGCGTCCAGACGGGCACTCGCGTGCCCGTCTGTCCGCTTTTTTATTGCACACATATAAATATAAATGATATATTTTTATTTAATATTAATTTTACATGAAAGTTATGTGGGAAGTTATTAGTAGGAAGTTATATGAAAGATGATAGTAGTAGTTCAATGGAAGTTATTGTGTAAGTTATATATTTTAAAATAAGGGTAAATTTGGTATAAAAAAAAGCTACACCAAAAACTAAGTATTGCCTTTATATATGTTATAGATATTATTATATCCACACCAAAACACCACCAATAATCCTCCCATATCAGGGACACCCACCAATCATCATCCAACACACCCCCACCAAAGGGCACACCAACACATAATAATTAAAATTATAATAAAATGACTAAATAATTAAAATGGGTGTTACAATTGGTCCATTAGTAATCTCAATTCCCGTCTGCTGTTGGACCTGTGCAATAGGTTGTTGTGTCGGAACATTCACAGGCAATACTCTCTGGTGTATTGGTGTCTTAAGAACAGACTCCTCCTGAGGGTTTTTTAATTGGTACTCATTTGTTTTCTTCTCTTTGGGGGCCCATTTTTTCACCTGATCTTCCTGCCGTTTGTCCTCACATCTATGTCCTATTCGATGACATTTCATACAATACGGTGGTCTCCACTCATATTCCACCATTTGTTGCATCTTTTCTCCGTTGTCGTCTGTAATGGTTATTTCCTTAATCAGCTCCCGAGTGATGTCTATTTCGACTAGTACTCTAGCATATGAAATACGATATCTGTTGGCGGTACATTCATCAGCCATTAGCGGGGTTCCGAGTATGCTTGCTAGCTTTGCCAAGGATTTTTTTCCCCATAGATGGAGTGGCAGTTGGGGAAACTAGACCCAAACCGGGATGGTACGCAGCATATCAGTCTTTAAATTGAAGTTTGGCTTCCATTCAGCTAGTAACATCGACATGTTTCGTATGGTATACGGTCCCTTCAATAGAACAGTGTCTCTTTCTTTACGCGAATGAAATCTCAGAATAAAATAGCCTTCGTTGTTGTAGTACATGTCAGGTAACTTGACGAAATTCCATTGTTTGGTCATGAACTGCTTGACATTATTCATGCTTAATTCACCACCAATAACATACATTAACAAAGAGGTTTCCCAGAATTTCACCTCATTGATAGTATATGCTTCCTCAATTATAACCTCAGGTACTCCATTGACAATTTTTGGTGCTATGAATTCGAGTGATAATCCATTACCAGGGTTGCGATTTTCGCTAACGACGTCAACCCAGAGTTTTCAGGGTTCGTTTATCCCCTTCTCTGCTTCTAGGGTTTCATGGATTTCCTGGTCCATTGTAATCGTTCCCACGGTTTTCTCTGTTCCATGTTCCATTGTTGTCTTGGATGTTGAATCTTTGTCGCCTTGCTGATCGTCGTTCAGATTATCAGATGATGTTGCCGGCGTTGCCACCACCTTTGGTGGTCGTCTGCGCCTGCCCATCGTCTCTTCTAATATTGTAGACTTTATAATGATATTATAATTTTCACAGTACTCATTTTATTTATTTATTTATAAAAATAATAAATCGTACTCGGATAGATGATATCGGTTTTTTCTTGTGTTCTTTTTTCTATTATTCTTGATTTAGTTTTTTCTATCCTCTATTCATTCTTCTCTTTGATACTTAAAACGGAAGTCTCGGTTTCCATTATTTAAAATACTTTTAAGATTGTTAGAAAATTAATTTAAGCCAAATGGATCGAGACTAGAATTGTGAACGAAATCACTTTTCTTACAAGTATTTTAAGCACTCTCTTATAGTCTTAGAGTTGGATCGCAAGAATACTCAGGATAATTCAGTCTTCTAATCGAATCTGCACAAGACTGGTGAAGATTCGAATGCAGGAAAGAGTGTCTGGAATTATGTGAAGAGGCTACATAATTTTTTAATATGTTTTTCTGAATCCAGAATGCTCAATTTATAAGTCAAATTGGTGTTGTTTCATAATGTTGCAATCCTTGATGAAACACACACTTTAATCAACACTTTTCCTAAATGCTGCAATGTTTCGCCTACAACAGCACTTTTCAAATATTGCACTGTTTCGCCTGCAGCAACATTTTTACCAAGTGTTGAACTATTTCGCCTATAACAATAGTTTTCAAAGGTTGCATTGTTTCGCATTCTGCAACACTTCATGAAGTGTTACCTATTTCCGAATTCAACCCTAATGCAACACTTCACAAGTGTTACATATTTCTGAATTCAAAAACTAATCTTCACTTGAATATTTTTCTTGTCATATTGGAACACTCTCATGGGCGTTTAATTTATTGTCCATAATTTCCAACATATTTGGTGGATGATGGATCTAATTTACCAACCAGTGTGAAAATATTATTTGTTCCGTAGTTTGTACTAAGAATATCGCAAAGTAGTATATGGATTGGGTAGACAACCAGCTGTTTTGCGAACATTCAAGCAAAGATTGAGCAAATTGACTCACCACGCTATAATCCCAATTGAGGGAACATTCAGATACTTAGCACCAGAGGTTTTTATGCATGGAATTGTGGACGAGAAAACCGATATTTTCGCATTCGGTGTTCTTCTTTTGGAGTTTTAAAATAAAAACATACATATTGTCATGTTTAGTTTTTTTTAAGGTTTATGTGTCTCAATAAGATCAAACTTCGCCAAATGAAGTTTTATTTTTGTTTTCTTGTTTTATGCATGTGTTGGAGATGTTGGTATATGGTGTCGTCAAGCTAATGAGTTGAGACAGGGGTAAGTTTCCTACATGTTTATAACACCTTCATTAAACAGCATGCTATATAGCGGCTATAATGGTGTTATATCATAGTGGAATTTGAATAAAATGCATTTTTTTACGATCTATGATTGTTGGGTTTTTTCATGACAGTATAACGTCATCAAGGGTGAAGTTTTAATTAGAGTGTGGGGATTTGTCTTTAATGAGAAGGAGAAAAATAGAAGGTAATCATTTTCTTCTTTATGTTAAGATATCCACGAAATTAGATTGATTTCAAGAATCTTTTTATTATGTTCAAATTTACATATTTTCACCGTTGACCTTTAAATATCTTGCCACTTAATCTAATTAATTTTCTTTAAAGTTGTAATATATAAAACGGAAGCTTAAAGGAACATATCAATGATAAATTTAAAAGGAAAAAAGAGAAGTTTAAAGGAACTTCTTAAGGAACATCTCAATGGTTTTATTTAAATTTTAATTTCTAATTTTCTAGTTTTTAGCGGTTTCAATTTTATTTAAGATTCAACTTCCAGTGAATTATATCTTCTATTTTCGTCCTGCTTCAAGATATTTTATTGTAATATTTTCTCTTCTTTTTCTGAAAAACATCACTACTTTCACTATGATGCATTTGATATGCTAGTTTGTTATTTTTTTAATTTTGCTAAAATAGGTGGAATGGAGGATCCTACACGGGGGATGATGGATTAGAGTGAGGATTTGGTGAGAAATTTGTGCTGAAAATTTACATATAACATAAAGATAATTTGAGTTTTGTTGAATTTGAAGATTTTCCTTTTATTGCATATTTTGTACATCATTAATGTTAAGTAGGCCTGCAACTGATTTTTTGCATATTAGAAATGAAGACAATATATGCTGCTAAATTTTTGCATATCATATAATGAAGATAGTGTATGTTGTTGTTTTTGTGTGCATCACTTAATACATACTATTGTTGTTTTTGCCCATCACTTAATGTAAAGTTTTACACGGTTAAAGTGTTATATAACTGTATATATTATTGAAACATTCATTCTCATGCGTCTGTGTTATCTGAAAAGATTCATGCCAACTGTCCCTCCTACTTTTTAAAATGTATTTCAAACAGTGACACATTAATAGTTGTCTCTTCACTAGAAAACATTGACACGGCTCCTAAAAGAAAATATGTTTTACTCTCTCTTATTTTTTAAATTAATTAATATATATGTCGAACATCTAAAAATTAATTTTATGATCACAAACATATGGTTAATATGTGTGTTGAACATCTCAAAATTCAAATTTAAATAAAATTTTTTATTTATTTTAATTTTAATTAATTTTTAAATCATTTAACTATTAAAAATATTATAAATATATTTTGAACTAAAAAATAATAATAAAATCGTTGAACTGATATTTTGTTATTTTAAAATTAAAGTTATAATTTTATACCTATACTATATTTATATTTCTACCCGGACTAAGACATGTACACAACGTTTTTTAAAAATAAAATATATTGTGTCAAAAAATTTTAATATATTAATTACAATAACATATATGGATACGTGTTAAAATATATTTATTAAATTTTAAAAGTAATATTATGATTAGAAACTGTATATACACGTTAAATTAGTGTTTGCTTAAAAATTTATTGTTACATATGGTATTTATGTTGATATCTACGTATTTATGTACAATTATATATAATAATTTGTGTATATCGCATATTAATAAATAAGAAATAATGCACAAATATTTATTAAAATTATTTGTCATTGATATATGACTGAGCATGGAAAATTATTTGTTATAAATATACAACTATGAATTAAAAATATATATTTGTCGCTAATATACAACTAAGCACACGGAAAAATTATTTGGCATTAACAACCTAACAAATATTTGTTACAAATAACTTAAATAAATACATGAGGTCAAACAAAAATAATCTTTACATACTATATAAAAAATGTACAATGATTCAAATATTTTTTTTTTGCTTAATATAAGTTAAATTACAGTTTTGATTCA
Organism: Lathyrus sativus; assembly: GCA_963859935.3. NCBI lineage: Eukaryota > Viridiplantae > Streptophyta > Magnoliopsida > Fabales > Fabaceae > Lathyrus > Lathyrus sativus. The sequence goes on along the minus strand of OZ012737.1, from coordinate 669,762,210 downwards.
TTTATTTTGGTAAATTATAAAATTAGTCTCTCTATTTATTTTTTAATCAATTTTGGTCTTATGGTCCATTTTTGGTTCAAAAAAAAGTTGTTGTGTACTATTTTTAGATGTGACATATTTTTATTGACTTTGTAGAAGAATGATAAATTATGCATTGCATATTCAATGATATTTTATTTCTTTAGTCGTCTTGTCCGTTCATCTTCTTTCTCTCTCGACTTGTTCATTTGTCTTCTTCTTTCACTAAAAAAATAATTTCTTTATCTCGTTTAAAAAGTATGTTATGTAAACAAACATTAGCATTTTTTAAACGGAAAATGGACATGAGACCACAAAACAATTAAATAGGAGAAATTATTTCTTAAATTGGTCAAAATAGGGGACCAAAAATATAATTTTGTCAACAATTTATACCACTTAAATAATAATTTGTTAAATATGTGTTATTGATGTAAATCCTGAATATATATATATATATATATATATATATATATATATATATATATATATATATATATATATATATATATTAATGGTTCAAATACGAGAAAAATAAACGGTGATATTGAAAATGTATTTTCGTTTTATTAATTCACAATTAGGGCTGAAAATGAGTTGAGTCGAGTCGAACTCACCTCAGTTCGGCTCGACTCGTTAAGAATTGGTTCGAGTTCGAGTTCGACACGAATTTTTTTTAAGCTCAAACTCGACTCGTTATAAGTTCACGAACAGTTCGGTTCAACTCGTTAGGTTCATCTCATTAGGTTCAGCTCACATAATTAACGGACTTAAAAACTATTTTTTTAAATATATATATATTTTTTAGTATATTTGACATTTTAAATAAATATTTTTTTAAAAATAAAATATTAAAATAAAATAAAAGTTATCATATTGAAATTTAACTTTATCTTCGAAATCTACTAATTCAAAACCTACACAACTTTCAAGAGATATATTTGAGAGTCTAATTCAAAAACTACTAAATTGAAGATTAAATTTGTCTAAGATTTGGAGTAAAAATTTAAACCTAATCTTAAAGACAGGATAATTCTTCTCATATATAATCGAGTTGACTCATGAACCTAACGAGTCGAACTATGTATAGTACAAGTTTAGCTCATTTAGTTAACGAACTTAATTTTTCGCTCATACTCAACTCATTTGATTCATGAACCTAGTTCAACGATTTAATTGTCGAATTGAATTCCGAACTATTTTCGAGTTTGTTCGGTTCATTGTCAGCCCTATTCACAACTAATAAAAATAAAAAATAAAAAAATTATATACAAAAAAGATACATTTTTTTTTATAAACAAATATTTTTTACTATTGATTCAAATATTTTTTATAAATAATATGAAAACAATCATATATTTTTATATATATAAAAAATATATTATTTCATCCAAATATTTTTATAAAAATTATTAGGCGCAACCCTTCAAAATGTTTTCTTTCACAACCCTCTTAAAAACCAACTTCCAAAAAAAATCCTTAGTGATCCTCTTCTTCTTTCTTTATATGTGAGTTGAGTATCCTAGTAATCATATATGAGCGCAAGCATGTAGAATACCAACGTGCCTTCACACCATTGTCCACCACATCACCACCTTTCCATAGATGATGTCAACAAATAGGTTAATTTTGGACACATGCAAGGATTACTCTATGTTTGAGTGGTTTTAGATGATCATGACTTCCATTGAATCTTCATTCAACTATATGAATCTCCAGCTGTTTCTTTGAATTTGTGAGTAAAACTTTTAGTGTTTTTTTTTGTTTTATATCTAAATTAACTTATCTTCTGTAATAACAATATAGTTTTTGATTTTTTTTTTATAAGTCAAATATATATATTCAAATATCAAGGTAATAGGGGTACTCCAACCCACAATACAACCAACAATTAGTATAAACTATTTCATCATTTAAAAGAAGTTTAAAGAATGCTTATGTTCATTCGTAAAAATTACAAGACATATTATCCTTAAATAGTGTTAATATCCACCACCAAAAAAATACATGGTTCTCATAACTATCAACTCTGAATCACTGACCTCGTCATTGAAGAGTACTTGATTTCTCGCCCACCAAATACTCCAACAAACCACCATCTACAAGCTACAAGCATGTTTTTTAGAACACCTTCCTCTTAAAATTAATTAACCAAGACATCAAGAATTTTTATAGCATTGTTTCATTAACCTCCCTAATTTCTAACCATTCGCATACGTTACTCCAAACAATCTTAGTCTTAGGACAAGAAGTAAAGAGATGACTTACATCCTCCATATGATCGAAGCAAAAGACGCAAACAATATCATGAGGATTTGAGAGAATACCGCGACGAAAGTGCAGAAAAATCCAACAACAAAAGAAGTTGTTAAATGTAGAGAGAAAGCTGACTTTACTTTCATCCATTAATAACATTACCCAATCATTTTCCTATTTAACAATACCCAATCATTTTCCTATTTAACAAAACATGTAACGTATTTTCGGTTAAGGATTCTCTCTCTTTTTCCACGCATTGAGATTTGGGTCTGATGACAAGCTTTTAGTAGTTTAGACGTGTTTCTTGATGTTGTTTATTTGTATTTGATCTTTTAAGTTAGTCATTAGAAACTTCTCACTTTTTTATGAGTTATTCTTTCATTGACAATGAAAATGCTTGACTTGGTGTAGAGGTATTATGATACATTGATTCTTAACCTTGAGTAGGATGTTTGAATTCTTTAGATAGTGGATCAAAAGTGTTCTTGGAAGGCGCTTGTTGAGCCCTAAAGTGGTTATTGGGAAACAAGTGTGAGTTGTATGGAGAAACAAATGTGAGTTCTAAGTCCCACATTGCTTAGAAAAATAGAGGTTAAGCATTTTATAAGCAAGATGACCGATACATCTATCACCTTAAGGTTTTTGGTAAATATGTGGTCTCCCTCTCACTTGTTTGGGTGAGTCTTTGACCTTTAGGTGAGTGTTTGATCCAATGTGTATGCTTTTCCCTCATGACGACTCATCAGTGGTATCAGATCCCGATTTGAGTAAGGGATCGGCTCCTTGTATCGAAAGTTTTCCTGACATGGTGGTTAGGAGGTGTGTTTTGTTGAAGTGCCTAAGACGAGACAAGCATGTGGGTGAAAGAGCTTCCGCTTGAGGGGCAGCATAGTGGATGGACTCACACTTGAGGGGGAGATTATTGGAAAACAAGTGTGATTTGTGTGGAGAAACAAATGTGAGTTCTAAATCCCACATTTCTTAGAAAAGTGGAGGTTAAGCATTTTATAAGTAAGAGGACTCATACACCTATCACCTTAAGATTTTGGGTGAATATGCGATGTTTCTCTCACTTGTTTGGGTGAGTCTTTGACCTTTAGGTGAGTCTTTGATCTAATGTGTATGCTTCCCCCTCATGATGACCCATCAGTGGTGTCTTAGGGGAAATCATGGTTGAAGTTGAAGTGCTCAATGGTATGATTGGTTTTGTTGCAGTTGGTGCATCAAATAAAATTTCTAGGTCATTTTCCATGACATCTTCCTCGATAAGTCTTGAAAATTAGGGTTAGAATTAATATCAAAAGATGCAAACAATATAACTTTGGATATTAATTATATGATAAACTCGTTGTTATGATTCAAAATAAAAGAATGCAAACATAAATAATTGAAAGCAATTGTACTGATATTTTCAACAATCAACCGGTACAATTTTTATCTTTAGTTGGAAAATAGAAATATCATATAAGAAATGAAAGTGCAGAAAAATCTAACAACCAAAGAGTTGTTAAATGTAGAGAGAAAACCGACTTAACTTTCATCCATTAATAGCATTACCCAATCATTTTCCTATTTAACAAAATATGTGACGTATTTTCGGTTAAGGATAACTTCTATTGTGCCACACATTAAGATTTGGGTCTAATGACAAGCTTTTAGTAGTTTAGACGTGTTTCTTGATTTCCAAATCGACCAAACCACATAGTTTCAAATCATAATCAAACCACCCTTCCGCTAGCACTAGCACCTAGCGATCTAATGAATAGGAAAATATAACAAATAACACTAGGATGAGTAACACACCACACTTGAGCCACCTAAAGATCTCATACCAAATAGATGTTGTCACAAGTCACAAATAAATGCCCAATCGGCTATGCACACCAACCACACAACGAACGCAAGACACTCTCAGGAACTATCACAACCCTACGCCTAAACAAATTACCTCTAGTAGAAATCTTATTTTAGAGGAGTTTCTAGAAAAAAATTAATACTTTCAAATAAGGCCAACTAACCCAAATAAGAGAGAGAACCCAATTCTTCATGACTGCTAGAGAAGACCTAAACAAATCATCTAAAGGCGACAAAAATAAGTCGAACAGATAGAGAAAACGTTATCATCATAGTGACTCTAAACCTACCTATCAAAATCAGGAGATAAGATCACAACCTAAGAAACTAGAAAAAAATTATGAATTATCACCTCTCTCAATAAACAAAGAGAAATCATTGCCAACACATATCTCAAATTAAATTAGGATTCACAGAAACTCCAACCTAATTCACATTGCAATGCTGCTGGTCAGAAATATTAAACAAGTAACTTAAGCTAACATAATACCAATAAAATACTAATGTATGAAATCATACACACTATCTTATCATGAAAGTGACAACAATATTAGCACAAATGATTAGAGGTGGCAAAATGGATGGATTGGATGGATATGAATTGGATTGTTGATGGATGAATCAAAACAATTCATTAGTTCATTAACAATTCACTAAAATTTTCTTTAAATTATCTAATTCAATCCATCCATTAAGAATAAAATTAATCCAATACATTCATTAACATATTTTTAATGGATGATCCATCCACACAAAAATTATTTTGAAAAAAAATGTTTTTTTTAATTGATTTTATTTTATTTTCGAAAAATTCATTTTTGTATTTTTAAAAAATTGCTTTTAATATATTCATAAAAAATTGTATTTTCTGATGAAAACAATCAATTTTTTTGGGGAAAATCGACTTTTTGTGTTTTTTTTAAAAATTAAAATTAAAATTTTTGAAAAAAAAATCGATTCTTTTTTTGAAAAAAAATCTTTTTTTTTCAGAAAAAAATTGGTTTTTTTGGAAAAATTCGACTTTTTTTATTTTTTTAAAAATTGGTATTTTAATTTTCGAAAAAAATCTTTTTTTTTGGGAAAACAATTCGGTTTTTTTTCAGAAAAATATCAGTTTTTTATTTTGAAAAAAAAATCGTTTTTTTTGGGAAAAAATTTAGTTTTTTTGTTTTTGAAAAAAAATTAATTCTCATCTTAAAAAATTCTATTTTTAATTATTTAAAAAAAAATAAATCTAACAAAAATAAAAATAATTTATTGAATTTTTAAAATATGTTTGATGGATTGAATCAATCTATATATATATATATATATATATATATATATATATATATATATATATATATATATATATATATATATATATATATATATATATATATATATATATATATATATATATATATATATATATATATATATATATAAATGAATGGATTTAATTTAATCTATTAATTTATTTTCTATATGACGATGAATTAGATAAAAAAAATTTTGAATAGATTGGATGAATTTTATCTGATGAATCTAATTGTGTCTCCTATAAATGATGCATCATCATTTGTTTCGTAAGTTTTCAATAAGATTAACATATGTTCAGAAAGCCAATAAATACATCACATAATTAATCCGTTTTTTTTACCCATAAGTTTTAACAAAATAATAATTAGATTGTTGTCTTTATTAACTCGGCTCTAGTGCATAGTATACAATTGTTTTGTTCACTGTATTCAGTTCTAAAATGCCATCAACACGTGACACGTGTAATATCATAATTTCAGACATATAAAATATTCTATAGTACCCATCAACACGCGACACGTGTAATATTCTATAATATTAAATAACAACTTTTAGACAAGACCTCAAAATTCTATTAAATATTTATGAGTTGTAAAAAATATTAGTACCATATTTTGTTTTCTTTTGTAAAGAAACTATATATAGTCAAATGTGTACGGACAAGACGTGAAGACAAAAAACATGATGAGCACACCCACGCTTTTAGAATTGAATGAACGAATAATGGAGTCGCTTTCCCAGCACAACCCGCTTTTGTTTTTATTTTATTTAATTCGTAAAGCAAAGAAAAGTTCCCTTGGCGTTTCTTCTTACTCTACTTTTTGTATGTCTATTTTATTTTAAACTTCAATCAAATTAATATTCATTATTATCATCAATTATTTATTGTAAAACTATAGAGAAAGGGAGATGAAATAACTCTATTAATATGTGGCAGTTAAGTTATATGAATGAAATTTGTCTAATCCAAAATTTGATCTTTGATGATATTATTTATTTATATTTATGTATTAAGGGAAATAAGTAGTTAATATTTAAAAGTCAACAATTTTTTTTAGATATATTATTTCGTTTGGGAACCAGAAATAGATGTAGTTGGAGATCTGATGATCTTACAATGATGATGCTAATTTCTATCATGACGGTGCATGGTGGATCTGCAAAGTTAGTACTCAAATGTGCAAGTCAGCTCAAGATTTATGATGAGTATTGTGAAAAGTGGAGATTAGAGAATGTACATTGTTATTTGCGTGTGAAAAGTATTTTAAGATAGAAAAGTATTAATCACTTGGTTTTGTTTCTATAAAATCATTTTCAAGGTAGAAAAGTATTTCAAAGTGCGTGCGTGTGTGTGTGTGTGTGAGAGAGAGAGAGAGAGAGAGAGTTATCTTAGTAATCTTAAGCCAATACCTTACTTTTACAGTACTCAATTCACTCAGACTAACAGACATACATGACATGACGAGCTTTAACACCTTTCATGAAAGAAGCTCCAAGACTTTTGCTTGATAATGTCTGTTTTGTATAAGCACATGATCTTGAGTTTTCTTGTTGATGCTTTTAGATACTTATAGATTTGAAAGCTATTTTTCTTAAGTTATCGTCATCAAAGCTTCAGATGCTAATTTGTTATTACCTTCAAGCACATAGATCCACATTCTATCTCTTTTTTATGATGACAATGCATCTCTCAAGGAGGTGGTAATAAAAATAGATACAAGTATTTTTGAGTGATTAAACTATCCCTCAATTAAGAAGAGAGTATACTTTACTTCCTCTGAGAGTATACTTCTTCCTCTTTTGTCATTATAAAAAAGGCATAAAATAATCAAAGCACATAGATCCCATGTAACAGGAATAAGTCACCTTATAGAGATGGATAATAGTAATCCATAGTAAGGTATATGATCTAAAATTTTATTTCTCTCCATGGAAGATAGCGTTCAACTTTAGAATCAACTGGTAGGTAAGCTTCGGAGAGATTTTCCCCTTAATTCTTTCTCAAACAAAATTTAAAAGTCTTTGAAGCTTTCTATATCGAGAGGGAATTCTGTTATCTACTTCTTTCTTTCTAAGATTCTCTCTTTCTAGGAAATCTTTTGGATAACTTATTTTTATCCTCTTTGGGCCTTAGATTAGTATTAGACTCTATGCATGTTGTATTTGGCACCCCTTTGCTCCAAAACAACTTGAAACTCAACACTAGGTTAATAGAAAATAAACTTAATTGACTAAGAAGTTAATAAATCACTTATTAGAGAATCAATCATAGTTTTCCAATTTTTCAATCTTTATTAAATGTACTACCTCAAAGTCTCAAGGTAACTTGAGAAACTTCCCCTTTCAAGGAACCGATAAGCCACCATCGATTTCCTTCTCTACGAATCATTTGATATGAGAATTTATTCAACTAAAGGACTGATAGATCCATTATAAATTTATCATCTTAAGCTCTCGTGAGCAGCATTATTGTTTTAATAAATTCTTTCTCTCAAATTTATTTAACCTTTCTTGCATAATAAGAGACCAATATTCTTTGATGATAGCTTCATCAACTTTCTTTGGTTCAATTTATGAAAATAAAAAAGTCATATGGTTACATATCTTTCTAGGGGAGTGTTGAGATGCGTTTCTCTTAGAGATTTCCTCATTAACATTCTGAATGAAGTAGTCCTTAATGATCACCCATTCTTAAGATACTTTCTTTGGTTGATTTCTCTATTTAGACTTTAGACTTCCTCTTATCTTTGATATTTTTATTTTCCTTGACTGTCGTCTTCCAATGATATTCTCTAAGGGACACCTGCAAAAGTAAAAATTCTACTTCTAGATATTAGGGATTAGTTCACCAAAGTTAATATGTATGAGTTTTTCCATAGTCATGGTACTTCCAAAAAGATGTTTTAAAAGAATTTTTCATTACGATTTTGTATTTACCATGCATATAAAGGAACTAAACATACTTTATTACCTTTGACACACAACTTACTTAATATTAAGTAAGTTGTGCAATAATTCTATAATTAATTAGAGCAGCTAAAAGATAAGAATAAGGATCTCACAATTACTCAAATATCCAATGATTTTGTCTTGTTTTTATTAGGAAAATGAATTTCTTCCCTCGTAAGAGAGGAACAATAGAACATATTTATTTCTTCACTTGAAGAGTAATTGTCGGTATCATTATCTGCATCATAATTTGACTTTTCTACCTTTGGTATCCATATCTTTTTGGGTCCTTTGATGTTAGTGGAATACATATTATGAGAAGACATCTTTATAGTTTTACGTTCATAATGTTCTTTATAAAAGTATGAAGGATGATGCCTTTATTTTCTCTCATGACTCCTTTTGATGAAACAAAACATGGCAATATGGTCGTCTTTATTATAGTAATTACATTTTAGGATTTTGTATTTATATGTTGGTTGGGCATTGCAAATATTGCTAAAGCTTTTACTATTGTTCTTAGGTTCATAACTAATATCAACCTTATTGTAAGACTCCTTTTGATGGCATGTAGGAATGAATTATAAACTTTCTTCTCTTTGCTTCTGGAGTCTTGAAGTTTTTTTCGTGCCTTATAAACTTCTTGAATTTTTGAAACATGAGCATCATGAGTTTATTAATCTCACTTTGATAGTCTTCATCTTCTGTTTCCATATCTTAGATGTTAGTAGCTTTAAGTGCAATACTTTTCGCATTCTTTTTGTTATCTTATTCATCATCATCAAGTCTTTACCGCTTCATCTCACGTTCGCGCAATCTTTCAAAGAGAGAGAGAGAGAGAGTGTGTGTGTGTGTGTGTGTGTGTGTGTGTGTGTGTGTCCATAGTTGCTAAATTCTTAGATTTGCATATTGCAATGAATTTAGGTTGTCAACTATGGTTTAGGCATCTAAGAGTCTTTATAACTAATTCTTCATTTGAAATTTTTTTCCCAGAGTTCACGTATGATTCACAATATGGGTAAATCATGTTTGCATCTGATTGATGCCCTATTCAGGTTTCATTCTAAAGAGTTCATACTCATGAGTAAATGTTCCCAACCTTGACCTCTTCACCTCAATAGTATCTTCATGGGTGATTTGGAGGATGTCCCACATTTCTTTTGTAGTTTCACGGTAAGAAACTTGTAAAAACTCATCAAGACCGAGAGCAGTAGTAATGGCAACTTTCGCTTTCAAACTGCATTGCACATTTTCTTTATCATCTTTGGTCAAATTATTTTCAGGTTCATTTTCTACAACACCATTAACTATGTATGTAGGAACAAGTGGACCTTCATTAACAACCTTCCGAATTGTACCCTTCTCCATTGAAGGATGGAGGTTTGTTTAGTGAGTAGCTTGAAGACATTTTTCCTCATAAGACGATTAGCCCTTAACAGGATTTAGGCTATGATATCACTTGTATGATAAGTGACTTCAAGCACAAGAGAGGTTGAATTATGGTATTCAAAAGTCGTGTTAATTTAAACATTTTCTCGTTTAAGATCTTATTAGTAATTTTATGTGAGTAATTGCAGCGAAAAATTAAATAATGAAAGTAAATTGAAAAAAAGGAAAAGGATGGTGTTAGAAAGATAGCACTAGAGATTTATACAAGTTTGGACGAACGTTGGCCTAGTACTGTCCCTAAGAGGTCTTCTTGAGAGTTTCACTATAAACTTTGAGCTTTTGAAGGTTATGCCCTCAAAACTTTAATACAGACTTATTCCCAGTCAAATGACTGCTTTTACCTGGGGTACACTATCGAATCATTTAGAGATTTATGGTTGATCTCAATAATCAAAACAAACCTTTTTCCAACAAAGCTCAATAAACCAATAACATAGATTTATGGTTGATCTCAAGAACCAAATTCAATCTCTTAAAGGTATCGTACCCTTAAGAATATAAACGACCACCACGACCACTTACAAAATTATCTTCCTTACAAGTAGAGCTTCACTTAGTAGCACTAAGGCAATTAGAAGTGAATATGAAATATTTTCCAAAAAAGAGAGAAAGAAATAAATTCCAAAGAAAAATGAAAACTTTGGAAAGTAGTGTGATATGATGTGAGGAAGACCCTTCTTTATATAGTAGTTGGAAACGCCAATAAAAGAAATGATCCATGGCCTGAATTGATTATCTAATCGATTAGAAAAACGCTCTAATCGATTAGACAATTCAAATATAATCGTTTGTAAAGCCCAAATAGGAAAGTTTGTATATAGAGTCGTTGCATGTAATTAATGTGATATCTTTGCTGATTATATAATCAATCATCTTGCTAATCGATTGTACAAGTGCTCTAATCGATTAGGTAGATCAAAAAGGTTTTGCTAATCAATTAACATATCTTTCTAATCAATTAGATGGTTAAGAAAAATTTGGATAGCTTTTTATTCACTTGGTTTTGTTTCTAGAAAATCATTTTCAAGGTAGAAAAGTATTTTAAAGTGTGCGTGTGAGTTGCCTTAATACTCTTAAGTTGCTAACTTAGTTTTACAGTACTCAATTCACTCAGACTGACTGCGAGACATAACATGGATGCAAATACCTTCCTCTTGAATTCGATGCTAGGGACCTTTCTAGTTTCTTGGATAAAAGCGTGATTGATATTGGGACTTCTGGTGCTGGTCGGTCGAGATATGACATCAGATCAGGTGTTTTCCTCCTATGGTACATGGATAATCTCGAACGCCTTGAACTTTGTCACTTTCACATTAGCTAGCCTAAGGTACTGTTGGAGCAACATTTCCTTTACATAGGCCTTTATTATTATTTTAGAAACAACCAACTAGGAGTCTATTTGTAGTATGATTCCTTTGGCCCCCATTTCCTCCACGAGCGTGATTTTGGAAATGACGACCTCATACTCACCTTAGTTGTTGGTGGTATGGAACTCAAAAATCAGGGAAACTTCCACCACAAAATGGTGTTGTTTCCCAAAATTACGCCCACACTACTTCCCTGGCTATTAGATGAACTATTCGTGAATACAACACAAGTCTAGTTTGGCTCTAGAGGCATTAGGATCATCTTGGACAGGAAATCGGAAAACAAATAGGCCTTTAACACTTTCCTTGCTTCGAATGAAACTCCAAACTAAGATAAGTTTATATCCCCTTTGTCAAACTCCCAGGCAAATTCGGGTAGTACAACACATTCTTTAGAGGTAAATCCGCCTGAACCACTATGGAATGCGCGAGGAAATACCGTCGGAGCTTGTGTGATGTTGCTATTAATGCCAAGGTTTCCTTCTCAGTCTTCGTGTACTGCATTTCTGCCCCCGATCAAGACCTTTGAGATGAAGTACATAGATTTCTTGTTAGTGTTGGATTATCTAATCAAGGCAGTGCTTACCGGCTCCTCAGCAACAATAGGGTACAGATACAAAACTTTCCCTGAAAGCTATCGAGTAAGCATTGGGGTGTGTATAAGATCCTCTTCAGAGATTTAAATGTCTCTTCATAATCATTTGTTCACTCAAAATCGGTTTTTTCCCTTAACGCTCTGTAAAAAGGAGGAGCATGTTGTGCAAATTTTGAAATGAATTTGGTTAATGCAGTTAACATACCATTTAACTTCTGAACCTCATTTTTCGACGTCGGTGAGCTCATCTGTATCATGGCATCACACTCATCAGGGTTTGCCTAAATTCCTTGCTTTGTTAAATATAAGCCTATGAACTTGTTGAACCTTACCCCAAAATTACATTTCTCCTAGTTGAGTCACATATATTTTTTTCGAACCTTCCTGAATACACTCTAAATGTGTTGAGTGTGAAGCTTGTCTCGACCAAATTTTACGATCATGTCATACATGTACACTTTTAGGATCTCCTCAATTTTTTCTTGGAAGATCTTGTGCATTCTCTTATAGGTTATGTCAGCATTATTTAGTCTGAAGGGCATGCCATTGTACTGATAATTTGTATGCTCGATCATGAAGGTTGTCTTTATCCACCGGGTCGGAACATATGTATTTGATTATACCCCGAATAGGCATCCATGAATGAAAGTAGTTTATATTAGGCTAAATTGTCTACGATCTTGTCAATGTTCGAGAGTGGATAGGAATCCTTCGGACAAGCTCTGTTATGATCGATGTAGTCGACGAACATCCTCTGCTTTCCCGAGGCCTTTCATACTAAACCAAAGTTGGACAACCACTCTTTATACTTGTCTTAGGAAATGAACTTGGTTTCTAATAGGCCTCTAATTGTGCTAATAATGGCTTAAGATTTCTTTAGAGATTGCCTCCTTTGGCGCTAAGAGACGTAGCAAGCGCCAACTTCCACATTTAACAGATGACACACTATACTAGGATCAATGTCGGGCATTTCATGTGGGGTTATAACAAAAAGATTGGTGTTATTCTTGAGCCATTAAATCAGGATGGCTCTTAATTCCAAAGGGAGCCTGACACCTATCTTTACTAACCTGGAATGAATATCACCATCTGGAACTGGCCGAACTTCGTATTCATAAGCCTCTAGGTCAAAGGATTAGGAACCCCTAGATCTTATTTTTCTTCTACTTCTGAGGCTATATCTTATGCTAGAATGTCCTTCTAGATGATAATAAGTTACCCTTAAGTGGACCGAGGATACCAATGAAGGATCTCCCTAGGATACCTCTTAAGGTACTCTGACACGGTATTACCAAAAAGTTGAGGATTAACTTTCTTTCATGCACTCCTTCTTCAGTTGCAAGTGTCAGGTCTATAACTCCTAGAGGACAAGTTATTGAATCGTTGAACACCCCAATATATGAACTCATATGTGATAGTTGGATACCTAACATATCCATAATATATATATATATATATATATATATATATATATATATATATATATATATATATATATATATATATATATATATATATATATATATATATATATATATATATATATATATATATATATATATATATATATATATATATATATATAATGTAATAATAGTGTAAAAAAACTTTACACTCCCAATGAATGAGAAATGTATACACACTTTTATTTTTAAAATCCTGACCTAACATGATTGAATGATATAATCTTATTTGAATAATATATTTGCATTTTTATTCTTCTATTTTGTAAGACACATCAAACCAATCTCATTTTTTGAAATCTAATTTTTCGGTCATTCAATTATCTTATTTATTATTAGCCTTCAAAAAATATTTTTTTATTTTAAAAAGAATGACTTATTATCTAAATTTTGAATCTCAAAAGAAAATAGTATTTGAGTTTAATGGACGTATATTAGTTTTTCCTGTAGTCTAATATTCAATTATTAACCTATTATATTGTTTAAAGAATTTTAAAATATTTTTATGATTTAGTAGGATATTCATTGAATATCTATGCAAAATTATTTTACAATAAGGTTGTGTTCTATTTTTTTCTCTTCCAAATTTAGCAATAAATAATAACTAATTTTGGTTTGAAAAATTACATAAGGATCAAAATTACACGTGATAATTAAAAATATAAAATATCAAATTTTAAAAAATAAACTACTTGTATGACTATGACAGAATAGAGGATGAAAAGTGCAATCAAATCAAATATGAAAAATAATTATAAAACACGATTAATATAAGAAAACGGTGGCGTGGCACATAATATCTACTAAACTTTTAGCAAGTGCAAGTATTCATATATTATATAGTATATCCGATGTGGAATCCAAATCTAATCGCATAAATACAAGAAAATACACACATCTCTTCAGCTTTTACCTTTACATTTGTTAGCTTAGATTTCCACTTGGATGGCCATTGGCATTGAAGTTTTGGGTCACCTTGTTTGAACTATAAAGTATATTTTTAAAAAGTTTAAATACACTCTTGATTTTCGTTAGTTAATGAATTTTTGAATTTAGTCATTATAATTTATATTTTTTTTTTGAGTCTTTATCTCTCATTTTTGCGTGTGTTTTAATTTTTAAAATTAAAATTTACAGAAAAATTTGCAAGAACTTATAGATTTTTCTACCAATTTTGATTTTAGAGACTAAAGCACACACAAAAAATAAATTATAGAAACTCAGACTTAAAAAAAAATTACAAAAATCAAACTCAAAAACTCGTTATCTTACGAGAAACAACAAACTATTTAAACCTTTTTAAAATTACAATAAATAAATATTTCTATAAAATGTGTTTAGAATTATGCATACACTTAGTTATATGAAAGTGCTACCACACACTTATTAAGAATTTATATTGCTTTTTTTTATAAATTAAAATATACATATTTAAAAATGTATTATTGTAAAATAATTTAAGCAAGTCTTTTATTTTATTTTATTTTACATTAAAGACCGTTTTTGAATACGTGCAAAAACTTTATGAAATTCAAAGTCCAAATTTAAAGGTATCAAAATTTAAATTTCTCTTGAAATTCTGCTTTTGGCAGTGTCATCTTCAGACTATAGTCGTTGATTTCATTGTCACTACAAACCATTACTATTATAAAATACATTTAACATAACATTCTTCGACTATTAAGCCAACCGAAGTAAGAGTAATTATTGAGTGTCTCTATTTCATTTTTATTTATTAAAATACTTAGTACAATTTTATTAGTAGTTGTAGTGATATGTTAAAATATATTAAATTTAAATCTTAACACCAACAATTTTTTTTTATTTATAAAATATGTTGCTTATAATCTTAATATTTATATTAAAATTAAAATAGTTTACAGCATGGTCCAACATAACAACCGTTGTAAAATGTACCTACATTTAATCACAGTTTTTATTAACAACAGTGGTAAAAATCTTAACTTATATTTAAGCAAAAGTTCTCTCTTTTAGGACAGAACAATCGTCTTCCTCATAACAAAACCTTAACATTCTCTCACGCCTTATCCTTAATCCATGAACGGTTGGATATCACTTATTCACAAAACTCCATCATATCTTCTTCAACTCTTATGGATTAAAGAAAGATGTTATACAAAACTCATTTCTTTCACTTCCTCTTCACATTTCAGGCACGTAGACCTTTCCTCCTTTTATGAGTTGTAATATTTTTTATGTTTTTGTTAGGATTATGCTATGTTGTATGTGGTTGTTGATAAAAGTTCTATGTTGTTGGTGATTTTATTTTTGTTGATAAAAATTCTATGTTGTTTAAGGTATGTTGTTGTTGATAAAAGTTATATGTTATTGATGATTTTGTTTTTGTACAGCTATATTGTATGTTGTTTAAAATATGTTACTGTTGATAAAAGTTCTATGTTGTTGATGATTTTATTTTATTAATAAAAATTGTATGTTGTTTAAGGTATGTTGTTGTTGATAAAAATTGTATATTGTTGATGACTTTTATTTTTGTTTATAAAAGTTGTATGCGGTTTAAGGTTGTATGTTATTTAAAGTATGTCATTGTTGATGAAAGTTATATGTTGTTGATAAAAATCTTATGTTGTTTAAGGTATGTTATCATTTATGATATTGATAATGTTATTAGTTGGACATTGTAGATATCATGTTGTTCGTTCAACTTGTTTTACGTGCTTTCTTTGCCCATTATCAACATCTTGCTCTATGACGATTAGAATTTGATTTAAGGCTTGTAATTATTCAATTAACACTTTCTTTTTAGTACAATATTTTTGTAAAGTTAATACTTTGCATACTGAACTAGTAAAAAATGAAGTGTTGATTAAAGAACTACAAGCATTAAACCAAATTCTAACATTCAAAGAGCGAAATATGAATAATGGGTTATAGAAAGTTCTCGAAAACCTTGATTAATGTAACTTGTTCTTCTAATATAACTTAATTTGTCATATTATTAATTTCAAAATTAGATCGAAAGGTTATATGTTTAGTGAGCAATTGGTAAAATAAACATTTCACATAAGTTATAATAAACTTAAGTAAAAGCATATTGAAATTCTAGCACTAAGAGGACAGATGTCGTATACGATGTCAGGATACCAAGAAGTCAATTGAAATGTCAAGATATCGTCATAGCATAATTGACAATGAACAATTTAAACACAATTGCAGGAAGTAAATAACACAGGGAAATTGTTAACCCAATTCGGTGCAACGTCACCTACATCTGGGGGGCTACCAAGCCAAGAAGGAAATCCACTATAATAGTATTAGTTTGAAGTTCTAAATAACCTATGGTTTTATAAACTTCGTACCTAATCACTACCTGTGCTATTTCTATCTAATAACTCTTAGATATGAGACCCCTCTCACTTTCTTCAATCACACAACAGTGATAAACTCAACAACTATAATAATATTAGTTTGAAGTTCTAAACAACCTCTGGTTTTATAAACTTCACATCTAATCACTACATGTGCTATTTCTATCTAATAACTCTTAGATATGAGACCCCTCTCACTTCCTTCAATCACACAACAGTGATAAACTCAACAACAATGAACAATAGAAGACACACTTCCAATGACACAAAATTCACTCTTTTCTTAAAAGGTTAGGAGTAATTATAACTCAAACTCAATCCAATTCAAGCACCTAAGAGGTACATGAATGACTCACAAATACACAAACAACACAGTCAACTCAGATATCAAAGTGATATAAGAGTGGATCACAAATAACAAAGAACACACTAAACCCTAAAACCTCCTTGCACACACACGACTTAGTTGCTTATTTTAGGTTCAGAAACACCCTTAAATAGTGTAATACCCCAAATTTTACCCTTACATTTAGTCAGTCATTTCGCATAGCATTTCATTTTGAATCCATTAACCACTAACCAGTCATGGAGCATAATTTGTTTGCAGAAATTACCCCAGGGGCATTTTGGTCATTTTACACGGAAACCGCAAGTTTTGAGACATCATTCCTGAGGCATTTATTTGCCACGTGGGTCAAGGTGCCTGTATGTTTTTCAGAATTAACTAGACTTGGGCCGTTCCTTGCTTATGATTTTTTAAGACATTCTTGAGCAGTTTCTTTTCTCTTATTAATGCGCAATTTTGGATTGAAAATGGAGTGGATATTGTCGGGTTTGTTTTGAGAAGTTATGTGACCAGCGAAAGTCAGTTTGAATTTATTCGGGGATTAATCAAGGTGTTTTAGAGAATATTTCAAACTCAATTCATAACACGAGTTCTCCATTTTGTTATCATGTCTTGGAACGGGAAATTGAGGTTTTATGGTATGTTCAAATATTCAAAGGCGATGGGCATAAGTGGTATCTTTATTGCATAACAGTGAAAATATTTCAAAGTTCATGACTCATGAAACATAAACCATTCAAGGCATAAAAGAAAATTGAGAAGAAATTGAATGGAAGGAAAATATTGAATTTTATTTCATTTGAACTCTTTGTTTACAAATTACAAGAGAATCCTAGTTACATTATTTTTCTGTCCTAAGACATAAGCCTAAAAAGCTAAAGTCTTCAACCTTGTTCTCAATGATTTCCGTTTCCGGTTACCTGCACATCAAAACAGAACAAACAGAATAGGAAAAATGTTAGAAGTTTTTTCGACACTCTCAGAACAATGTCATCATCGAGTGCCGGGAGTGGCACAACCGAAGCTGCGTCCTACCCCCGTTACCGATCCGCGCCATTGGCGTCAGATCAGGTGATCCCTGTTCTTATCATACGGGACAACCGAGAAAGATGAAGAAGTAAAAGAAGTTCGGGCCGATAAATGATTAACTGAAAAGGGTCTATGCCATCATCGAATAAATCCCATTTGGTTTCCAAACTGATACAAGGGTAAAGCAGCACAATCAATTTGGTCATAAACCCGGATGCCGACGGGTATGAGCCACTTTGTGTTCAAAGTTTGTCAACACCTGAAATTCACCAAAACAGCATCAGTACAAAAGTTCATAACAGAACTCAACACCAAAACAACTCGTAAGTTGCACCTAAATTGCATAAAACAATTCACAGGACGCTCAAATTGAACGAAATTTCAATTCACAAGCCGCTGAACCAGCTCGAAAAATAGAATGGCAAGTACATCAAAGGAATCAATTTCAAAGGCTGTCTAAAAATTAAATGCAAATCATTATTCACAGCCACAGAACAACAGAACAGTCCCGGAAACAAGTCTAGTTCTTACCACAGAAGAAATACTCAGCAAAATCGAAAAGCATACGGCCAATTCAAAGAACCAGTTCAGCAATGTAAACTATGCTGGATTACTAGAATCAAACCGCAGCTGCATCAAAAGAAGGACCAAGTCCAATAATTCACAAACCACAGCAGGAAATGCCCAACTCAGTTCGTGCCAGGTCACATTGGAAAATCAAAATGCAAAGCCTAAGGCTTAGTGATGAACATCATAGCCCAAATTCGCAGCCACCTATCAATTCAGGAAAAAAGAGAAGTGAATTTCAGTTCAGACAAAGAAGAATCGAGATGTCAAAGACAGTCGAAGCTGCCTCAAAAAAAGTTTCATGAGCATCATATAAACTCATTAAGTTTCATGTTCGACAAACAACAAAACAAGCCAACAGCGGGTAGCAGAAAGTCCGCCGCGTATCAGAGAGTTTAATCCCAGTGAATCTATATCAAAAAAAAGACAAATCAGTTCATCATAAGCAATTCACTAAAAGCCACAGAAATAAAGGAATCAACATGGATTCAGCCCTCAGTTTAACCATCATTGGGCGTGAGAATTCGAGTGGCTGGGAGAGCCACGGCCGAAGCCGTTACCAACTCCCTACCGAACGTCGAACCACAAGCATTGGTGATTTCGTGCAAGCTATCAACTCAAAATACCAGCTCAGACCCAAAGGTCATCATCGCTAAGGCAACGCAACCAAAACCAAATGGCAATAGCATCCCTCAAAGGTTCAGACCAATGGTCATCATCACCATATGACCATTCTCGGCAGCATTGATCCGTCAGTAACCACACCATCAGTTGCCCTCTGAAAGAAGAAAAAGAAGAGTCAGTGAATTTGTATCAGAAAAACCAGAAAGTTGAACTGAAACATGATTCAGTTAGTCCATCAGTTCACAAATCCAAGTGAACAAGCGTATCAGTTCAAAGAAAAAGCAGACAAAGTTCACAAAGCCATATCAATTCACAAACTGTATCCAAGACCGAAGCAAGTTTGGTTGGACCCAAAATGAATTGAATACGAGCAGGGCTCAAGGATATCCGCACCATGAACCGGTTTGGTCAAAACCACACATGCAAAAATCCAAAAGATATCAAAAGGTGTATCCAAATTGAATCAGTAAACCATCATAAAACAAAATCCAATCAGTATCAGAAAAGGAAAGATAACATTCACCATATCCAGATCAATGTCAAAGCATATCATATAGAAGCACAATCAAATCCAATCATCGTAAAAGCGAATCAAATCAAGTCAGATTGGAAAGCAAAATTTCGAATGTGGATCAAATAAAAACGTAAGCACAAAGGCCCATTCGAAAATCAGAAAGAGATATATAAAGAGAACGACATCACCTGAGGAGGAGGCCGAAAAATCACTGAGCAAAAAACCCTAGAGGGAGAACACGGGGGACGAGAGAGAGAATAAGACGGCCACGAAGGAATACGAACGAAACCCTAAAGGTCCATAACTACCGGCGCCGTTTCTTGAGCAAGTAAAGCGTTAACCCGACTGACGAAGCCTCAGGAAAGCAATTCCATCGCCGAAAAGACCGCCTCCGTCTGGTGACGGGCAATCAATCTCCAGATCGTGTTGCTTCATCATCGGCGTGTCGTCAAGGAGATGTAAGCGAGGAACACCAGATATTTTTGTTCCTAACATTGTTTTATTCAATTTCAGGTTTCTTTAACACAGAGATGACGAGGAAAAGGTCATAGGTGAACGTCGGAGAAGACGGAACTACAAGGGAAAGAAAAACGGCGCAGCTGAAGTTGTGAAACCCTAGAATGGGATTGGGTGTTTGTTGGTGTGTGTACGTTGGGTCGGGCTAATACAACCACCGGCCCAACCCCTTCTTTTTCTTTTTTTAAAATTTTTTTATTATTTTGAATTGTTTTTTTAACTATTTTATTCTATAATATAAAAACTGTTTTTTGTGAAAATATTATAAAATTTTAAAAATAAAAAACTTTTTTATAAGGAAATAGAATAAAAAAACCTTCTTTTTCATATATAATAAAAAACTTTTTAATAAATAACATAAAAAATCTTTTTTTCAAAAATATCTAAGTTAAGATCTTTTTCAAGATTAAATTTAATATTTTCTATTAACATTACTTTTCTTTTTATATATAGATTCATTCAACAAAATCTTCAATATTACACCTTTTCTCCTGATTTGTCCAACTGCCGTTTAATTTTGCTTATTGACAGTGTTCATCATTTGCAGCTCTTACGGCGTGTTTGGTTTATTTAAATTTCATAACTATATTGTAACTGCTTCTCATATGTAACACTGCGAATCTAACAATCGCGTTTTAATTTCTGCCTTTTATTTTCTGCGTGTATGATTTTAACTTCTGTCATCATTTCCCTGCTCGTATGATTAATTTCTCGCACCTTCATCAATATTTCTGTCACATTGCACACCTCCGAAGGAATTAGGTCTATCCGTTTGGCCGCCGCGCCAATAGTCCATAAACCTTCAAAACCCTAAAAATTCAAAACTACAAACTACAAACCCTAATTTTCACAAATGCCTCGCCGCAGGAAAAATTACAGTTTTACCCTTAGCATTAGGTCAAAGAGCCGCCGCGCTCATTTTAGGGTTTCCCGCCGTGGAATCCCTAACCTAACCTAACCCTAATTACAACTTAACAATTCAACATAGAGATTTGGAGTTCCTACACTCCCCGTAAGCGTGTCCTTAAGATGCGTTTATTCCCCTTGAGACCTTGACCACAGTCAAGAAGTCTCTAACCTCCCTTTTGAGGGGAACTACGATTACTCTGATTCCACTCCCGTAAGGATACGTAGGCACAAGATGCGATGTCTTGCCGAGTAAACTTAGAATTAACCCCTAGGTCCTTTTTCTCACTTTTAATCCTTTGTACGTATACCTTAAGCAAATGAATAAAGCAAATAGTAAACATTTGAACAAAAGGTTCCTGTAGAGTACTACAGAAGTTTAGGGTGCTAATACCTTCCCTAAATTTAACCAACCCCCGAACCCTAGATCTTTCCCCGCATTGTGTTTACGATGCAAAAATAGGTTTTCCCTTTTTGACCTTTTCCTTCGGATAAATCAAAAAGCGGTTGTGAATTGAATTGTGATTCAAACTCATTAATAGTTTGTGATCCTATTTCCACCGCAACAGAAAATGGCGACTTCACTGGGGAAATCTTCTAAACTTTTTGAGGGTTATCCCTAACTTGTTCATATTTATTACTATCTGTGTTATTATTCATTTGCATGTATATATTTGTGCTTTGATTGTGGGACTGTTCCTTGTGTTGTGAGATAAGTCTTACGCCCGGACTAG
This sequence comes from Lathyrus sativus, assembly GCA_963859935.3. NCBI lineage: Eukaryota > Viridiplantae > Streptophyta > Magnoliopsida > Fabales > Fabaceae > Lathyrus > Lathyrus sativus. The sequence goes on along the minus strand of OZ012737.1, from coordinate 669,740,368 downwards.
TGACATTATTATAGGATGGGGATATATTCGATGAGGCTTATAGGGAGTTGAATCCCGACCAAGTTGATTCGAGAATCACCGCTCAGTTGAGACCTTTTCGAAAATGGTTCGGTTGAACGAGTAATCGTAAAAACTTTTTCCATGGTCGATTAGAGTCTATGATATTGAGGACCGTAGTACCTTTACACCACCTCGGCCTTATTTAGGATGTAGTGCGGGAGCTATGTGGGAGTAATCCTACAATGGTTGCTACGCGATACTACACTCAAAAGAGGTTCTCTTGAGAATATTATTAACCCCCGAGTCAGTCGGAAGGTTGATAATATCCGAAAGATGGGCTGATGACTTTGGGCACTTTTTAGAACCTTGTTCTGCAGGTACGACTAACCTATAGTACACTCCTTTTTGGGATGGGTAGACCTTAACTCCACTCACGTTCTTTAACCTAGGACTTTGTGTGTTTTCATGCATTGCATCCATAAAACATCATATCGCATTAAGATTTCATGGAATTCAAACTCTATTTATGAACATTGCAGGATACCATGGATCACTCTAGGAAGCATACTTTGAAATTTACTTTTAAGGGTTTTAATTTGGAAGTCCTAGAGAAGCTAAGAGATTTGGTTCAAGATCAAGAAAAGTTCCAAAACAGATATGGAAGGCTATTGTCTTTGTTGAAGATTCAAGTAAACGAAGGACTTCTTGTGACTTTGCTACAGTTTTATGATCCAGATTATCACTGCTTCACCTTTCCAGATTATCAGCTTTTACCTACCTTAGAAGAGTACTCTCAGTTGGTGGGATTACCTATCTTGGATAAGTCTCCATTCCCTTTCTTGGAGGAAGACCCTAAAGAACGAGATATTGCTAAAGCCATTTGTCTAAGGATATCCGATGTCAAAAACAATGTGATCACCAAAGGGGGGATCTCCGGTTTTCTCAGGGACTTCCTAATTAAGAAGGCCCAATTTTATGCCGATCATAAAGACATGTTTTCCTTTGAGACAATATTTGCTTTGCTTATTTATGGGTTGCTGCTTTTTCCTAGTTTTGAGGGGTTTGTGGACCTTAATGCAATCAAGACCTTCATGAGGAGAAATCCAATTCCAACGCTATTGGGTAATACTTATCATTCAATACATCTTCGAAACTTTCATGGTGGAGGAATGATTACATGTTGTATGCCATTACTATACAAGTGGTTTATTTCTCACTTACCCAAGTCCGGTCCGTTCTGGAGACCCAATCAAGAACGTTGGTCGCAAAAAGTTATGGCTTTAACTCACTCTGATATTGATTGGTATAATCGCATGTACGATGGGATATCGATCATTGATAGTTGTGGAAATTTCAACAATGTGCCTTTGCTCAGTTTCAATGGAGGAATTAGCTACAATCCAGTCCTAGCTCGCCGACAGTTGGGATACCCCTTGAAGGAACCACCTAAAGGTATTCATGTGGAGAAAATCTTTTTCGAAGACGACAAAAAGCTTCAAGATCAGATTCTATCCTCTTGGAATCATCTGCATAAGAAGGACAAAGAAAGTTTGGGAAGACCTAATTGTGTGCCCATGGAACCATACCTTCAATGGGTCCGAGGAAGAGCTATTGAGTTGAAGATGCCTTACTCTCGCCAAGATCCTTTACCTCAAAGAGAAGAACCTGTCCAGTATTTCATGACTGAAGCTGAGACTTTGAAGATCACCTTGAAGAGCTCACAACGCGAAGCAGAAGCATGGAAGAACAAATACCATGTGATGGCCAGCGAGTACGAAGAACTTCAAAAGCAGATTCAATTGAAGAATGATGAGATACAATCCTACAAGAAGAGAAGGCTCTACGAATATTTATTTTCTTCCGGATCTCCGTCTGCTCACTGAAGTTGTGGAAGATGCTTCTCTAGGATTTTCTAGGCTTTTATTTAGCTATTTTGGTTGCAAGAATATTATTTGTAATTTGTCTTCAATGAATTAAAAGTTTCCTTGGTATTCCGCAATATTCGTAAATATCTGAATTCCATGAAATCTTCATTTGCATTCACATTTTAGCATCATACTTTTGCATTGCATGTGTCTCCCGATTTCTCATGTTCGGTTCTCTCACCTTCCAGTTTTGTCACCCTAAGTTCTCTGCATCAATACGACCCTTCGAAAGGATGGAAGATCAAAACCAAGAGATCAACCGTGTCAGCCATGAACTCGAAGATCTTCGAGGAAGTGTAGGGCAGATTGTGGAGATGTTACGAGCTCTTAGTGTGAAGGTGGATGCTCAGTCTAATGTTGTTTCCGAGACTACTAATACTGTTATGGAATCTCAACCAGCTGTTACTGTCGAGAATGTACCTCCTCACGGTCTTCAATCCGGTTTGGTGCCTCCTAGTGCTCAACCAGTTCGACGAGCTACCCCTCCAAAGTGCAAAACTCCTAACTCCGACCATAGTAAAGGACCTGCACGTTCGAGGAACCGCAAAATGGCTACTCCTCAACCTTGGCAACATCAGCAGAGTTATGTTCAAGGTTATCCGTTTCAATATGCTCAACAACCCTATGTAGCTACTGTTGCACCTCCTTTCGATCAGCAGTTTCCTACATACCAGCCTGTGCAGTCCGCTCTGGTATATCAAGCACCGGTTTATCAACAACCTTCCGGTTATCCGCCTATGCAAGTTCCTGTCAACAGTCAACGAGTGCCCAACGCTCCTGTTCAGCAACAATCACGGGATCAGGTTCCTTATCTCCGTAAGAGTCAGTATAAGCCTTGTCCTCCAATTCCGATGGCTTTCACTGAATTATACCCCCATTTGGTACGACAGGGTCTGATTACCACCCGTGCTTTGGGTCCTCCGCCTAATCCGTTACCTGCAGGTTACAACGCTGCCGCTCATTGTTTATTTCATGAGGGTGCGCCTGGCCATGATCTAGAGAATTGCTATGCTCTTAAGAAGGTTGTCAGAATTTTGCTAGAAACGAAGAAGTTGTCTTTTAGCGATGCTCAGCCGAAGATCGAGACTCCTCTCGGGGTTCCCCGCTTGTCAAGCTTAGATTCTGCAAAGTATGTTGACCTCTCAGCAAATCAGCCGAATCCAGTAATTATTCAAAGGCCTAGCTCGCTTCATTTCAGTAACCCTCAAGATGGTATGACCGGGATCAACAAAGAATCTGGGAAAGTTGTTTTGAAGCAACGACTGAAAACTGTTGAAGATGTGACCAGCGTAACTGGGGCAAGCCATGACGACTCACAGTGATCATAAACCAGACGTCCTTTCCATTGAGGCTCCGCCAAAGGAAACTGTTGCTCTTAGATTTCATAAACATTTAGAAGGATTTTTCCGACAGTTCATTTGTTTATTTATATGCATTTCTCTTTGATTAAGCATATTTAGCATGTACGAACTTGTTTATCTTTGATTAATTAATGCAACGCATATGTTTGTCTTGAATAAATCCATTCGTTTCACTCATTCAAAAAACGTTTTCATAAATCATAATGCCAACTTTACCCGATCTCTTGTTCTGATGGAGAATTGGGGGGAGGATGACGAACCCAAAACGTCAGATTTCTTGTCGTATGCTTTCGATTGAAACCCGCTGATGATGTAAGGCATTGTTTCAAATCCCAAACACTGGAGATATAAGGATGTTAATCCCTAGTCAACCCTTTGAGCCTTGAAGTAGGAGTTTTTCTTTCTTTTTAAGAACCTTCATCCTAACCTGGGGCAGGGTAGGTTTCAGTTAAACCGATCGAGCTATTAGACTCTTAAAAAGGAAGAGCCAACCTTAGAGAATTTATCCTTAGCATCTTAAGAAGTCCAATACAATGGCTATCCCTCGGTTACCTAAGGAGTTGGGCAGTCACGAGCCTTTCGAAAGATTTACACGACTTGTGCATAAAAGAATATTCAAAAAAAATAATAAAAGCCCGCTAAGTCAAAACCTATGAAGGAGACTTAGGCAAAACTGGGGCATCCCGCTGGACTCCAAAGTCAAATCAATAGACGTTGTCCAGGCAAAAGTTAGGGATTAAGAACACCAAACCAGTAGTTTTTTTATAATCCCTATTAAAGAACAAGGTCGTGTGATAGAAACGCCAAAAGAAATAGTTGAGTGACTGCCATGTCCAAAGCCTTGATAAGTTCTCGACCATAGCAAATCCGCTTGAGATATGAGCGTTCGTATCCGATTAACTGAATTAGGATTGGAGAACATCACGAAGAAGGGGTGGGTACAAATATAACTTTGAGCCTTTATATCTTTTGTTTCTTAAACCGTGAACCGAGCCACAATACAACCTTTAAAAGACCTAATTGAAGTAGGACTTCGGTTGAAAGCATACTCGACAAGATCGCGTTTCCTGACTCCTACGAGCTATGCTCAGAAAAATTCATGTTGGCATTATAAACTTATATCCGGATTAGTGATTTCGGTCACAAGTTATTGCGATATCTTTTTCAAAACAAAAATTCAAGACAAATATATGTGTGCATTGACAAGCTCAGGATAGGCATTTCAGGCATGACGATTTTGCTTGATATCTTAGAGGGTTACATATGGATATAGCCCGTGAAACTTGAAGATCCTGCTGAACAGGGGCAGGCAGTTTCCCAATTCGCTTACCAACGCGAGTCTGACATTCTTAAGAGCTATTTCCCAAAGATTTCGTCGTAACACGATTAATTTGTGCCAGTTACGTCGAGACCTGACAAATCTCTCAAAGAGTTTGAGAACAATGGGGCAACCGGACTCGGTGTTCTCTATAAAATCCTCTTGAGATGACCCTACCTCGCAACGCAAGTATCCTGGGGCACCATGTTTTTAAAGGAAACAAATGGCGACTACTATAAGGTCCTTCAAGATCAAGGCCATGTGGTTTCACAACTTTTCTTCATGCACCCGACGGATTTTACTCACGGCGGCCTTCGTTCCCCAGTAAATCTCAGTGTTGCAACAGGCTCCTAAACTATTGCCTCTTCATAGTCCCCAGAGAGACTATAAGCTGACAACTTTTTCTTGGGTAACTCAAAAGTGTCCCTCAGGTTTTCTTCTCCCCATGTGAAGACGTGATACTGTACACCCAAGCAGATTACCTTCTCCCCAGAGAATTCAGAACTTTAAAACCAGATTTGGTTCTACCATTGATCTTTCTTACCCATGATTGACGTATTGGTTGCAGAGAACGCAGGGTATTTCCGTCGAGATGTTTATTTCATCTCTCGTCCCGTCTCTAGTCTGTTTCGTCAGCATACGCAAGGGCATAAGCATCACATGCCTATTTCATTACATATTCATTACATACTCATTACATACTCATTACATACTCATTTCATAACATCTTGCATACATAAACATTAACATACATAAACATTAACATACATTCACATTAACATATGCATCAACATATAGCATTCGCAGGTTCATTGTGTTTCACCATCATTTGGTTGTTACCGCCGAGTAACTGGGTTCGTCCATTCTCTCCAAATAGATTGTCAGCCCTAAGCATAAAATACTTACTTGTTTCCAGTTTCCGCCACGGAGCTCGATCCTCGTGGATGACGGTTACTTCAGCTATCTTTCCTCGCCAGGATAAGATATCTACCCTTCGAGTTCATTCCCTCGATGGAGTCTTGATTACCAGTCTTCTTTCTAGCTCAATCCTAGATTGAATCTCAGTCTTGTCGGTCGTCAATCCCAACCGGACGTGCATTTATTTTGCACCATCTAAAGATTTTCACCATACCATGGCAGATACGCGACTGTTTTCGCCCGAGAAGTTTATCACTGTACCCGGACGTGCATTTATTTTGCACTATCTTCAACTACAATCATTTACAGATACACGCCAGTTCACGCCTGGAAAATCTATCAGTACAACACTTTACAATCCTACATGTTACAACATCGGTACAACACTTTACATCTTACAACATCAATATACAACATTTCTCACCTAAAAAGCCGATCCTATCTTCGTTATGACTTGCAGCAAATGGCCATCTCCATGGAGCAGTTGGGCTTCCATTTACCTGTCGTCTGGAAGTATGGGGGGTTTCGAACCAAATCGTATTCAGGAGAGCACGATCCTGAAGTACGGGGAGGTTTGAGCGGAATCATATTCAGGAGAGCACGATTCTGAATTATGAAGAAGTTCATTTATCCTTTAGTAAAAGAAGAAACCAAATCGTATTCAGGAGAGCACGATCTTGAAGTACGGGGAGGTTTGAGCGGAATCATATTCAGGAGAGCACGATTCTGAAGTATGAGGAAGTTCAGTTAGCCCTTTTCATATTCAGGAAAGCACGATTCTGAAGTATGAAGAATTTCATTTACAAGAAAGAGCCGAATCATATTCAGGAGAGCACGATTCTGAAGTATGAGGAAGTTCAGTTAGCCCTTTTCATATTCAGGAGAGCACGATTCTGAAGTATGAAGAATTTCATTTACAAGAAGGAGCAGAATCATATTCAGGAGAGCACGATTCTGAAGTTATGAAGAAGTTCATTTATCCTTTAGTAAAAGAAGGAGTGGAATCATATTCAGGAGAGCACGATTCTGAAGTTATGAAGAAGTTCATTTATCCTTTAGTAAAAGAAGGAGCGGAATCATATTCAGGAGAGCACGATTCTGAGGTATGAGGAAGTTCAGTTATCCGTTTTCATGTTCAGGAGAGCACGATCCTGAAGTATGAAGAATTTCATTTACAAGAAAGAGCCGAATCATATTCAGGAGAACACGATTCTGAATTATGAGGAAGTTCAGTTGGCCGTTTTTCAGGAGTGCACGATTCTGAAGAATGAGGAAATCTCAAGAGCCGAATCATATTCAGGAGAGCACGATTCTGAAGTATGAGTATATTCAGTCATCCAGTTTCATATTCAGGAGAGCACGATTCTGAAGTATGAGTATATTCAGTCATCCAGTTTCATATTCAGGAGAGCACGATTCTGAAGTATGAGGAAGTTCAGTTTACCCTTTTCATATTCAGGAGAACACGATTCTGAATTATGAGGAAGTTCAGTTGGCCGTTTTTCAGGAGTGCACGATTCTGAAGAATGAGGAAATCTCAAGAGCCGAATCATATTCAGGAGAGCACGATTCTGAAGTATGAGTATATTCAGTCATCCAGTTTCATATTCAGGAGAGCACGATTCTGAAGTATGAGTATATTCAGTCATCCAGTTTCATATTCAGGAGAGCACGATTCTGAAGTATGAGGAAGTTCAGTTTACCCTTTTCATGTTCAAGAGAGCACGATCTTGAAGCAGTTTATCCTTCAGTAAGAGAAAAATCAGAATCGTATTCCAGGCGCCGACCTTAAAATGCGAGAAGATTTATTTATCAGATAAGCAGCAGCCTCTTTATTTGAGTGCTTATCCATTTTTGCACATAAGTCCCTTCCAACGATAAGTGATAGTTCTCCCTCGAGCAGCTTATCAGGGCATTTCCCATTAAAGTCCATTTATTTTGGCATACAGCCGGTCTTTACCCTGTATATTTGATACGGATTTCCGAAAAGTCCGTTTGATCCTGTCACGAGAGATAGTTTACAGAGCCTTGGATGTTATTCTTTGCTCAATGCTCCAGCATTCTGTAATCGATCTTGCAGTCGTACATGATCCAGTTTTACTTTTAGATTCCCCAGTGGAGGCCGTCTCATAGGTGCCATCTCCATTTGAGAATCTCGTTCCCGGTCTAGAAATGATAATTGGTCGTGTTCGCACCAGCTGACCATCATTTTTAGAATTCCCCAGTGTTGTACTGTGCCCCAGCGCGTCATTTTCCCCAGTGAGTTCTTCTCGTGGTGTCTGTCCCTATGTCATCGTATTCGTCAGCATTTTCGCATTCATCATTCCAGCATACGTAGCATATCATATTCATGGCATCATCTGCGTTAAGCCATTCCAGTTTTGTCCATAGCATTGCATATCATCGCATATAAGGGCAAAATTTTCGGTTATCTATATTTAAATCTCTCCACCACGATTCCTCGAGTCTCTGTCACTCAAATCGTCTGGTGTAGCTATTTAAATAGGGGCAACTGTAATACCCCAAATTTTACCCTTACATTTAGTCAGTCATTTCGCATAGCATTTCATTTTGAATCCATTAACCACTAACCAGTCATGGAGCATAATTTGTTTGCAGAAATTACCCCAGGGGCATTTTGGTCATTTTACACGGAAACCGCAAGTTTTGAGACATCATTCCTGAGGCATTTATTTGCCACGTGGGTCAAGGTGCCTGTATGTTTTTCAGAATTAACTAGACTTGGGCCGTTCCTTGCTTATGGTTTTTTAAGACATTCTTGAGCAGTTTCTTTTCTCTTATTAATGCGCAATTTTGGATTGAAAATGGAGTGGATATTGTCGGGTTTGTTTTGAGAAGTTATGTGACCAGCGAAAGTCAGTTTGAATTTATTCGGGGATTAATCAGGGTGTTTTAGAGAATATTTCAAACTCAATTCATAACACGAGTTCTCCCTTTTGTTATCATGTCTTGGAACGGGAAATTGAGGTTTTATGGTATGTTCAAATATTCAAAGGCGATGGGCATAAGTGGTATCTTTATTGCATAACAGTGAAAATATTTCAAAGTTCATGACTCATGAAACATAAACCATTCAAGGCATAAAAGAAAATTGAGAAGAAATTGAATGGAAGGAAAATATTGAATTTTATTTCATTTGAACTCTTTGTTTACAAATTACAAGAGAATCCTAGTTACATTATTTTTTTGTCCTAAGACATAAGCCTAAAAAGCTAAAGTCTTCAACCTTGTTCTCAATGATTTCCGTTTCCGGTTACCTGCACATCAAAACAGAACAAACAGAATAGGAAAAATGTTAGAAGTTTTTTCGACACTCTCAGAACAATGTCATCATCGAGTGCCGGGAGTGGCACAACCGAAGCTGCGTCCTACCCCCGTTACCGATCCGCGCCATTGGCGTCAGATCAGGTGATCCCTGTTCTTATCATACGGGACAACCGAGAAAGATGAAGAAGTAAAAGAAGTTCGGGCCGATAAATGATTAACTGAAAAGGGTCTATGCCATCATCGAATAAATCCCATTTGGTTTCCAAACTGATACAAGGGTAAAGCAGCACAATCAATTTGGTCATAAACCCGGATGCCGACGGGTATGAGCCACTTTGTGTTCAAAGTTTGTCAACACCTGAAATTCACCAAAACAGCATCAGTACAAAAGTTCATAACAGAACTCAACACCAAAACAGTTCGTAAGTTGCACCTAAATTGCATAAAACAATTCACAGGATGCTCAAATTGAACGAAATTTCAATTCACAAGCCGCTGAACCAGCTCGAAAAATAGAATGGCAAGTACATCAAAGGAATCAATTTCAAAGGCTGTCTAAAAATTAAATGCAAATCATTATTCACAGCCACAGAACAACAGAACAGTCCCGGAAACAAGTCTAGTTCTTACCACAGAAGAAATACTCAGCAAAATCGAAAAGCATACGGCCAATTCAAAGAACCAGTTCAGCAATGTAAACTATGCTAGATTACTAGAATCAAACCGCAGCTGCATCAAAAGAAGGACCAAGTCCAATAATTCACAAACCACAGCAGGAAATGCCCAACTCAGTTCGTGCCAGGTCACATTGGAAAATCAAAATGCAAAGCCTAAGGCTTAGTGATGAACATCATAGCCCAAATTCGCAGCCACCTATCAATTCAGGAAAAAAGAGAAGTGAATTTCAGTTCAGACAAAGAAGAATCGAGATGTCAAAGACAGTCGAAGCTGCCTCAAAAAAAGTTTCATGAGCATCATATAAACTCATTAAGTTTCATGTTCGACAAACAACAAAACAAGCCAACAGCGGGTAGCAGAAAGTCCGCCGCGTATCAGAGAGTTTAATCCCAGTGAATCTATATCAAAAAAAAGACAAATCAGTTCATCATAAGCAATTCACTAAAAGCCACAGAAATAAAGGAATCAACATGGATTCAGCCCTCAGTTTAACCATCATTGGGCGTGAGAATTCGAGTGGCTGGGAGAGCCACGGCCGAAGCCGTTACCAACTCCCTACCGAACGTCGAACCACAAGCATTGGTGATTTCGTGCAAGCTATCAACTCAAAATACCAGCTCAGACCCAAAGGTCATCATCGCTAAGGCAACGCAACCAAAACCAAATGGCAATAGCATCCCTCAAAGGTTCAGACCAATGGTCATCATCACCATATGACCATTCTCGGCAGCATTGATCCGTCAGTAACCACACCATCAGTTGCCCTCTGAAAGAAGAAAAAGAAGAGTCAGTGAATTTGTATCAGAAAAACCAGAAAGTTGAACTGAAACATGATTCAGTTAGTCCATCAGTTCACAAATCCAAGTGAACAAGCGTATCAGTTCAAAGAAAAAGCAGACAAAGTTCACAAAGCCATATCAATTCACAAACTGTATCCAAGACCGAAGCAAGTTTGGTTGGACCCAAAATGAATTGAATACGAGCAGGGCTCAAGGATATCCGCACCATGAACCGGTTTGGTCAAAACCACACATGCAAAAATCCAAAAGATATCAAAAGGTGTATCCAAATTGAATCAGTAAACCATCATAAAACAAAATCCAATCAGTATCAGAAAAGGAAAGATAACATTCACCATATCCAGATCAATGTCAAAGCATATCATATAGAAGCACAATCAAATCCAATCATCGTAAAAGCGAATCAAATCAAGTCAGATTGGAAAGCAAAATTTCGAATGTGGATCAAATAAAAACGTAAGCACAAAGGCCCATTCGAAAATCAGAAAGAGATATATAAAGAGAACGACATCACCTGAGGAGGAGGCCGAAAAATCACTGAGCAAAAAACCCTAGAGGGAGAACACGGGGGACGAGAGAGAGAATAAGACGGCCACGAAGGAATACGAACGAAACCCTAAAGGTCCATAACTACCGGCGCCGTTTCTTGAGCAAGTAAAGCGTTAACCCGACTGACGAAGCCTCAGGAAAGCAATTCCATCGCCGAAAAGACCGCCTCCGTCTGGTGACGGGCAATCAATCTCCAGATCGTGTTGCTTCATCATCGGCGTGTCGTCAAGGAGATGTAAGCGAGGAACACCAGATATTTTTGTTCCTAACATTGTTTTATTCAATTTCAGGTTTCTTTAACACAGAGATGACGAGGAAAAGGTCATAGGTGAACGTCGGAGAAGACGGAACTACAAGGGAAAGAAAAACGGCGCAGCTGAAGTTGTGAAACCCTAGAATGGGATTGGGTGTTTGTTGGTGTGTGTACGTTGGGTCGGGCTAATACAACCACCGGCCCAACCCCTTCTTTTTCTTTTTTTAAAATTTTTTTATTATTTTGAATTGTTTTTTTAACTATTTTATTCTATAATATAAAAACTGTTTTTTGTGAAAATATTATAAAATTTTAAAAATAAAAAACTTTTTTATAAGGAAATAGAATAAAAAAACCTTCTTTTTCATATATAATAAAAAACTTTTTAATAAATAACATAAAAAATCTTTTTTTCAAAAATATCTAAGTTAAGATCTTTTTCAAGATTAAATTTAATATTTTCTATTAACATTACTTTTCTTTTTATATATAGATTCATTCAACAAAATCTTCAATATTACACCTTTTCTCCTGATTTGTCCAACTGCCGTTTAATTTTGCTTATTGACAGTGTTCATCATTTGTAGCTCTTACGGCGTGTTTGGTTTATTTAAATTTCATAACTATATTGTAACTGCTTCTCATATGTAACACTGCGAATCTAACAATCGCGTTTTAATTTCTGCCTTTTATTTTCTGCGTGTATGATTTTAACTTCTGTCATCATTTCCCTGCTCGTATGATTAATTTCTCGCACCTTCATCAATATTTCTGTCACATTGCACACCTCCGAAGGAATTAGGTCTATCCGTTTGGCCGCCGCGCCAATAGTCCATAAACCTTCAAAACCCTAAAAATTCAAAACTACAAACTACAAACCCTAATTTTCACAAATGCCTCGCCGCAGGAAAAATTACAGTTTTACCCTTAGCATTAGGTCAAAGAGCCGCCGCGCTCATTTTAGGGTTTCCCGCCGTGGAATCCCTAACCTAACCTAACCCTAATTACAACTTAACAATTCAACGTAGAGATTTGGAGTTCCTACACTCCCCGTAAGCGTGTCCTTAAGATGCGTTTATTCCCCTTGAGACCTTGACCACAGTCAAGAAGTCTCTAACCTCCCTTTTGAGGGGAACTACGATTACTCTGATTCCACTCCCGTAAGGATACGTAGGCACAAGATGCGATGTCTTGCCGAGTAAACTTAGAATTAACCCCTAGGTCCTTTTTCTCACTTTTAATCCTTTGTACGTATACCTTAAGCAAATGAATAAAGCAAATAGTAAACATTTGAACAAAAGGTTCCTGTAGAGTACTACAGAAGTTTAGGGTGCTAATACCTTCCCTAAATTTAACCAACCCCCGAACCCTAGATCTTTCCCCGCATTGTGTTTACGATGCAAAAATAGGTTTTCCCTTTTTGACCTTTTCCTTCGGATAAATCAAAAAGCGGTTGTGAATTGAATTGTGATTCAAACTCATTAATAGTTTGTGATCCTATTTCCACCGCAACAAATAGCCTTCTAAAAATCTGGACTTGATGAGCAAATCAGACTAAATTAAATAGTACATCCATAATATTTTGGAAAATAATATATTATTAAATTCCATAATATTCTGAAAATAATATATTATTAAATGCATATCCATAATATATTATTTCCTAAAGACCAGGTCCAAATCAAATCTTATGTAGGAACAAATCAAATCAAATCTCATCAATTCTCATGTTTCCTTAAATGTCTCGAAGTCCCATTTTATGAAACAAATGCACATCTAAAGCAGAACAGTAGATCCTAAAAAACCCTTCTTGGATTGTAATATATCAAATATTCAAAGAATCTTCACTAATAAAACTAAATCTTCCAAAACGCAAAACCCTAACACCTGGTATAACATGTCATGACATCATGTCACGACATCGTGTGACCATCAATGATATTTGACCAACATGTCACGACATCTTGTTTGTTTTAATAAAATTGTTGTCAATCCTAAAAACACAGAACTTACAATCCCCCACTTTGGCAAATTTTGGCGAAAACAACCTTTGCATTAAACACTAGAGGAACAAAATACAAACACAACAACAACAATAAAAAAATATCAAGACAAATCAGAGGCACACGCAGTAGAAAAATAAAACCACTGTTACAGAGATAAAGATAAACAGAAAGAAATAAACTTTCCTACACCAAGATCCTCTAAAAAAATTGAAATACAGTGTCAGGATATCCCGTCTAACATCACAACAACAATAACAGTAAATTAAACACAATGTCAGAACATCCCGTCTAACATCACAACAACCACACTTAGAAATCCTAAGCACCAAACTACCAAACTCCCTCTGAATTGCATGAACAATAATTTAGATTTTTACTCACCCTGTCACATAGGAACCACATAGTAGAATAGACACAAGCTCATAGAAGCTTTAAAAAAATTTTGCAGAGAAAAATAATTTTCCCAGACAAGATGTCAAGACATCAGGAATAATAGTAAGCACATAATCATCTCCAGTCATGTCAGCATAAAAAACACCAGATCAGGAGCAAAAACTACTACTTCCCCTCAAGTAGTACTTAGGGCAACAAATATCTACCAAGCAAACATACTAAGACTACTAATTACTCCCCCTTTTTAGCCACAAATTAATCAAAACATTAAGACATTCACCAGGAGCAAAAACAACCTCTATAGAAAATGCATACTCTAAAAAAATAGGACACAACAGATGTCAGCACTTCTATCTGTTTCCTCATCTTTATCACCACCTCACCAGATGTCACAAAATTGCTTGGGACATGTGTCTCTGCAAACAACTTATAGTGCAAAGAAAGATGATATTTCCTCTTACATGCAACATCAGAGCTGACCAAAATACCAAGATGATGACTAAGAATAACACCATTATTAGTCACTTCCACCTCAGCTTGCTCCTTCTCGCTCCTACCTATAAACCTGTTGATAATTTTAGGAGAAAACTCCAAACATTTTCCTCTGTCATAAACCTTCCTATACTTTTTTCTCATCTTACTATTACAGTCCTCGAAACTGTGTACAATGAATTTCTTCACCAGCATCCCATAACAGTCACCAAAACCAGAAAACCTCTTCATCAAACCAGCATCCTCCAATAAGATTCACCACCAAATGGAGCAAAGATAAAGTATTATTTGCACTCCTTCACACCTGTAATTGCTATAACTCCTCAAATATGCAAATTCTCAATTCGACCCTTAACTTCTCAAACTGATTTTCATCCAAAGCCTTAGTAAATATGTCTGTCAGTTGCTTTTCAGTGGCCACATGCTCAAGAGTAACAATTTTGTCCTCAACAAGATCCCTAATAAAATAATGACGAATGTCAATATACTTTGTCCTGCTATGTTAGATGAAATTCTTGGATAAATTGATTGCACTTAAATTATCACAATAGAATGTCATGACATCATGTTCGACATTATATTCCTTTAGCATCTGTTTCATCCAAATCCATTGAGAAAAATTGTTTCCTGTAACAATATACTCAACCTCAGTTGCCCGATCTGCATCACAATACCCTACAAGCAAGGAATTTGGACTATGAGAATACAACATTCCATAATTACTAGTACCATTGATGTATTTCAAGATCCTCTTCACTTAACTAATGTGGATCTTTTTAGGCTCAGCCGATATCTAGTACAAACTCCTACAACAAAAGTGATGTTCGGTCTGCTAGTTATAAGATACACCAGACTACCTATCATACTCTTGTATAAACTTTGATCTACATCAACATATTTTTTCTTAGCAGATGGCATGATGTCTTGAACATCTTGTTCAACATCATACTCAGAACCGCTCAATGACTTTTTCTTGGTAGCAAGAGCCACAACTTTACTTCATCATTTGTCAGGTTCAACCTTAGTACTTTTCTTGGATGCCTTAGAAGCCTTTCTTGTAGACATAACAACCTTCCCTTTTCTGTTCCTCAATATTTTAGCAATACTAGGAGCCAATTTCTTTCCTATAAGCTCATCATCAGAATCTAGACCATCTACGTTCATAAGGTCAGTAGACTGATCCTTCTTCACATCAACACTCTTTCTTTATCTTCTTTGTCAGACATATCTTTCTCCTTTTCAGAAGATTTAATATTATCATGAGAATCATCTCTTTTATCACTAACAGAACCATCTTCAGCCACATTCTCTTGAGATTTTTTATGAGTCTCACCATGAGTGCTTTCTTGTGTGGTTTCAACATAATGATCTGGTTGGGCCAAGGATGTTGTGACATCTGACACAACATCAAACTCAAGATCAATAACCAAGATATTAGAGAGAGAGACATATGAACACTTGTATCAATAGTGTCATTAACAACACCATGCAAACTAGATTGACTTAGAGTTTCTTTCACTTTAGGGTTATCTAGACTCACAGTTTCAGAGGTAACGACATTTGAAAGATTCAAACCAGAAGTATCAATAACACCTACAAAGGCATGCCTCTTTCCACCCAGGCTTTCAACCTGTATTGGCCCCATTAAGTCTATATGAAGAAGTTCTAGAACTTTGGACGTATTATAATGTTGCGATATTGGGTGTGACATCTTGGTTTGCTTCCTAATTTGACACTCACCAAGGTTCTTCCTTCCTTTATTCTAAGCTTAGGAATAACTTCAAAGGCCTCTTCAGACACAATTGTTTTTATACCTTTGAGATTCAGCTGTCCAAGCTTCTGAGACCATACCTTGACTTTATCTTTCTTGAGAACTAAGCAAGTGGAAGAGTGTGTAGTTTCTTGAGGAACCCACAATAGCAATTTTCTTTAGTCCTAACCCCTTCACCAAAAAAATCATTTTTCTCATTTGTAACCAAGCATTGAGACTTGGTGAAATTCACATTAAGACCTTGATCACATAACTGACTGATACTAATTAGATCAATAGCCAGTTCTTTTACAAGAAGTACATCATGTAGACTAGGAAGCCCAATACAAGATAACCTTCCCACTTCCTTAATTTCATCTTTAGAACCATCACCAAATGTAAAAAAACTAATGGAATAAGAATTGATGTCCACTAAATACTTCTTGACCGCAGCCATATGTCTAGAACACCCACTGTCAAAGTATTAATCTTCTCTAGATGAAGCCCTAAAGGAAGTATGAACTATAAGACTAGAATTAACAACCTTAGGTTTCCACTCCTTTCTAGTTTTAGTTATCACATGATTTGTCCTAGAATGTGTTGGATGCTTTGGGTAACCATATAATTTGTAACATAAAGGCTTTATGTGACCATATTTACCATAATAATGACATTTCCAAGGCTGAAACTTGCCTCCGGTCTGAGTTTTTTGAAGTATGGTAGGATGATGTAACATTTGGTCAGGCATTATGAGCTCACCCTTTACTTAAGTAGGAACAACCTTTGTCATAGGGGTTTTTCTTTGATTATTTAAAGACTGATAATTAAACCCTATACCAGTCAACATTTGACCTCTTTTTCCAACTTGAAGAATCTCATCCAACACATCATATCCATTCTTCAACATTCTTACAGATTTGGTCATGTTTTCAAGTTTAGAATTCAATATGGTTACCTCATCTTGAAGACCAGAGATAGTAGATAAAATTTTGTCTTTTCATCCTGCAATTAGGTTATAAGACTCTTATGCTTTTCTCCTATCTTACGAACCTCTTCACTTCTGATACATAACTCCTTGTAGGAAGCATCTAATTCTTCATAAGAGATATCCTCATCACAAGAATCTTCATTAGATTCACATCTGCTGGCAAGGGTTGTAACATGCTTAGCAGCTTCAACATCAAGTTCACTTTCAGAATCATCATCAGACCAGAAACCATACATGCCTTTCTTTTGATTCTTGAGGTACATGGGACATTTTGATTTAATGTGACTAAAACGCTCACATTCATGACACTTAATACCTTTTTGTTAATTGGGCTTCTCCTCTGTTCTTGCTTTTCTCTGTAAATCACTATTCTTTCTGTTAGTTCTATGATTATATGAGTATCCATGGTCCTATGATTGGCTAAATTTTGGTAAAACATGATTCTGCACTGATGTTAAACAGGATGTCATAACAGATGATATGACATCCATCTGCTGTCATGACAGAACTGTTGTCATGAGTTTTAATCAGGATGTCATGACCAAAGTCATGACATTAATGTCTGGTACAGCAGGAGCTGCTATTTTGCATCACTTGACAGAAGTGTTTTGGTCCTGTTGGATATTCCTCATCAGTATGTACAGGCCAAAGAGATTCATTAGGAACAAAGTGCAGATTTAATGGGTGTTCATAAAAAGGATCTTTGATACTTTTTAGGGAATTATAAAACATTTGTTTCTACTGTCATGAAGAAGATTCTGCAGAAGTGGTCAGCAGGGCAAAGTTGGAAAGCTAAGAGTAAGTGAAGCTGAATGTCATAACTGAATGTCATGACATTGGTCGTATGACATCAGGCGTGCAGGATTTGTTTTTCTGGTATGACACCTGATATATCTCAGGCTAAATTTTAGGAAACCTGTTATGGCTTCTTAGTCATCTTATGTGAGTTTCTAGTCAGGGCTGGACATAACATGAAGCAGCTGTGATCTAATTTGACAGCACTTTGAACTGTGGAAATTAGTTTTACTTTGTTAAAACTAATGTTTGTTACTTTGGAGCAGCCCAAGCCCACTCTGCACTGCTATAAAAGGAGGAGCAGAAGTAGAGGAAAACAAGCACTCACATCAAGAAAAACCAGAGTGTAAAATAAAGGTCTAGGGTTTGAGAGTCCCTTGTGTGTAAGTCACCCTTTGTATCGTTTGATACATTGTGGTAGACATGTTTGTGAGTGAAGAGGTTTGCTCTTCACGTGTGTCTAGGAGTCTTAGGATTCCTTGTGTGCCAAGCAATTGTATGTTGAATAATTGTTTTGGTTATGGTGTATGAACTGTTATGTTCACTGTGTCACTCAAAGCCTTTAAGCAAGAGTGTGTCTCACTTGATCAAAGCTGTGAAGCAAGATCATGGTGTATGCTTGGAGTGTATCTCCACAACTGTTTTGTAATTGTGTATTGATATCACTGTGGTGTGATTGAGGGGAGTGAGTGGGAGTACTCAGGTCTAGAGTGTCTCTAGGTTGAAGTGTCATTGGGTAGAGATTAAGTGAGAAATGGAAATTGGTTGTTTGAATTTGAATTGATTCTGCTAATAGTGAATTTCCTCCCTGGCTTGGTAGCCCTCAGATGTAGGTGATGTTGCACCGAACTGGGTAAACAATTACTATGTTATTTATCTTTCAGCATTTACAATTCTGCACAATTTAAATGTTTAGATAAATAGTCTGTCAGCATGCAGATGTCACAACAGAGGTCATGACGTTGGTCATGACATTGGCACAATTTAAAGAAATTTAAATTGTTCATGATCTGTCCTCGTCCTTGTTTCAGCAGAGATCAATGTTCTTGGGACATCTGAAATCTGCATACCAGAATTTCAATTGGTATCAGAGCAGGCATCCTGTCTGTTCTGGATGAGATCTTGGGAGATACTTTCTGGTGTTTTGGAACAAGGAGAAGTTGTAGCTGAGTTGTTAATCTTGCTGAATGTTTGAGCTACTGCTTATGGAGCTAAGGAGAAGCGTGTATCTGCTGTTGTGCCCTCTGATATAGGAGCTTCTATGACCTGCTGTATGCTCTGCCAAAGGAGGAGTGTCTACTTCTCTACTATGACCTGTTGAATGATCAGACATCTTGTTTAGGGCATGTTCTTTTGGTGGTTCCGCTGCATATTTCTTTGATAAAAGAACTCTGATGTCCCTGGGAGAAGACTGGGTCATATACAGTTTGATGTATGGTTGTGGCAGATTGTTGGAAGCTGTGCTAAAGAAGATAGTGGGAGGTGATTTATTTTCACCACTCATGACTTGCAAGGATTTTATCAGCAGAGGAAGTCATAGAGAGGTTGAGTCAAGGGTGTGTTAGAACAGTGGTAAAGTGTCGGGTTTGTATTATCATCTCCACAGGGAATATAAGATTTTGCAGCCGTTCGACAGTCGTTAAATTCGTAGTTTTATAATATCAAAGGGGTTTGGTTTTTCAAGTCGGTATCTTGCATACAAAGTTATAAACAACGGTAAAAATTAGGGTTTGTCGGTTTGAATAAAGATTGCCAAAGTTAGGTTTCGATAATCACTTTGCATGCATAATTTCAATCAACATTTCATAAACTCTTTTTAATGATCAACACATTCACAATATCCTCCCAATATGATTATCTCTAACTCATATTGTGATGTTTACCATTTTGATCCATTGTTGATCTCTCACACAATCTATCAAAATGACAACTTTAAAGCTTAACATTTTAAGTGAACAAAATCATCCAAGACTATCTCTAGCTCAAGAAAAGAAAAGGATGAAAACCTAGGTCAAGAGTTGGGAAATATTTCTCAATCATTAACCAACACAAAAGATTGTAAATGAAACAAGGTTTTCAACATATATTAATCATCCAAGAGTTTACAAATGAAGATCATCCATACACATACAAAGTTAGATGATTACCTACATCTAACCTTGACAACAAAATGAACTTAGCTACTCATTTTCATGGTAGCTTGAAGTAGAAGAAAATGGAGAAGATGAAGAACATCCACTTCGAAGAATCGATGAAGGATGTGATTCCACTTCTCCTTGATTGCACAAAATTAGTAAAAATGAAGAAGAACTGATGTTTCTAGGGTTCTAGAGCTCTATTGTAATGTTACAAGATTATCTCCTTCAAAATGCCAAGTATGGGCTACATAAAGCAACTAACAAAGTACAAAAGATGTGCTGTCTGCGCACATTCGCCAGGCGAACCATGACCTTCGCCAGGCGAACCAAGTAAAACTTGGCACTTCAAAGTGCCTCAGGTTAGCAAACCTCCTTTTGAGGTATCGTGTATTCGCCAGGCGAACGAATCACTCGCCAGGTGAACATTCGCTGGCCTCACTCGCCAGGCGAACTTTGGGTGGTTTTGCTACTGGAATCTGCATGAGGAAAGCTACCACTTCTTCGCCAGCACCTTCGCCAGGCGAAAGGTAGCGAAGCTTCGTTGGTACGTTCGCCTGGCGAACTTCCTATCATTTGAGTCAGGGAGTTAATTCTTAATTATTCGCTCCAGCTCGCCAACACTCGTCGGGCGAACATTCGCTGGGACTCGCTGAGCTTCGCCAGGCGAATGCCTTGATTTGCAACATTCTTCAAGCTGCTTTGTCTTGTCTCCCAAGGTGCTCTTATTAGTGTTAATCCTGCACACTAACAACAATATTACACACACCATTCACTTGGATCATATCAAAATGAAAGTAAACAAATTTGACCACTAAATCAAATACTATTAGATAAAAATGATTAAAAATACTACTAAAAAGAAGTCAAATAACTAATCTAATTGGGATCTAACAACTCTCCCCAACTACTTATTTGCATGTCCTCAAGCAAAGTATGCCTCTCAAAACAAAAAGGAGGATTTGCTCAAGACCAATTCAATCCAAGTGAAAATATTCGGCTCAAATACACAACATGTGCAACAAGGCAAACAATTACACAATTCCAAAATAGATAATGTTCAAGAACTAAATTCTAAGAACAATTTACACAATGCTTCAAGCAACAACTAAATCTCATGACATGTCATTCTAACACTCCACTTCGGAAAAGGATTGAAGCAAAAACACGCATGCAAGCGTGGGACAAAAATTCACTCAAATGACGAATAATGCAATACTATATAATTCATACAATATCTAAATGTTCACAATAAAATTATGGAAGCTCAAGATCACATAGGACTTAAAGGGTTGTAGCTTGGTCGGGTTAACAAACAAGGGATATATCTAAAGCCATTGAAACGAAATTTCTGATGCAAAAGAGACATTCACTATATAACTATTTACACATCTTCAACTTTGTTTCACAAGTTCCTCATTTGAACCCTTTACAACTCATGTTTCACAACTCACATTGTTTTTCAATATTTTTCTACCAAGCAAGCATTCGTTTTCATATATTTATTTATTATATTTTTTTCCTACACCGTCAAAAACGAGTGTTTCTCTTTTTCATATTTTCTTTTCAATGCTTGCTTAGCTTTTCAAGAGTTGTGACAAATTACCACTTTACATATTCGTTCTCCCCAACTTGTCTTTTCTCGTCCACTAAGTGAGTGCTCTTACTTTTTACGGCAAAAGAACAATTAATCAAAATTTCCAAGGTTTTAAAAAACAAGATTTTTGAACTCTCGCTTATTTTAAGCAAGGATTCAACTGTTTAGGCTCAAAAATGGGTTACAAATACTCTCTGCTCACGGGTATATTTGTATTTGGAAATGGTTGTGCTCAAAAGAAACAAGTGCCTTGATCTTCTCTAGAACCTCCACAAAATTATAAGAAACAAAAGACAAAACATGAATTACACGCATACACAAAATTCATCATCCATCCAAAGCATATGTACACATAACAGGAGGATTCTTATATTTGTGGTATATGACCTAAATGACATCTCAATCAAAAGAGTTGCAGACGAACCAAAGATACAAAAATTGTTCCTAGCATAACAAGTTCTACAACATTTTAAATTCTAGAACAAGGTAACTAAGTGTTGCACCCTAAAATTTGCCCAACCTTATTCACTTGGTTTATGTTTCAATATCATTAGCATTTGCATATAGAGTCATGTACATAGACTAACCATCTGCATAGCATAAGCATAGCCAGTCATTCAACAGGGGACCAATCATTATTTTCATCTCTAGAGGCCTAGCAAGAGGTTAATATCCCAATTCAATCTCATTCAAGTCATCAGGAAAGAATTTGAAAGCAAAGAGTTCAGCAGGTCAAGCCTTGAGTCCATCTCCTAGCTGAGGGTATCTGAGGATCAACAAGAGGGTTATGAGCTGTGAAGTGAAAGCATGGAGAGCATCTAGACATCTTAAGAGACTTATAAAGTCATTTGGAGAAGAAAACAAGTCATTGATGAAAGTACAAGAGCTACAGTTGAAGACAGTCAACTAGGGTTTCATCTGGGTCAACCCTAGGTCAACCCTAGGTCAATTGACTGACTTAAGGGGCATTCAAGTCTATTGGAGAGATGTGGGGTTCATCATTGGACATATAAAGAAGGATATGGAGATATGACAAGAAGAATTCAAGAGAAATCAAGGAGAAGAGGAGTTACTAAATTAGGGTTTCTCTGTAAAATCCCCTAGTTTAGGTCAAATTTCCAAGCAAGATAAGTCAAAATTCTAGCTTCAAATGGCTTCTTGGCCAACATGAAACTTGTAGAGGATCTCAAGACCTTTAATTTGAGTGGTGGGAGACCTCAAGGAGATTTATAGAACTCAAGTTATGGTCCTTGCAAGTTACAGGTCATCTGGGGTGTCTGAACTTTTGTCTGTGAAAGTGACTTGACTTCCAAGCAATTTTTACCCCTCAAGGAGATTTCAAATGAATTCTTGGTCAACATAAGAAGTGTTCCTCATTGTCTTAGCTTTCTAGAATGGTATGGTATGCCTTCATATGATGTGTGGAACTCAACTTATGGTCTTGGTAAGCAAAGGGTATTTTGGGCATTTGTGAATTACAGGTCATTTTAACCTATACCCAAAACTCATACAAGGAGGCCTCAAATGGAAAAACTTACAACACCAAACTTGCTCCAAATGGGATTTTAAGTCTAGAAAGAAGGTCACAAATTATTGGAGAAGCTCATAGCATGGAGTTGCATGATTGGTCAAAATATGAACTAAAAAGGCTTATAAAGTGAATAATTTCAAATTGAAAAATGGTTTGGGAGATTTACAAGTCCAAATGGAGACTTCCAATATATGATTTTGAATGGAAAAACAATTCTAAGAACAATGGTTCAAGCACTTTTTTGAGTTTAGAAGGAAAAAATGAAGTTATCTTTGGTTACTTGTAATTGAAGAAACACTTCAAAAATGGATCAAAGTTTGAAAACAAGGGAATGTGCAAGATGGATCTAGAATGTTCATTTGGGGTCTATATATTCATGAAATGAGAATTTGGCAAGGGTTGGCTTCATTTGCACCAAGAATTCCACAAATTTCTCTCATACTTTTTCATTGAAGTTTTCATTCCAATTCTCCAAAATCTTCATCAATCTTCATCAAAATCAATTCAATTTTACTCCATCATCATCATAGATCATAATTGAAGCAAAGACTTGGTGATTATCATCCATTTTCGAGTACCATACTCAAGAACATCAAAGTTGCAAATTCCATTGGACAGCATAATTCAAGCAAGGAAGCTCCAAAATATTGCATACAGAATTGATTACTGAGTTTGTTGATCAAGATCCAACACCTAGAAGCCTCAGATCTTCAATCTCCATAGCTGTTTGCAAGGTTTCACATCAGGTATGTTTTCACTCAAATTGCTCGATTCAGTTAGTTAGGCATGTTGTTGTTAGTGTAGATTTGATCTAGGTGGTTAGGAGATTAGTTTAGGTGAATTTGGAAAGGTTTGGTGATGGTTGTGAGCAGGTGCAATGAACTGTTAGTGCTTGAATCTCTTGGATTAATGCATCATAATGTTAGTTGGATAGCGCAGGTTAGTCTCCATTAGTTGTAGATTAGTTTAGGTCAAGTTTGAGGAAGAATTGAGTTGGTGCATATCAGTGTGATTCCATGGTGACCAGATGTTACCTCAATCGGGTTGAGAGCTTCATTGAGTTTCAGATCAATCTAATGCCCTAGGATTGTAGAGGGAAGGATTCTGAGCAGGTTTCATGTTTATGGCGTGGCATTTCATTGCGTGTGGAAGGAGAACAGAGTGGGAGAACCTGCTCGTGCATGGAGGTGCAATGGTGGTTGAAACCCTAATTTGCTGAACCAAGGAGGAAGAGATAATCGTGGCCTTCCATTTTGAGTAGGACTTTTGACTTAGGAGGAAATCCAAGGGCTTGTATTTAATTTCAGATTTGGAGGGAAAGAAGCTGGCCAAAACGCGCCGTTTCATTAATTGAAACGGGCGGGCCTGAGTGCTATTGTTATACGCACCCCCAGGTTGTGAGCCCAAACCAACTTCAACATGATTTCGCTGCTAGTTTCACCCCCAGCTGGTTTTTATTTGTTCTTTAAGTCTGAGTGT
The DNA here is from genome assembly GCA_963859935.3 of Lathyrus sativus. Classification (NCBI taxonomy): domain Eukaryota; kingdom Viridiplantae; phylum Streptophyta; class Magnoliopsida; order Fabales; family Fabaceae; genus Lathyrus; species Lathyrus sativus. Next base: position 669,716,112 of record OZ012737.1, on the reverse strand, counting down.
TTTCTGGGCCTTAGTAAAAGGCGCTATCTGCACCCCCTGCCTGAGGGCCCATCCAGAATTGAACTGGGCGAATTTCTATTCCAACCCCCTCCCTCATTTTATTTGGTTTAATTGTTTTTAATTCCATTTTAATTTTTACCAATTTCATAAATTCATAACTAATTCATAAAAAATGCATTTTAATCCATTCTTTTTACAATATTTTCTTTAGGATGTCTAGAATATTATAGAAAAATAAAATTTCATTTTTATTTTTATTTCATATTTTTTCCATATTTTCTAAATAAATGTCATATTAGATAGTTTCATTTCATGCATCATTTTAATGATTTTTGTTCTCTTACATGCTTTAATATTTTTTGGTCATTCTTTTTAGATTGTTCAGATGAGGTCTTCAACTTGTAGAAATGTTTTAGTTCCCATTTTTAGAGATTAATTTTAGGTGATTAATAAATGCTTGAACATCATGAACAAAACTAGGGTTTTTAGGTGACAACTTAAGAAGTTTGATTTCATTTCCCTTAGGACTTAGGGCTTGATTAGATTAGTTATGGGACTATAGGGGCTATGGGTAGCTATTAGATCCCTTAGAAAAGTCAGGATTCCCCTACTGCTATTATTACTGTCTGTATATCTGATTGTCTGGTGTGGTGTGCCCTCTGGGGATTGTTGCTTGTTTGTTTGGGTATTGGGTTTATCTGGGGTCCTGGGGAAGCTGAAGATTTGTGAAGATGAAGACTATTGGAGATTCCAAGATTGAAGATCAACTGTCAGAGTTGAGGAGGAGTTTCTTGCTAGCAGATGCTGAGGAGACTAGGGTTTAGGAGCTAGGCAGAGCTCTAGATTAGAATGTTTGTTTCTCAAACATGGATTGCCTTGTCTGCATCCATTCTTCTCTGTGATTCAGAGTCTCTCTAAGACACTCACCCCCTTCCTTTGGAAGGCTTGGTGATAGTGTCTATGAGATAGAACTCTTGAGAGAAAATGTCTCTTTGTGTTAGTAGCAGTCTGTTCACCACCCTTGGTAGTCAACTGATTGCTTAACACCCAATTCCCTCCTGTGACTGATCCCTCATCCTGGAGGTTTGAGCTTGAAGAAAAGCCATTGCAGATAGAAGACTGATGACCAAAGCCCTCGCCTGAAGGTCATGGAGATGGAGATTGATGCTTGTTGAAGCCTGTAACTGATTGGAGATTGCTTGGAGCCAGTTGTTGATTCAGAGCTGCTGATGCTGTTTCTTTTGCTGTATTTCATTTGTTGATGTATTGATTGGTTTTCTGGACTGTATTGTTTGCTGTTTACCCTGTTGGGTTGAAAGTGAAGCCTGTTCACTTTTGCCTATTGTTTTCTAGGTTCGAGGTTGAGTGGGACTCCCTTGCCTCGCTTGTACTGTTGCATCCATGCATTTTACCGCTTTATTATATCTGTCATTGTTTCTGTTTCTGCCTATCCCGTAGGATCTCTGTTTCTCTCTGTGCAAGAGAGGAGCATGATAGACACTAGGTTTTAACCCATGCATGATAACATTAGGTTAGTTTGTTTCCCTTCGCAACCGTAGGTTAGAGTTCTGCCTCTTTCTTTCTCAAAACAAACAGAAAAACACATAAAGATTTCAAACACAATAAAAGACACTTCTTCCGTAAAAGAATGTGAACTCATCAAGACGTCATTTTTGTCCGCCGGGACTGATAATCAAGAAAACCTTTTTCAGAAGGAATAAAATCAACCAAGACAAGCTTGTGTCGTACGTGGCCCGAACTACGTTTGCTCTGATCTTTCATGCTGTATGAAAGTACGTAGGCATAGGATGCGATATCCTAGCGAGCAACCTTCCCCTCCTTTCCCGTAGGTAGGCGAACTACGTTGACTCTGATTTCTCGTTCCAGACGGGAATACGTAGGCATAAAGTGCGATACTTTGCCGAGTCATTTTATTTTCATTTTATTTTTCTTTTAACCCCTGACCTATAGAGTAGATAGAATAACAATCCATACCCGAAAACAAGCGTGGATCCCGTCGAGTACGACGGACGTGAGGGGTGCTAATACCTTCCCCTTGCGTAACCGACTCCCGAATCCAGGTTTTGGTTGCGATGACCATACCTTTTCCCGTCTTTGCGAGGTTTACTTCGAGCGTTTCCTTTCCCTCCCGTGGGATAAATAACGCACGGTGGCGACTCTTCTGTTCAGCCGGCGCCGATTTTCGCAGTAGCGACAGCTGGCGACTCTGCTGGGGATCCAACGTCCCCTGGCTGCTAAGGACTGCGATGGTTCTTATGCATTTGGGATCCAACGTCCCTTGAGAGAGTCAATCCTAACGCTTGTTTTCCCGTCGAGGATTTTGTATGGAGTTATTGTATATTTCTAACCTTGTATTTTCAGCTTTGTATATTGATTATTATTGCTGTATCTTGGGGTGTGACGGGTGTTCTGATATTGAGAGATAAGCCGGACCTGGGCTTGAGTGCACCTAGAATTAGAGTAGAAATTAGTGGGCGCCCGCTTGCTTTGCTTGCTTTGGTGTCCCATGAAATCTACACTCAGACGAGGTTCCTCTGGTTGGCCTCCTGCCCCTTCCTTTGGTTGGCGTGGGTTGCTGGTTAGTTGGATTGTCGACTCTGGGGACCGATCATTTGGAAGTTGGCTAAGTGAGGCCTCTTCAGGAATTGATGATGCCACTCCTTCTGGGAATCGTATCATCAATCCTGAAAGTCTGTGACGCCGACGACCGCATAGGATGCCGTACCTTGTGCCAGTTATAGGGCCACCCACCTGTGAGGGGATTTGGGGTTATGCAGGTAACTAGACCTCCAGACTACCGGTTATTTCTTGATCAGAGATCCTGGTTATTTATGGAGAGTTATGAGGTCTGTCAGAGACCATTTGGAGATGTGTTCTGAGGTCTGTCAGAGACCAGTTGGAGAGTTCTGAGGTCTGTCAGAGACCAATTAGAGATGTGATTTGAGGTCTATCAGAGACTAGTTGGAGTTGTGATTTGAGGTCTGTCAGAGACCAGGGTTGGAGTTCTATTTTAGGTCTATCTGAGACCAGGGTTTGATGACTTCTGGATGGTCTATCTGAGACCTTTCTTGATTGGGTTTAGGCTATTTAGCTGCAGCTTTGGTCCCTGTTGAATGTTACTTGCATTGCATTGCCTGCATATCCATTACCATTTGCATTTCACTAACGTGTGTCTGTGCTGCAGGTGCATTTGCATTTCCCTAGTTCTAGTGCCCAGACTTCTGAGTTTTGATCATGACTAGCTTAAGGAGAACGGTTGCCTACAAATTGCCTACTCCTGATATTGTTCCTTTACTGGGGTTGATCTCTCTTGCTGATGAGAGTGTTCGTAGGAGTTTCCGGATGAGCTATGGTAGATTATTGAGATTGGTGTGCAAACCTACAGAGGTAGAGTTAGATGGGTTGTATGCTTTGATGCAATTCTACGACCCTGCTTTGAGGTGTTTCACGTTCTCTGACTTTATTATGGGACCAACCCTGGAGGAATACGCTGAGTATGTTGAGCTGCCCGTGCAGAACCAGGTTCCATTCATTCATTATGATGCCAAACCTAAGCCGGAGGAATTGGCAAAAGCTTTGCATGTTGATGCTTCTGAACTTGTGACTACTGTTTCCCGTGGAGTTCCAGGCTTCTCATTTCAGTTCTTAGTTGGTAAAGCCCAGGAGTACGCCAAGAGCGGGTGCTGGGTTGCTTTCAATGCTGTGTTGGCTTTGTGCATTTATGGCATAGTTTTGTTTCCCAGCATACCGGATTTTGTGGACTTTGATGCTTTCTACTTGTTTGCCGCTGGTAATCCTGTACCTACCTTACTCGGAGATCTCTACCACTCACTACACTACAAGAATGAGAAGGGAAGAGGGAAGAATGTTCATCTTTGTGTACCCTTGTTGAGTATGTGGTTTGAGAGCCACCTTCCTAAGAAAGGATCTGCTGCAGAGACTACAGTTCCAGTTGGTTGGCCGGAGCGCCTGATGAGGCTATCGTCGGAAGATATGGAGTGGTTTGATAGAGATCTGTTGGGATCGGAGCTCATCTTCAGTTGTTCTGGTTACCCTAATGTCCCATTGATTGGAAGAAAAGGGTGTATCAACTACAACCCTTCTCTATTCATTCGCCAGTTCGGATATGCGCTGAAGAATCCACCTCAGGAGGAAGAAGTACAGGAATCTCTGTACTTCACTGGTGACGTAAAAGGGGAGTTATTAGCCAAGTTGCAACATGCCTGGACGCGTATTAACCGCAAAGGGAAGCCGTTGTTAGGAAAGAATGACTGTCAGGCCTATGCACCTTATAGAGTTTGGATTCAGGAGAGGGCTAGTCAGTTGAGGATGCCATTTCCAGACGCACCAATTCTTGATCCTATTCCGGTAGAAGAGCCGACTACTGTTGCCAGGGAAGTCTATGAGCAAGTTGTGAAGGAGAAAGAAGCCTTGATGAAGATTAATGAAGGGTTAGAGCAAGAGTTAGCCCAGGCACGCAGTGAGAAAAACAAGGCCGTATATGCTTTCCAACAACAGATCGAGCTGGTAAACAGGTTAGGATCTGAGTTGACCGAGGAAAAGAAAAAGCGCGAACGTCTGGGGCAAGAGTTCAGAAGTTCCCATGACATGCTGGAAGCCAAAAAGAAGGCGCTTGACGCAGCACACCGAGAGATATCTTCTTGCAATAAGACTTGGAATGCTACACTCACCAACAACAAGAAGAGGGAAGATAAGCTGAAGCAGCAAATTTCCGACCTCGAAGAGAAGTTGAAGTCTAGCATCAAGAAGTGTGAGGAAGAAGTGATGAACCGGTATAATGTCCAGCATGCACTGAACAAGGCAATCAAATCCAGGGATGAGGCAGCGTCTCAGAAGCGAAAGTTAGAAGATTGCTTCGGAGAAGCAACATGGGAAGAAACCGCTGAAGACGTACGCCGTGTCCTCAAAAGGAGAAACCAGCTTGTTGAAGGGCTACTGGATCGACCAAGCCATCCGGAGACCAAGAAGTTGATAGAGGAGTATCAGACCTTCGGGAGGATTTGATCATTTCATGTAGTAGCTTATATGCTTTATTTGCATAGTGCTGACCATCACCAGGATTGTTGGTTGAGGTCATGCCTTCTTTGTACTCTCAGTGATATTGTACCCTGGGTTTATTGATTCTCTCTACAATATATGAGGCTTTCTATGATTCAGCTCCGATATTCCTATTGTCAACACTGTCACTGCACCGGCACCTTCGCACTAGAACTGGGGGGAATGAACTTCCCTAATGCACAGACACATTGCATTGCATTCATATTCATATTGCATGACAGGTAATCTTTGAATGGTGTCTTATTTCCTGATCTGTATCAGGTACTTAACAGGATTCCAGATCAACATCTGCACCGCTATTCTACACGATCCAACTGTCGGAAAGTCATGGACCAGATTCAGAACGAGATGCAGGACGTACGCGAGAAGCTCGCCCTCTTCATGCAGACCATGGAAGCTATAGCAAAAGGGCAAGAGAATTTGCAGGCCATGGTCCAGCCTCTGTTGGCTCGCAACGCTGGTCATGGTAACGAAGATCATCAGTCTGTCCGGGTTGATACTGCTCACGGAGACGGCACTCCCACGCCAGTGGCTCCGCCTGTCATCAATATGCCTGCTGCTAACGTCAACAACGCTACCGCTGCTGTGAATGGTAACGTCGGAGGGGGAAATGAGACTGCTGTCCATAACGCTGGGCTGGGTGATGTCAATTTGGGAGATAATCTCGGGGCAATGGCTTTGTCAATACTGGGTTCGGATTCAACGATCAGGGATTCGACAACGCTGGCAAGTATGGCTTTAATGCCCAAGGCTTTGGGCAAGATGGTTATGGTATGGTCAATCAGGGTTACGGAGGCTTTGGAAACGGAAACGGTACTGGATTTATGGCTGGTGGTCCTGCTGGAGGTGTTCAAGGGTATGGCAACAGAGGCCGAGGTCCCGGGATGAACCAGATCCGAGCTGGGCGTAATAATGCGTATGACGGGTACGGGGCTGGAAACGGTATGTGGCAAGAGGATCAACAGGAGGACGCCTTCTCTGGAGGAGGTTTTGAAGGGCCGATGGATGATTCTCAAAAGATTAGAATGCTGGAAGAGCAAATGAAGGGAGTCCTAAATCAGAGTGCTGTGGGTCTGGACATGGCAACAATGGGCTTGGTACCTGGGCTGAGGGTGCCAATCAAGTTCAAAGCGCCTGCGTTCGATAAGTACAAAGGAGATACATGTCCGAAAGTGCATGTACGAGCTTATTACAGAAAGATGTCTGCATACTCCACTGATGAAAGAATGCTCATGCATTTCTTTCAGGATAGCCTATCCGGCCCTTCCCTAGAGTGGTACATGGGGTTGGAGCCAACTGATATCAAGACTTGGAAGCAATTAGCGGAGGCGTTCGTAGCCCATTACAAGTATAACAGCGACCTGGCACCCAATCGGGTCCAGTTGGCCGGGCTTTCGCAGAAGAAGGGGGAGAGTTTTAAAGAGTACGCGCAAAGGTGGCGCGATATGGCTGCCAGGGTCCGTCCTCCTGTGGAAGATAAGGAAATGAACGACATGTTTGTCGGCACATTCACAGGGCCGTTTCATGATATGCTGTTTCATACTTCTCTGGCTAGTTTCTCAGACCTGATTCTGATGGGTGAAAAGATTGAGCGGAACATTAAGCAAGGAAAGTTCCAAGTCGATGAATCAACTGCATCTGGCAGTAATAAGAAAGCTTATGGTGGGCGCCGTCAGGGCGAAGCTAGCGCTGTATTTGGAGGCCGAGGCCGAGGCCGAGGCAGGGGAAGAAATCAATATCGTCAGCCGCAGCAGGTATCAAGTGTCACTATTCCTTATCAGCAACAACCAATCCAGCAACAACAACCGGTTCAGCAACAGCCAATGCCACAGCAGCAGCAGCCTCAGCAGGGGGCACAGCAAGCTCAGCGAAGATTCCAGGGTAATAAGCCGAGAAGGGTGTTCGAGAAGCCTCCCTCTAACTACGCTGATTTATTGCAGGCATTGTTGGGATTGAATCTGGTAGAGAAAAGAACCTTGGCACCGATAACGGGAACTCCCCCGTTCGGCTATGATGCGAATAGGCACTGTGAGTTTCATTCTGGGGCCCCGGGCCATGATATCGAAGGTTGTCATGCTTTTAAGCACGTTGTGCAGGATCTTTTGGATAACAAGTCTATCAACTTCGGAACGGCAGGTCCGAATATAGTCCAGAAACCCATGCCTAATCATGGGGCGAACGCTGTTCTGACTGAGGAAGGTCTGAATCTGATTATGAATGTTGAGGATTTAAAGACGCCGCTGGGCGAGATAAAAAGCCGACTGTTGCAAGGAGGTGTTTACCCGGGTTGTAATGAGTACTGCTTAGATTGTTGGGCCCTAGCTGGGGGGTGTGAGGATTTGAAGAAAGGCATCCAGGCCTTGATTGATGAAGGTATATTGCAGTTTGACAGAACAGCAACTGATGAGCCTGCAGGGACAGTAGTGGATAATCGGAGTGATGTGGCCACAGTGACGATTCCTCGGAAGACGATCACTATTTCAGCACCAGCTCAGCGACCACCGATTACCATAACGAAGGCCGGGCCAATCCCGTATGAGAACACGAGAGCAGTCCCGTGGTCATATGGGCTAGAGGTGTATTGTGATGGGATTAAGATCGACGTTAACAAGCAGTCAGCGGAGGTTGTGGATAATGTTGTTGGCTCAGGAGGCATGACGAGGAGCGGCAGAATCTTTATATCCCCTGAAGTGGAGGCTGAAAGGCTAGCGAAAGGAAAAGGGAAAGCGGTTGAGAATGTTCCGGTACAAGCAAATGAAAAAGAAGCAGCATCTAAGGATGTAGAAGAATTCATGCGCTTGATTCGGAAGAGCGATTATAAAATTGTGGAGCATCTGCAGCAAACACCGTCCAAAATATCTATTCTGTCATTGCTGTTGTGTTCGGAAGCCCACCGAAATGCTTTGCTGAAAGTCCTGGACACTTCTTTTGTACCCCAGGATGTCTCTGTAAATCAGCTAGAAGGAGTATTGGCACATGTAAATGCAGGCCACAGTCTGGGCTTTACTGATTTTGACTTGACTCCGAAAGGGAGGGACCATAATATGGCGTTACATGTATCTGTTGAGTGCAGAGGGTCGACAATGTCGCACGTATTGGTTGACACCGGGTCGTCTTTGAATGTGCTGCCTAAGAAGGCTATGATGAAGCTGGATGTTCGAGGGATCTTGTGTACACCCAGCGACTTGGTAGTCAGAGCGTTTGACGGCACGCGGAGGACAGTCTTCGGATCGATTACCTTGCCTCTGCAAGTGGGGCCGGAAGTGTTTGCAACAGAGTTTTATATCATGGATATACAGCCTGCGTACAGCTGCTTGCTGGGAAGACCTTGGATTCACGGGGCAGGGGCAGTCACGTCTACCCTGCATCAGAAGTTAAAGTATATGGTCGGAGACAGTGTAGTCACCGTGTGCGGAGAAGAAGACATCCTGGTCAGCCATCTTTCTTCGTTTAAATATGTGGAAGTCGACGGGGAGATCCACGAGACGCCATGCCAGGCATTCGAAGGTTTGCGCATCAAGGACAAGGGTCCCGGGCCGAGCAAAGTGCCAGAGATAGCTGTCTCATCGTATAAAGAAGCTCAAGCTCTAGTGGAAGCAGGAGAAGCCAAGGGCTGGGGCAAAGTATTGGACATTCCTGTGAAAATGGACCGGTTCGGACTGGGGTACCGACCGTCGTCATCAACTCCTTCCGTGGGGGCCCCTTATTTCAGAAAGTCAATCACCATCTCTGCCAGTGGAGTATGCCATGAATCTGTCAATGCTGCTTCAGAGTCCGATGAAGGGGACAGCGACTGTGATATGGATGCCTGGATTCAGCCAAGCACGCCAGGACAAGGACTGTGCAACTGGTCTATTCAGGAGCTTGTTCCTGTGACTTTTAAACAGTAATGCTTTGCTTTATTAATTGTTGAATAATCTGATGTCTTGCCCGGGGCATCAGGATTTGCTTAGGGCTGTGTTGTTATAAACATTGCGCGTTAATCATTAAATAAATGGCGTTTTTTCATGTGCAAATACCGTAATCCCTGTCTTTCCTATTTTATATTTTTCAATAAAATGGCAACGTGGGTATCCGCTTTATACGCATTTTGAAGCACTTAACCCTTTCTTTTGCAGGATAACATTTTCAGATGACATCCTTGAACCACCTATGACTCGTCCCGACTTCGAGCACCCGGTATTCCAGACCGAAGAAGAGGTTGTCGAAGATAGCAACGTTCCTGAAGAACTGTCTTGGTTGGTGAAGCAAGAGGAAAGAGCCATTCTGCCTCACGACGAGGTCATCGAAATTATCAATTTGGGGTCGGAAGGGGTTGAGAAGAATATTCGTATCGGGGCCGCACTGCAGAGTGATATCAAGCGAAAAATGGTTGAAATGCTTCGAGAGTACAATGATGTATTCGCTTGGTCGTATCAAGATATGCCAGGGCTCGATACAGATATGGTTGTGCATCGCCTGCCACTGAAAGAAGATTGCCCACCAGTCAAACAAAAGCTTCGCAGAACACGACCAGATATGGCAATGAAGATCAAAGAGGAGGTTCAGAAACAGTGGGACGCTGGTTTCCTGGCTGTGACGAAGTATCCCTCATGGGTTGCCAACATCGTACCAGTGCCGAAGAAAGACGGCAAGGTTCGAATGTGCGTGGATTATAGAGATTTGAATAAAGCAAGCCCAAAGGACGATTTCCCACTTCCTCATATTGACGTGTTAGTTGATAATACCGCTCAATACTCTGTATTCTCCTTCATGGATGGCTTTTCAGGCTATAATCAAATTAAAATGGCGCCAGAGGATATGGAGAAGACTACTTTCATAACACCTTGGGGAACATTTTGCTACAAAGTGATGCCCTTTGGTTTGAAAAATGCTGGGGCAACATATCAGCGTGCGATGACGACTCTTTTTCATGACATGATGCATAAAGAGATCGAAGTTTATGTTGACGATATGATTGCCAAATCCCAGACGGAGGAAGAGCATCTGGTGAATCTGTTGAAGTTGTTTAAAAGGCTTAGGAAGTTCAGGCTGAGGCTGAACCCTAACAAATGCACCTTCGGGGTGAGGTCGGGTAAACTGCTGGGGTTTATCGTAAGCGAAAGAGGAATAGAGGTCGATCCTGCTAAAATAAAAGCGATTCAAGAAATGCCGACGCCTAAAACAGAGAAAGAGGTGCGCGGGTTTTTAGGGAGATTGAACTACATTGCCCGGTTCATATCTCACCTAACGGCCACGTGTGAACCATTATTCAAGCTGTTGAAGAAAGATCAAGCTGTAACATGGAACGAAAATTGTCAAAAGGCGTTCGACAAAATAAAGAAGTATCTGCAGGAGCCTCCTATTTTGATACCCCCAGTGGCAGGGAGACCCTTGATAATGTATTTGACGGTTCTTGAGGGAAGCATGGGTTGTGTTCTCGGTCAACACGACGAGACGGGGAGAAAAGAGCATGCGATCTATTACTTGAGTAAGAAATTCACAGACTGTGAATCTCGATACTCAATGCTGGAGAAAACTTGTTGCGCGCTAGCCTGGGCCGCCAAGCGTTTGAGGCAGTACATGCTGAATCATACAACCATGCTCATCTCGAAGATGGATCCAATCAAATATATATTCGAAAAGCAGGCGTTGTCAGGTAGAATTGCCCGGTGGCAGATGGTCTTGACTGAATATGACATTCAATACGTCTCGCAAAAGGCGATAAAGGGGAGTGTGCTGTCTGAGTATCTGGCGGAGCAGCCTATTGAAGAATACCAATCAATGAGATTTGATTTTCCTGACGAGGATATCATGTATCTCAAGATGAAGGATTGCGAAGAACCGTTACCAGACGAAGGACCAGAGTCGGGGTCCCAATAGAAGATGATATTTGACGGAGCTGTGAATGCTTACGGTAGCGGAATAGGGGCAATCATCACTACGCCGCACGGGTCGCACATCCCGTTTACTGCCCGATTAACCTTTGCCGTTACCAACAATGAGGCCGAATACGAAGCTTGTATAATGGGGCTTGAAGAAGCCATTGATTTGCGAATCAAACATTTAGACGTATACGGAGACTCAGCTCTGGTAGTGAATCAGATCAAAGGGGAATGGGAGACACGGCAGCCCAATTTGATACATTACATGAATTATGCAAGGAGATTGTTGCCTTTCTTTGACAAAGTTGAATTGCATCACGTACCGCGGGCAGAAAATCAAATGGCTGACGCCCTTGCCACTTTGTCTTCCATGTACAAGGTCAACTTCTGGAACGAAGCTCCCCAAATCACTATCTCTCGGTTAGACAGGCCAGCTTATGTATTTGCTATTGATGAAGCATCCGATGACAAACCGTGGTATTTTGATATCCTTAATTTCCTGAAGAATAAAGAGTATCCGGCTGGGGCATCCAGTCAAGATCAGAAGACTCTCAGGAGATTAGCGGGTAATTTCTACTTGAACCCGGATGGCGTCTTATACAGAAGGAACCACGATTTGGTGTTGTTGCGTTGCGTAGATGAGAAAGAGGCAAAGCTTCTCATGGAGGAAATTCACGAAGGTGCCTTTGGCACGCATGCTGGCGGGCATGCTATGACGAGAAAATTGCTGCGGGCAGGTTACTTTTGGCTGACGATGGAAACTGATTGTTTCAAATTTGCAAGAAAGTGCCACAAGTGCCAAATTTATGCTGACAAGATACACGTGCCTCCGAGTCCTCTGAATGTGATGTCATCTCCATGGCCATTCTCGATGTGGGGAATCGATATGATCGGAAAGATCGAGCCGACGGCTTCTAACGGGCATCGGTTCATCCTAGTAGCAATCGATTATTTCACCAAGTGGGTGGAAGCGGCGTCTTACGCAAATGTAACGAAGCAAGTGGTGGCTAGGTTCATCAAGAGAGATATCATTTGCCGATATGGGATTCCCGAGCGGATAATCACAGATAACGGTTCTAACCTGAACAACAAAATGATGAAGGAGCTCTGTCAGAATTTCAAGATTGAACATCACAACTCCTCCCCTTACCGACCCAAGATGAATGGCGCTGTCGAAGCGGCCAATAAGAATATCAAGAAGATCGTCCAGAAAATGGTTGTGACCTATAAGGATTGGCACGAGATGCTACCTTTCGCTTTGCACGGTTATCGTACGACGGTACGCACATCAACCGGGGCAACCCCGTTCTCATTAGTGTATGGAATGGAAGCGGTACTACCATTGGAAGTTGAGATCCCTTCCCTGAGGGTATTGCGAGACGTTCAGCTGGACGAGGCAGAATGGGTAACGAATAGATTGAACCAACTGAGTTTGATGGATGAGAAGAGACTAGCTTCTCTGGCATACGGTCGTTTGTACCAAAGACGAATGAAGAAAGCGTACGACAAGAAGATACTTCCGCGAAGCTTTCAGACGGGCGACCTTGTGCTGAAAAGGATTCTCCCGCCGCAAGCAGATCACAGGGGCAAGTGGACCCCCAACTACGAAGGGCCATACGTTGTCAGTAAGGTCTTTTCAGGAGGAGCGTTGTTGTTTTCCACCATGGACGGAGAAGACTTTGCGTCACCTGTGAATTCGGACGCAGTTAAAAAATACTTTGCTTAAAATAGACCCGCTGGACAAAAAAAGAGAGTCCAGGCAAAAAATGGGGCATCCTGGCGAACCAAAAACAGAATGAAAGGTTCGGGCAAAAATTAGGGATAAAATTGAAAAAATGTACACCCGCGAAGTTGAAAACCTACACTGGGCGGCTTCGGCAAAAAAGGGGTATCCCGGTGAATTGAAAACCCGTAAAGGGCGGTTCACGCAAAAGTTAGGGATGTGAAAAGCAAATGACTGCGGTCCGAAGTTGATGTTACAATGAGCATCAATGCGGGAGAATACATTTGGGGAGTCAGTTATCGGATACAACCTTTTCAGAAGTCGGGATACCGGGAAAGCATTAGAGTCGGACGAGTCATGGGAGGATCAGTTCGTGGTGTTCATCTGCATCCAGTCGCCGACATGTGTACAAAATTTAATTTGTCAATACTTATGCTTCTTGTGAATACTCGCATACTTGTATATTTGCTTTGCGTAGCTTCCTCTTTTCAGGAGTTACATCCCGTGTACAAAAACCCTGCCCATTCAGGGGCCCAATCAATGAAAATGTGTTATTCAGTACTTGACACCGTTCTTTACTGTTTTGTGCATGATAAAACGCCTAAGTTTGATGAAACTAGCATGAGTATAACATCACTGGCCCTTGCCAACAATTGTTAAAGCTTTGAATTAACTGAGTGTAACGTCACTAACCTGAATTGATTTGGTTGCATAGGCTTGTCTTGTTTTGTTTGTGTGGTTGCAGGTTTCATAACCATACGAGGAAGGTGATCAAAAGATTGCGATAACGAAAGATTTGATCTCCACGCAGGTCATGCATGTTCCTCCTGAAGAAGGGTAGAATTCCCCAGCTAGCCGTAGCTTATCCAAGGGACGTGCTCCAGAAAAGTTATTCGTCCTCAGCAGAGTTTGGCGAGTCCAAGATCATAAGGCTGTATTCAGACAGGTTCATCGTTCCCCGCAGGGTCAGGCACTCTCCCCCAGCAGGGTCAGTTAATTTTCCCCAAGAGAATCCAGCCATCCCCAGAGGGATTCTCTTTGCAAGTGTTTTCATTCCTTCTAGTGGAACCCGAAGATCAAGACTCTCCCAAGCAGAGTTGATGGTGGGTCCTGTTATTTATTTTGTCAGAGATACTGGTGATATCAGTTCACGTTCCAGCAGAAAATCCGATCATGCCATGCATCTGCTATTCCCCAGCAAAGTTATATTCCCCAGCAGGGGGTTACTTCAACAGGACGTGTGGTTTGAGTTCCCAACTTCCCAGCAGGGTCGACTTCACCCTTCCAGCATTTATTTTGCTGAAGCAGTTTCTGCACTCCAGCAGTTCAGGTGGAGAGAGCTCTTGCTCAAATAAATTACCAAACAGTCAAGATCTCGGCAGGGGATATTCAATGATAATGTCAGTTTCGGCAGTATTCCCCCACAAAGTCTGCAGGATAAGTTTCTCTTTGTCCCCAAGCAGAGTTACTTATGGCCCCACCAGAGTTTTTGTTGAAGTTCCTCTAGCCCGATCAGCAGATTGTTTCCTTCAAAGTTGTTATTACGTCAACATTCAAAGGATTTTCATGAATCAGAATTTTAGAGGCCACCGCCGGTTATCAGAGCAGGCGTCCGATAGTTGGTTTCCCGACATCCCCAGTAGAGTTCGTCTCAAAGTCGCTGTCACGTCAGTGCTAAGAAGTTTGTGGGTGAGGATCATTGAAGAACCAAGTCCTGATGCGGACAGTTTATTCCTAGATTGGTGGGATTTCTTCAGAAGTCAGCGTCCTAACGTGGACAGGTTTATTTCCTTGGATTGGTGAAGTGTGGTAGTCCTATCATGGATAGATTCAGTTTCTCGAAATTGGTGGAATGGGAGGTCATGACGTTGACAAAAGTAATTACTCTTTGTGTTGGTGTCCTGACGTGGACAAGTTATTTCCCCAGTGGGTCGAGGGTGTAAGTCCTTACGTGGACAAGTCTTATTTCCTCAGCGAGTCGAAGACGCCTGAGTCCTAACGTGGACGAATCAAGACGAGATCAGTGTCCTGACGTGGACGAATCAGAGAAATTATTATTCCTAATAAGGAGAAATGGGTCCTAACGTGGACGATGTAGTCCTTACGCGGACGTATCAGAAGAGGATTCCTTACGTGGAAATGACGGTATTCCTGACGTGGAAAGAGTGAAGTCCTTACGTGGACAGGTTCAGATGACATTCCTTACGTGGAAAAATGAGTCCTGACGCGGACAAATTGAGAAAAAGTTGGTATTCCTTACGTGGAAAGATTGAGTCCTTACGCGGACATATTGAGATAGATTCCTTACGGGGAGATAAGAGCATTCCTAACGTGGAAAAGTTTAGTCCTGACGCGGACAGATGAAAAGAAGTTGATTCCTGACGTGGAAAGAAAAGGTTATTCCTTACGTGGAAAGATTGAGTCCTCACGCGGACATATCAAGATTGATTCCTGACGTGGAAAGAAATGGATTGTTACTGACGTGGAAGAGTTTAGTCCTGACGCGGACAAATCAAAGAGATATTCCTAACGTGGAAGAAGAAGTTTATTCCTTACGCGGAGAAATTGGAGTCCTGACGTGGACAGATTCGAGAAAAGTCGAGTCCTGACGTGGACAGATTCAGAATCAAAGTGGAATTCCTTACGTGGAAAGATTGGAGTCCTGACGCGGACATGTCAAGTGGTATTGGATTCCTTACGTGGACATATCGATACAGTTCTCCTTATGTGGAAAGAAGATTGCTTCCCGACGTGGAAAGATGAAAGGTTTAGTCCTGACGCGGACAGATACAGAATGAATGATTCCTAACATGGACAGGTGTTACTCCTAACGTGGAAGAGTATTGTTCCTAACGTGGATGATTCAGTTCATGGAAATGCAGACGAGGTATCCCCAGCGGAGTTGCCGAGATTTTTCTGGGTTAACAGTAAGTGGAGTCCTAACGTGGACAAGTTTTAGTTGAGATTTCTTCGTATTGATGACGAACAGAGTCCTAACGTGGACAAGCAAGCAATCTGTTATGACAGAATCCTCTGCAGAACGATGAAGACAATCCCCAGCAGTCGCACGAGATCAGTGGGTTGCTGTAACAGTCAGATTCAGTTGATGAATGTCATTCCTCAAGCAGGAGCGCAATTTAGTTTTGCGGTTGGCAAATTTTTGGTTTCACTAGTATTCAACCGTCTCGTACCGCGAATGTCTGAAGGCTCCGGGCTCTTCACCCAATCGGGTCCAAGTCGCTTGAATAGGGGCAGCTGTTGCACCCTAAAATTTGCCCAACCTTATTCACTTGGTTTATGTTTCAATATCATTAGCATTTGCATATAGAGTCATGTACATAGACTAACCATCTGCATAGCATAAGCATAGCCAGTCATTCAACAGGGGACCAATCATTATTTTCATCTCTAGAGGCCTAGCAAGAGGTTAATATCCCAATTCAATCTCATTCAAGTCATCAGGAAAGAATTTGAAAGCAAAGAGTTCAGCAGGTCAAGCCTTGAGTCCATCTCCTAGCTGAGGGTATCTGAGGATCAACAAGAGGGTTATGAGCTGTGAAGTGAAAGCATGGAGAGCATCTAGACATCTTAAGAGACTTATAAAGTCATTTGGAGAAGAAAACAAGTCATTGATGAAAGTACAAGAGCTACAGTTGAAGACAGTCAACTAGGGTTTCATCTGGGTCAACCCTAGGTCAACCCTAGGTCAATTGACTGACTTAAGGGGCATTCAAGTCTATTGGAGAGATGTGGGGTTCATCATTGGACATATAAAGAAGGATATGGAGATATGACAAGAAGAATTCAAGAGAAATCAAGGAGAAGAGGAGTTACTAAATTAGGGTTTCTCTGTAAAATCCCCTAGTTTAGGTCAAATTTCCAAGCAAGATAAGTCAAAATTCTAGCTTCAAATGGCTTCTTGGCCAACATGAAACTTGTAGAGGATCTCAAGACCTTTAATTTGAGTGGTGGGAGACCTCAAGGAGATTTATAGAACTCAAGTTATGGTCCTTGCAAGTTACAGGTCATCTGGGGTGTCTGAACTTTTGTCTGTGAAAGTGACTTGACTTCCAAGCAATTTTTACCCCTCAAGGAGATTTCAAATGAATTCTTGGTCAACATAAGAAGTGTTCCTCATTGTCTTAGCTTTCTAGAATGGTATGGTATGCCTTCATATGATGTGTGGAACTCAACTTATGGTCTTGGTAAGCAAAGGGTATTTTGGGCATTTGTGAATTACAGGTCATTTTAACCTATACCCAAAACTCATACAAGGAGGCCTCAAATGGAAAAACTTACAACATCAAACTTGCTCCAAATGGGATTTTAAGTCTAGAAAGAAGGTCACAAATTATTGGAGAAGCTCATAGCATGGAGTTGCATGATTGGTCAAAATATGAACTAAAAAGGCTTATAAAGTGAATAATTTCAAATTGAAAAATGGTTTGGGAGATTTACAAGTCCAAATGGAGACTTCCAATATATGATTTTGAATGGAAAAACAATTCTAAGAACAATGGTTCAAGCACTTTTTTGAGTTTAGAAGGAAAAAATGAAGTTATCTTTGGTTACTTGTAATTGAAGAAACACTTCAAAAATGGATCAAAGTTTGAAAACAAGGGAATGTGCAAGATGGATCTAGAATGTTCATTTGGGGTCTATATATTCATGAAATGAGAATTTGGCAAGGGTTGGCTTCATTTGCACCAAGAATTCCACAAATTTCTCTCATACTTTTTCATTGAAGTTTTCATTCCAATTCTCCAAAATCTTCATCAATCTTCATCAAAATCAATTCAATTTTACTCCATCATCATCATAGATCATAATTGAAGCAAAGACTTGGTGATTATCATCCATTTTCGAGTACCATACTCAAGAACATCAAAGTTGCAAATTCCATTGGACAGCATAATTCAAGCAAGGAAGCTCCAAAATATTGCATACAGAATTGATTACTGAGTTTGTTGATCAAGATCCAACACCTAGAAGCCTCAGATCTTCAATCTCCATAGCTGTTTGCAAGGTTTCACATCAGGTATGTTTTCACTCAAATTGCTCGATTCAGTTAGTTAGGCATGTTGTTGTTAGTGTAGATTTGATCTAGGTGGTTAGGAGATTAGTTTAGGTGAATTTGGAAAGGTTTGGTGATGGTTGTGAGCAGGTGCAATGAACTGTTAGTGCTTGAATCTCTTGGATTAATGCATCATAATGTTAGTTGGATAGCGCAGGTTAGTCTCCATTAGTTGTAGATTAGTTTAGGTCAAGTTTGAGGAAGAATTGAGTTGGTGCATATCAGTGTGATTCCATGGTGACCAGATGTTACCTCAATCGGGTTGAGAGCTTCATTGAGTTTCAGATCAATCTAATGCCCTAGGATTGTAGAGGGAAGGATTCTGAGCAGGTTTCATGTTTATGGCGTGGCATTTCATTGCGTGTGGAAGGAGAACAGAGTGGGAGAACCTGCTCGTGCATGGAGGTGCAATGGTGGTTGAAACCCTAATTTGCTGAACCAAGGAGGAAGAGATAATCGTGGCCTTCCATTTTGAGTAGGACTTTTGACTTAGGAGGAAATCCAAGGGCTTGTATTTAATTTCAGATTTGGAGGGAAAGAAGCTGGCCAAAACGCGCCGTTTCATTAATTGAAACGGGCGGGCCTGAGTGCTATTGTTATACGCACCCCCAGGTTGTGAGCCCAAACCAACTTCAACATGATTTCGCTGCTAGTTTCACCCCCAGCTGGTTTTTATTTGTTCTTTAAGTCTGAGTGTTTTCTGGGCCTTAGTAAAAGGCGCTATCTGCACCCCCTGCCTGAGGGCCCATCCAGAATTGAACTGGGCGAATTTCTATTCCAACCCCCTCCCTCATTTTATTTGGTTTAATTGTTTTTAATTCCATTTTAATTTTTACCAATTTCATAAATTCATAACTAATTCATAAAAAATGCATTTTAATCCATTCTTTTTACAATATTTTCTTTAGGATGTCTAGAATATTATAGAAAAATAAAATTTCATTTTTATTTTTATTTCATATTTTTTCCATATTTTCTAAATAAATGTCATATTAGATAGTTTCATTTCATGCATCATTTTAATGATTTTTGTTCTCTTACATGCTTTAATATTTTTTGGTCATTCTTTTTAGATTGTTCAGATGAGGTCTTCAACTTGTAGAAATGTTTTAGTTCCCATTTTTAGAGATTAATTTTAGGTGATTAATAAATGCTTGAACATCATGAACAAAACTAGGGTTTTTAGGTGACAACTTAAGAAGTTTGATTTCATTTCCCTTAGGACTTAGGGCTTGATTAGATTAGTTATGGGACTATAGGGGCTATGGGTAGCTATTAGATCCCTTAGAAAAGTCAGGATTCCCCTACTGCTATTATTACTGTCTGTATATCTGATTGTCTGGTGTGGTGTGCCCTCTGGGGATTGTTGCTTGTTTGTTTGGGTATTGGGTTTATCTGGGGTCCTGGGGAAGCTGAAGATTTGTGAAGATGAAGACTATTGGAGATTCCAAGATTGAAGATCAACTGTCAGAGTTGAGGAGGAGTTTCTTGCTAGCAGATGCTGAGGAGACTAGGGTTTAGGAGCTAGGCAGAGCTCTAGATTAGAATGTTTGTTTCTCAAACATGGATTGCCTTGTCTGCATCCATTCTTCTCTGTGATTCAGAGTCTCTCTAAGACACTCACCCCCTTCCTTTGGAAGGCTTGGTGATAGTGTCTATGAGATAGAACTCTTGAGAGAAAATGTCTCTTTGTGTTAGTAGCAGTCTGTTCACCACCCTTGGTAGTCAACTGATTGCTTAACACCCAATTCCCTCCTGTGACTGATCCCTCATCCTGGAGGTTTGAGCTTGAAGAAAAGCCATTGCAGATAGAAGACTGATGACCAAAGCCCTCGCCTGAAGGTCATGGAGATGGAGATTGATGCTTGTTGAAGCCTGTAACTGATTGGAGATTGCTTGGAGCCAGTTGTTGATTCAGAGCTGCTGATGCTGTTTCTTTTGCTGTATTTCATTTGTTGATGTATTGATTGGTTTTCTGGACTGTATTGTTTGCTGTTTACCCTGTTGGGTTGAAAGTGAAGCCTGTTCACTTTTGCCTATTGTTTTCTAGGTTCGAGGTTGAGTGGGACTCCCTTGCCTCGCTTGTACTGTTGCATCCATGCATTTTACCGCTTTATTATATCTGTCATTGTTTCTGTTTCTGCCTATCCCGTAGGATCTCTGTTTCTCTCTGTGCAAGAGAGGAGCATGATAGACACTAGGTTTTAACCCATGCATGATAACATTAGGTTAGTTTGTTTCCCTTCGCAACCGTAGGTTAGAGTTCTGCCTCTTTCTTTCTCAAAACAAACAGAAAAACACATAAAGATTTCAAACACAATAAAAGACACTTCTTCCGTAAAAGAATGTGAACTCATCAAGACGTCATTTTTGTCCGCCGGGACTGATAATCAAGAAAACCTTTTTCAGAAGGAATAAAATCAACCAAGACAAGCTTGTGTCGTACGTGGCCCGAACTACGTTTGCTCTGATCTTTCATGCTGTATGAAAGTACGTAGGCATAGGATGCGATATCCTAGCGAGCAACCTTCCCCTCCTTTCCCGTAGGTAGGCGAACTACGTTGACTCTGATTTCTCGTTCCAGACGGGAATACGTAGGCATAAAGTGCGATACTTTGCCGAGTCATTTTATTTTTATTTTATTTTTCTTTTAACCCTTGACCTATAGAGTAGATAGAATAACAATCCATACCCGAAAACAAGCGTGGATCCCGTCGAGTACGACGGACGTGAGGGGTGCTAATACCTTCCCCTTGCGTAACCGACTCCCGAATCCAGGTTTTGGTTGCGATGACCATACCTTTTCCCGTCTTTGCGAGGTTTACTTCGAGCGTTTCCTTTCCCTCCCGTGGGATAAATAACGCACGGTGGCGACTCTTCTGTTCAGCCGGCGCCGATTTTCGCAGTAGCGACACTAAGTACCTTGTCAAACAATTTTGTGATAACGATAATATCATCGCCATCCCACTTGAAAAAACACTTGCACAACTACAACAAAAACTAAACATCGACAATAGGGTGTTAACATATTTACAACCACCCTTGAATAAAACTTCACATAAAACTCACTAAAATAAACTTTAAACCAAAAATAAATAATTAAAAACTTCAAACAAATAACTAAAAATGCTGAATTATAAAATGGTGCCTAGCACCAAAAATGTCAAAAGTACCATGAAAGGTACAAGTACAAAAAAAACTTCAACCCAATCCAAAGTACATCACAAAATAACCAAATGAACTACAAGACAAAGGAAAAACTTCACTTTGTAGCACAAAGCGAACAACAGAATCAAACAAGAGATCACTCCTCCTCAGACAAGTCATCATCATCTTCACCGTCATCATCATCATCAACATCGTCATCATCATCATCATTATCATCAACATCATCCTCAACAGCAGCATCATCCCCCCTACCGAAACTTGGCCTGTCCTCAGGCCATGCAACATGCTCAAGGAATTGCTCCCTTGTCATCATCGGGTGGCTCCCAGCAGGATCACGAATTTGCAGCTGCAACAGCTGCATCGAGTCATGGAGATCACAAGTGGCTCGCTGCTGAGCAGCCATCCAATTCTAGTTATATTCACAAATTTGCTGCTGAAAGGGGTCAAAAACAGGAGGAGCTTGACCAGAAGAACCACGACCACGCCCGCCAGCAGTACCTGCACCAGAAGTTCCACCAACTGCAGGCTTAGCTCTACAAAATTTTTCCACATACCTGTCGTTTATTGCAGCCGGGATAGTGACCTGTCGTCTCTGAGGAATATCAACCCCAGCATGAGCACAGAGAGACATAATAAGTCAAGGAAAGGTCAGCGGGGCATTTTTGCGAGCCGCTATCCCGCCACGTCCACTGAGTACAACAACACGCATCTCATCTGCAATGATGCGGGCAATGTCTATTTGGACATTCTGCAGTATGGAGTGGATCAGATGTGCAATTGGCAAGGGTACAAAGCTGTGGTGGGACCTGGGTACAACATTTGTCAGCACAAATAATAGGATTACTTGTACCAGGGGTTTCATGTCAGCGCGGAGGTACCGAATCACTACCCCAGAAGAATTCCGCACTGCATCGCGGCCTTTCAAACATAAGTCTCTGGTCATAACATCCTGATCACGATGCTTATTCAGATCCCGGTGGTAGTCGTCAATTTGGCTACCTGTCAAAGCGAGAGGATTACCCAAAACATGATTAATGGACCTCCTATCAAACCGTACCATAACTCATCGGACCATTGAGGTCCAATTGAACACTTCGCCGTCGTCGGGGAGTGCGTTCGCATAAAATTCCCGCACTATTTCAGCATTGTAGCCGTCAAGTGGAGTCATCATACGGTCCCACCTTTTTGCCACAAAGAGAGCATCAATAGTGCGGTATTCTCCGGTGTCACTCAGATTGAACCTTTTCTCGGGCACAATGTTCCGCCTCTCAAGGGCTTTGTAGCGAGCATGGTGAATAGCGCCGCGGAAGTGGTCCTGGTCAAAACGGATTGGTACTGTCCGAGAGGTTGTGGCCTTCCTTTTGTGAGGGTTAATCATTCTTGGTCCCATTCTGCGAACACAAACATAAACACAAACAAACACAAGAACAACACCAAACAGGTTAGACGAACTACAGCACAACAAAGCAAGAAAAGAAAAGCAGATTTGCAGCATTCGCCTTGGTTCGCCGGGCAAATCCTGGCGAATGCTCGCTACCTTTCGCCTGGCGAATGCCTGTGAAGGTGCGAAAATGCACAAAAACAGAACTTCTGCAACTGTGTTAGGTGCTACCTGTCGCTTGCGCGAAAATAAGGTGCCGGCATGA
Source organism: Lathyrus sativus (assembly GCA_963859935.3). Lineage (NCBI taxonomy): Eukaryota > Viridiplantae > Streptophyta > Magnoliopsida > Fabales > Fabaceae > Lathyrus > Lathyrus sativus. The sequence continues at coordinate 669,693,537 of OZ012737.1, read as the reverse complement.
CAGAAGAGTCGCCACCTTTCGTTATTTATCCCTCAGAGCGGGAAAGGAAACGATCGGAAAAACCTGACGAATAAGGGTAAGACAAGGTCATCGCAACCATTGTCTGGGTTCGGGAGTCGGTTACGCAAGGGGAAGGTATTAGCACCCCTCACGTCCGTCGTACTCGACGGGATCCTCGCTTGTTTGTTTACTTGGACGGGTTGGTTATAATCTATCTACCTATCAAGGCTGGCTGAAAAAGAAAAGAAAAATGACTCGGCAAAGCGTCGCGCTTTATGCCTACGTATTCCCATCAGAGAATGAGAAATCAGAGTCAACGTAGTTCGGCTAACTACGGGGGAAAGGTGGGGAAGGTTGCTCGCTAGGATATCGCATCCTATGCCTATGTACTTTCATCTGGTATGAAAGATCAGAGCAAACGTAGTTCGGGAAACTATGGGTTATCTCCTGAAAGAAGTGTTTTTTATTATGTTTGCGATCTCAACCGTACTAGAGACTATGACCTGAGAGTGAATGCGCTGCATGTCACCCAAAGGGTACCATACTAAACATCCATCCTCAGATAGCTTAAGGCTCGTAACGTACGAAAGAAATCATTCATGATTACTGTATCTTAAACTGCTTTGAGATGAGAAGAGAACAGGCCCAACTAGGAGGGAGACTATCAAGTCCTACTGTTATCATGCCATGGATTCATCCTATGGTTGAGGTTTGAACAGGGAACTCCTAGATGTTGTCATGCATAGGTTTCAACCTAAAAGTCTATCATCAAATCCTCATCAGAGGAAATGAGAGTCCTAAGGGATCATGTCAATGATACACCAAAACAGACAAAAGCATCAACTTTTACAGTAAAATGCATGCAATGCAAGTGAGGGAGGAAATGTGTGTGGGGCTTCAGCCTCCACAAGCTCGTCTCGACCTCAAGCCAGTCATGAAATAACAGTAATCATACTGAAAATAAACGACATGCTATCAAGCAGGAACAGTAAACTGTAATGAAGTGCCATCAGGCAAACAAAACACATGCTTGAGAAAGAAAGAATCTACTCTCTAATCCTAACCCTAACACAGAATCCTGAATCAAATCTAAGCAAATCCCTAAAGCAAGCCTAACCAAAGGAAAACAATCCCAGTCTTCAAGCTTCAGAACAAGCTTACCAAAGAAAGGGAGCTAAGTAAGCAGTCTCACAGTGTCTTCCTCAGGAAAGCACTAGGAGGTGTATACTCAGGAGTCATACCCTATGTGGCTCAACCACTGTGATCAGTTTACATTCCTCCTCAGGAGAAATTAAACTCACAAGCAGGCTCCAACATCACTGGATATTTAGGAAATCATATCTGAACTAGTGGAACTAAGTGAATAGACTCATAGGACCTTCCTCAGGAAAGTACTAGGAGGCTTCCACTTAGGAGTTGTATCCTATGTGGCTCAACAATTGTGATCAGTTTACATTCCTCCTCAGGAGAAATTAAACTCACAAGTTGGCTCCAACATCATTGGATACTTGAGAAATCCTAGATAAACTAATGGAACTAAGTGAATAGACCCATAGGACCTTCCTCAGGAAAGTACTAGGAGGCTTTCACTTAGGAGTTGTATCCCATGTGGCTCAACAACATGTGATCAGTTTACATTCCTCCTCAGGAGAAATTAAACTCACAAGTTGGCTCCAACATCATTGGATACTTAAGAAAGAGGTGAGAAGAAAGAATGAAAGTCATTCATAGTGCCTTCCTCAGGAAAGTACCATGAACTTCCTTCAAACTTCAGGATCTCAAACCTCACAGGCAGGGAATAATCCAAGCTCTGGGTCTCTGGGTCTTGATCTTCAATATTCTCTTCATCATGCTCTCCAACAAGCTCTTCAAGACAACACAAACCCCACAACAAAATCCCCAAAACAAACCCCAGAGGTGAACAGATAACCACAGAACAGACAAAATCAACAGGCAACTTCAGAAAATACCTAAAAATACTAAACCAAGGGGGAAAAATCTAACAATTATTCACAAGGGTCTACAACATCTATCCATAACATCTACATGGGCCTCTACCCAAAAATCAAGACAAAACTATCTAAAGAAAATGAATTTCTTTACCCATGCACAACCTAAACCCTAATTAGGATACCCTAAATCTACCCTAATTAAACTAATCAAAATTTAATTCTAAAATTCTAGAATAAATCCTATGGGGAACTATGATTCATCATCTAATTACACAAAAAAGAATGGATTAAAAAGACTAAAGGAAGGTCCTAAAAGAATTTTTGCAAAATGAGGTATCAACCAAAAGAAAGAAAATACACTATATTAAAGAAAATACCACTAAAAATTCTACATTAAAAATAAAATTCCATTTTTATTTTTATATTTTTCTACACAAAATTATCTCAACATAGCAAAAAGAATGGACAAAAAAGAGTTATTTTTCATTTATTTATGAATTTTTAAAGACAAGAAAAATATTAAAAGAAATAAAAAGAATTTAAAACAAATAAAAGGGAGGGGGGTGGAAATAGGAATACCTGCCAGTTCAATTATGTTGGGCCAGATAAAAAGGGGGGTGCGAATAGTGATTTCCACTTAGGCCCAGACGCGCCTCACTAACTGAAACGACGCCGCTTCAGCTTGTTTAAAAATTTCCCCCCCAATTTCAGATTTAATCACGGCCGTTGGATACATTGGGTGAGTCAAACATTCCAAACGAATTAATGGTGAAGATTGTATCATCAACCTTTGGCATGCTAGGGTTTCAGAACAGCTTCCATGCGCCATACCTTCTCCTTCGTCTAGCTCTCTCATTTCTCCACCATTTTCCTCGATCCAAACATCAAACTTATTCTACTCCTCTCCCTCCACACAACCATGGTAATATATTCTTTTAAAACTCACTCTACAAAGAATTATGAAAGATGGAAGTCTTGGGCACACTTGTTTCACACTGATATGCATGGTAATAGAATGAATCCATATTAACCTAGAATATTCTACGTGCTGAGGGGATTACACTAAGCTAAAAACCTAAGAATATAGCAGCCTAGGGTGCGTGTTCTTGATCTCTAAAGTTTCAGGGCTCTGTTATGGAACTCCATGGATCGTGCTATAACTCCTAGGGTTTCATCCTCTAACCTAATGCATTAGTTCTACATCTATAAAACTAATTAAAACTGCATAAATTAGGAGATAGAAGGAGAGAAAGAAACCTGTCAAGTGATGATGGTAGGTGCTCGTGGAGGATGATTCAGGGCTTGAAATGGCTGCAATGAGATCCTCTTGTGATGCACAAGTTTCTGTTTGCACTTGTTGTGAAAGAGATGGCTTGTAGATGCAGATTTCTTGAATTGCTTGAACTTGAAGAAAGTGCTTCAATGGCTATTTCTCTCTCTCTCTCTCCCCTGAAATCTCTCTCTATCACCAACCTTGAACTCCTTGTGGATCACTCTTTATATAATGATGGATGGAAGGAGCTGGATCCTTCTAGAATCATCTAGAAAAGTGTGGAACTTCTCCTTTAATGAGATTTTGAACAAGCTACATCTCATGCACCAAATCCTTCTTTTAGTGCCAAATTCTCCTTATGAGAGATATTGAGTGTGGATGAGTGAAAAACAAGCTCACCTCCTTGACTTGTGTAAGGTTTTTCAACATTGCCTTATAATGCAAGTAATAGATTTACAAAGAAAGTCCCTTTTTTAGACCTCAAATGAAAAATCTATTTGAACCAAAGTTCTCAAAATAATGTTTCCAATCAAAATGATATATTGGATGACCTATTTTGGATTTGTGGATCTTCCAAACCAATTTCCAAATTCAACTTTTCAAACTTATATGCCATTTTTAGTTCATTTTTGACCAATCATGCAAATCCATGCTATGAGTTTTTCCAACAATTCATGACCTTCTTTCTAGACTTAAAATCCCATTTTGAACAACTTTCATGTTTTGAGTTTTTCCATTTGAGGCTTGGAAATAGGAATTTTAGGCATTGGCTAAAATGACCTATAACTGACAAATGACCAAAATACCCCTGTCTTGTTCAAACCATAAGTTGAGTTCCACAAATCCTATCAAGGACTTCTACAACTCAAATTAAAGCTAAGAAGATGCACTTCAACATTCATGTTGACCAAGAGATCATAGGAATCACCCTACTAGGGCAAAAGTTGTCTGCAAGTTGGGTGACCTTCAAGGACCCAGATTCACACACCTCTGCTGACCTGTAATTTGTCAAAACCATAACTTGAGCTCTGTAACTCCTATCAAGGACTTCCACCACTCAAATTAAAGCTTAGAACAAGCTATACAACATTCATGTTGTGGGGAAGGTGAGATATCAATCACATCTTGAGCTAAAACTGCCTGGAAGATAGGGATCAAATTAGGGTTTTTCACTGACAATCCTTGGGGACCCTGACTTGAAACTTCTCAAACTCCTCACTCATGATGAGTTGGCCTAGGAATCATCTTTATATCATCTCTATGCATCATTCCATGATCTCATGGCCCTTGGATTGGGTCTCAACCTTTCCCAAATCTTCAGTTATCCTAGGGTTGACCCAGTCAAAACCCTAATTCTATCATTCATGGTTGAATCTTCTGAACTCTTGCATAATGACTTCTCTGGGCTTCATGAAGGCTATCAAGAAATCTCATAGGCTTTCCCAAAACATCAAGTTCATTCTCAAAGTCTCAGAATCATCTGAGGGGCACCCACAACCCTCAAGCTATGAAGCACACAACCCTGGTTTCAAACCACTTCTTCTGAGGATCTCTTGAACTTTCTGATGAAGGTATCCACTTTCCAACACTCAATGAATAAATAGTTGTTGGTCAAATTTTGGGGTGCAACAGCTGCCCCTATTCAAACGGCTTGAACCTGACTGGGTGAGAAGCGAACGACTCTCAACCAATCAAGGTACGAGACGGTTGAATATCGGTAAACCCGAAAATTTGCCAACTGCACGAGCACACAGTACTCTGCGGGGAACAAATCTTTGAATCCTGCAACACTAGCTGCTCAACAACTAGCTGGAGAACCAAATCTGACATCACCGTCGGACGATCGAAGTACCCTGCGTCACCACTGGAGAACTAAATCTGACATCACCGTCGGACGATCGAAGTACCCTGCGTCACCGCTGGAGAACTAAATCTGACATCACCGTCGGACGATCGAAGTACCCTGCGTCACCGCTGGAGAACTAAATCTGACATCACCGTCGGACGATCGAAGTACCCTGCGTCACCACTGGAGAACTAAATCTGACATCACCGTCGGACGATCGAAGTACCCTGCGTCACCGCTGGAGAACTAAATCTGACATCACCGTCGGACGATCGAAGTACCCTGCGTCACCGCTGGAGAACTAAATCTGACATCACCGTCGGACGATCGAAATACCCTGCGTCACCGCTGGAGAACTAAATCTGACATCACCGTCGGACGATCGAAGTACCCTGCGTCACCGCTGGAGAACTAAATCTGACATCACCGTCGGACGATCGAAGTACCCTGCGTCACCGCTGGAGAACTAAACCTGACATCACCGTCGGACGATCGAAGTACCCTGCGTCACCGCTGGACAAACATCTTCGACTTCAATCAGAAGACATATCATTCACTTGATTGCAATCAATCATCACCTCAGGATAACTGACTTGGTCTTCAGACCCACACGAATCACTCTGTTGTATCTACAAACTCTGGAACCTTGTCTTCAGCCACCCGTTGATCCATCAACACGGAAATCTGAACTCACAGGAACCTTATGATATCGCCTTCAGGCGCTTACGAAATCCATCTTCAGATTAGACATCATTGTTGAAGCGTACATATCACGCTGCTGAGGACTTCAAGAATCATTTTGAACAAACAGATCAGTCGGGCATCTTCAAGAATCGTCCTGAACTAATAACCTTTCTGGAGCAAACATTCTGTTGGGTATTCCAGGAATCTTCCTGGGCAACTCTTGCTGGGGACGCTATTGGGGAGCTCAAGTATCATACTAGGCAAACAACTCGGGAACCTGTGCTGAGGTATTAAGAATCACCTTACGCAAACGGCCCTGCTGAGGGATTCGAGGGTCGTTTTGAACTGAAAACTTCGCTAGGGATCTCAAAAATCATCTTGAGCGAGCGACTGTGGGGATTACACCGGGGTCTTTAAGAATCATCTCAAGAGCGACCTTGCTGGGGAGAATATCAAGAATCGTCCTGAGCAACCGGTCTTTTGGTGGTACACCTGTGCAACAAGGAGGATGATGACCCAGATCATGCTTATGATGCATATGCTCCGGCACCATGCCCCACACGGCGGGAATAATATGCGTTTATGCTAAATGTCATGCAATCATGCACAATGCTATGCAACGTTAAATGCTATGCAGTGTTAAATGTTATGCGGTCATGCACAACGATGCGATCCCGTCAGCAAAATAAATGCCGAAAGGGGAAATCCTCCTGTCAGGGAGAAAGAACCATTCAGGTAGAGGAATCATCCTGCTGAGGAGAACGTGAACACGCCAATATCAATCAGGCTCTGTCTGGGGAATTGATCTTCCGCGAACTGCTGCAGGGGAACAACTTCAGCTGACTGCTGCAGGGGACGAAGCTCTACGAGAACCTGGATCTGCTGATATCAATCGCGAGAATGAACTGTGCGGCCGTCTCGGCTACTCTTCTGGGGATGACCACTCTGAGGGGAACCAACTTCAGCTGCTCAACACTCCACTGGGGAAAAACCAATCATGATCTGATCAACTTCCAAGGATTCGGATCTCTTGGACATCTGCAAACTCGGCTGAGGAAGGAGAAATCATTCTGCTTCGATGGAGAGAGTGCGATTCTGGGGAAACACAGCATTAGCTGCCCCACGCTCTGCTGGGGAAAATCGATCATGATCCGATCAACTTCCAAGGATTCTGCTTTTCTGCGGACTCAGCCGGGGAGGGAAATCATTCTACTTCACTGGAGAGTACGACCCTGGTGCGGAGTTTCAATTTTGCCGGGGAAGAAAGGGTCATCTGCCTTCGGGGGAGAGTACAACTCTGCCGGGGAATACAACATCAGCCGTTTCAACACTCTACTGGGGAAGAGGGAATCGTCCAACTTCAGGAGAGAATACGGATCTGGTGGGGAATCTCAATTCCGCTGGGGACCTTAGTCTGGCACCATCAGTTACTGCATCCTTCGGCTAACGAACAGCCTCCTGCGAAACCTGCACTTGTGACCCGGTGCGGGGGAAACACCTGCTTCGGTGACTTTACTGGGGAAAACACGAGCTTCGGCACCCGAGCACTTCTCTGAAATCTGCACTTGTGACCCGGTGCTGGGGAAAGACGACATCATTCTTCGGTGCTTGGCTCAGCCGATGAGGTGACATTCCTTCAGGATGCGTCTGCTTGGGGAAGAGAATCACCTCTACCTGGGGAAGACATATCAATGCTCACCATCTTGCGCTTAGATTCTGCGGAGGAGAGACTACTGAACTCTGCTGGGGAAGGAGGACTCATCCTGCTTCGGGGATACGCACGACACATCTTCTGGCAAGTGCTGCACCTGCAACAACACAAACAAACAGACAAGATACCCTCCTCAAAGGGGCCTATCCAGGTTATTATCTCGTGACAATATTCAGTTAATTAGTTGTTTCAACAATCAATGGGCCTAGGCCCGCAAGTTTATGTATGCGCATTTTATCAAAAAAAAAAAAAAAAAAAAAAAAAAAAAAAAAAAACATCGGCGTTCTCATTCGCAAACAAAACAGATAAATGCTAAGCAGTCAAGTAGAATTGCTGAATAATGTGCATTTTATTGATGATGAACCCCTGAACGGGTAAAAATGTTTTACAACAGAGGCAAGCTCCTGGAATGAGGAAGCCGCGCAAAAAGAAAACATAAATATACATCAGTATATACAAATGTTGGCAACGAGGCATAGACGAACACCATGAGTTGATCCCTCTAAGACCCACTCGACTTCGATACTTCTCCGATGCTTCAGCTTTGGAAGAGATTGATTCAGATAAACGGCCCTCAGGTCCTCCGAACCACTAAACAATGAAAGTCCATACGCGGAACGCAGTCATTTGCTTATTCAAATCCCTAACTTTTGCGTGAACCGCCCTTCACGGGTTTTCAGTTCACCGGGATACCCTTTTTTGCCGAAGCCGCCCAGTGTAGGTTTTCGACTCCGCGGGTGTACATTTTTTCAATATATCCCTAATTTTTGCCCGAACCTTTTATTCTGTTTTTGGTTCGCCGGGATGCCCCTTTTTTGCCTGGACTCTTTCTTTTTTGTCCAGCGGGTCTCTTTCAAGCAAAGTATTTTTTAACTGCGTCCGCGTTCACCGGGGATGCAAAATCTTCACCATCCATCGTGGATAACAACAAAGCTCCTCCTGAGAAGACCTTGCTGACGACATACGGCCCTTCGTAATTCGGAGTCCACTTGCCCCGGTGATCGGAGTGTGGCGGAAGAATTTTCTTCAGGACGAGATCACCCGTCTGAAAGCTTCGAGGACGCACCTTCTTATCATAAGCTTTCTTCATTCGGCTTTGGTATAGGCGACCAAATGCAATCGATGCTAACCTCTTCTCGTCCATCAGGCTGAGTTGGTTCAAGCGATTCGTAATCCATTCTGCCTCATCAAGTTTCACATCAACCAAAACTCGTAAAGAGGGAATCTCCACTTCTAACGGCAGGACAGCTTCCATGTCGTACACCAAGGAGAAAGGAGTTGCCCCGGTCGACGTACGCACCGTAGTACGATAACCGTGCAGGGCAAACGGCAGCATCTCGTGCCAATCTTTATACGTCACAACCATCTTCTGAACAATCTTCTTGATGTTCTTGTTGGCCGCTTCAACAGCGCCATTCATCTTCGGCCGGTAAGGAGACGAGTTGTGGTGTTCGATCTTGAAGCTCTGGCACAGCTCCTTCATCATCTTATTATTCAAATTCGAACCATTATCAGTAACGATCCGCTCAGGAATTCCATAGCGACAGATGATGTCCCTCTTCATGAATTTAGCTACCACCTGCTTGGTCACATTAGCATACGAGGCTGCCTCCACCCATTTGGTGAAGTAGTCGATAGCTACCAGAATGAAACGATGACCATTGGATGCAGTGGGCTCGATCTTGCCTATCATGTCGATGCCCCACATGGAGAACGGCCAAGGGGAGGACATGACATTCAATGGGCACGGCGGCACATGAACTTTATCAGCATAAATTTGGCATTTGTGACATTTCTTCGCGAATCTGAAGCAATCCGACTCCATAGTCAGCCAGTAATATCCTGCTCTCAGGATCTTTCTCGTCATGGCATGCCCGCCGGCGTGCGTACCAAATGTGCCCTCATGGACTTCTTCCATGAGCATATTTGCCTCTTTTTCATCTACACATCTGAGTAGCACGAGATCGTGGTTTCTCTTATACAGCACTCCATCAGGGTTGAGGTAAAAGTTTCCAGATAACCTCCTCAGAGTCTTCTTATCCTGGGTTGACGCGCCCGCAGGATACTCCTTGGTCATAAGGAAGGTCTGGATATCGTGGAACCATGGCTTGCCGTCGGTGGCATCATCGATTGCGAACACAAACGCTGGTCTATCAAGACGCGAAAGTACAATTCTTGGAGCCTCATTCCAATAATTGACTTTATACATTGAAGCCAACGTGGCTAAAGCATCAGCCATTTTATTTTCAGCCCGGGGTACATGATGAAGCTCTACTCGGTCGAAGAACGGAAGCAGCCTCCTGGCATAGTTCATGTACGACACTAAATTCGCTTGACGAGTTTCCCACTCCCCTTTAATCTGATTGATTACAAGCGCTGAGTCACCATATATGTCTAGATTCTTGATTCTCAAATCAATTGCCTCTTCTAGACCCATAATACATGCTTCATACTCGGCTTCATTGTTGGTAACTGGAAACGTCAGTCTCGCAGTAAACGGGATGTGGGATCCGTGAGGAGTCGTGATGATAGCCCCGATACCACTCCCATAGGAATTAACCGCTCCGTCGAATATCAACTTCCACTGAGAATTCCTATCTGGCCCCTCATCGGGCAATGGCTCATCGCAATCCTTCGCTTTGAGAAACATAATGTCCTCGTCAGGGAATTCGAACTTCATCGGCTGATAGTCTTCGATTGGCTGTTCGGCAAGGTAGTCAGACAATACGCTTCCCTTGATGGCTTTCTGGGAGACGTACTGAATATCATATTCTGTTAACACCATCTGCCATCTGGCAATCCTGCCCGAAAGAGCCTACTTCTCGAAGACGTACTTGATCGGATCCATCTTCGAAATTAGCATAGTGGTGTGGTTGAGCATATACTGTCGTAGACGTTTGGCAGCCCAAGCTAATGCACAACACGTCTTCTCCAGCATCGAGTATCGAGATTCACACTCAGTGAACTTTTTACTCAAATAATAAATGGCATGCTCTTTCCTGCCCGTCTCGTCGTGCTGACCGAGAACACACCCCATACTATTCTCCAAAACTGTCAAGTACATGATTAATGGCCGTCCAGCCACTGGGGGTATCAAGATCGGAGGTTCCTGAAGATACTGCTTTATCTTATCGAATGCCTTCTGGCAATCCTCATTCCAAGTAATCGCCTGATTTTTCTTTAACAACTTGAACATCGGTTCACAAGTGGCCGTGAGCTGAGAGATAAACCTTGCAATGTAGTTTATTCGGCCCAAGAAACCACGAACTTCTTTTTCTGTTTTCGGCGCTGGCATTTCTTGGATAGCTTTTATCTTTGCAGGATCAACTTCAATACCTCGTTCACTAACGATAAACCCCAATAACTTTCCGGACCGCACTCCGAAAGTGCACTTGTTAGGATTCAGCCTCAGCCTGAACTTCCTAAGCCTTTCAAACAGCTTCAACAAATTGGCCAGATGCTCTTCCTCCGTTTGGGACTTTGCAATCATGTCATCAACATAGACCTCGATCTCATGATGAATCATATCATGAAACAAAGTTACCATTGCTCGCTGGTAAGTGGCCCCTGCGTTCTTCAGACCGAAGGGCATTACCTTGTAGCAGAACGTGCCCCAGGGGGTAATAAACGTTGTTTTCTCCATGTCCTCCGGCGCCATCTTAATCTGATTGTAACCGGAGAAGCCATCCATGAACGAAAACACGGAAAACTGGGCTGTATTGTCGACCAACACATCGATATGAGGCAACGGGAAATCATCTTTAGGGCTCGCCCTATTCAAATCCCGATAATCAACGCACATGCGTACCTTACCGTCCTTCTTCGGTACAGGCACTATGTTGGCGACCCACGGAGGGTAAGTGGTAACGGCTAGAAATCCTGCGTCCAACTGCTTTTGGACTTCTTCTTTGATTTTTACAGCCATGTCTGGTCTCGTCCTCCTGAGCTTCTGCTTGACTGGAGGGCAATCTTCTCGCAACGGCAAGCGATGAACCACGATATCTGTGTCAAGTCCGGGCATATCCTCATATGACCAAGCAAAGACGTCACTATACTCTCGAAGCATCTCGACCAGTCTATGCTTGACATCATTCTGCAGTGCAGCCCCAACTCTGACATTTCTGACGAGCTCTTCAGAACCCAGATTTATGATCTCAATGTCCTCCTCGTGAGGCAGAATAACCTTCTCTTCTTGTCTCAACAAGCGGGCCAACTCTTCTGGAAGGTCTTCGTCTTCATCAATCTCATCCTCGGCTTGATAGATCGGGCAATCAAAGTCGTAGTGAGCCGTAGAGGGTCCAGAGTCGATGTCATCTGTTACGTGGATCCTGCAATAACAAGGGTTAAGTTTAAAGCAGGAATATGCAGGTTAGCACGAGCCTTGTTGCCATTTTGCTGTTTTTTCGAAATAAACATAAAACAGGAATAACAGAGAACACAATATTTGATTACGAAGAAAACGCCTTTTATTTATTAACAAAATGCATACACATAATCCAACAAGGCCCTGACAGTAAAACCACTATGCCCCGGGCAGGACATAGGGCTGTACAAAGATTGTAAAAAGCAAATCATTACTCTTCACTTGTCAGCTTGATAATCTCCTTGATGGTCCAATTGTGGAGGCGCTCGCCTGGCTTGCTCGGTTGAATCCAGGCGTCAAGATCGCAATCACTGTCCCCACTGTCCTCTGACGCAGCGTTGATGCTCTCGAAAATTACTCCCCCCTTGGTGAATAAGATCGGCCCTTTCCCATGAGACGAACTGCCAGAAGAAGATGAAGCTTCAGCTCCAGGAGAATACCCTAATCCAAACTTATCCTGCTTGATTGGTATATCCAAGACATGCCCCCAGCCTGGGGTGGAACCAACTTCGACAACAGCCCGAGCTTCCTTAAATGAGGAGAGGTTCAACTCCTGCTTCTCTGCAACAACGGGAGCTACCTCCTTCACCCTGACGGTTTCAAATGCTTGGCAAAGGGTCTCATGGATCTCACCATCCATTTCAACGTATTTAAAGGACGATAGGTGGCTTACCATGATGTCCTCTTCACCGCAGACTGTCACTATGCTGCCCCCAACAGCATATTTAAGCTTCTGATGCAGCGTGGACGTCACGGCGCCAGCAGAATGGATCCACGGTCGACCTAAGAGGCAACTATAGGCGGGCATGATATCCATGATATAGAAAACCGCATTAAACGTCTCTGGTCCAACTTGAATTGGCAGGGTCAATTCTCCGAAGACGTGGCGCTTGGTTCCGTCAAAGGCCTTCACGACCAGATCACTGGGCGTGCACAGCAGTCCACGGGTATCCAACTTCATCAGTGCCTTCTTCGGAAGCACGTTAAGCGAGGAACCCGTATCTACTAGGACATGTGACATAATCGTGCCTCTGCACTCTATTGAGACGTGCAAGGCGCTATTGTGATCCCTTCCCTTAGGAGTCAGCTCCAGATCTGTAAATCCCAGCCCATTACCAGCATTGACATGGGCTACTACTTCCTCGAGTTGATTCACTGATATCTCCTGCGGCACGTATGCAGCATTCAATACCTTCAATAATGCGTTGCGGTGCGCTTCAGAACACAGCAACAGGTTAAGAATCGAGATCTTTGACGGAGTCTGATGAAGATGATCTACAATTTTGTAGTCACTCTTCTTGATTAGTCGCATGAACTCTTCAGCATCTTTAACCAGCAAGTCTTTTTCTGCCCCTGCAGGGACCTCTTCAACAGCTTTACCTTTACCCTTATCCACAGCGTCAGCTCGGACCACTTTCTCTGCTGCAACTTCTGCTGGCGCAAACACTCTTCCGCTTCTAGTGATACCACTGACTTCGGTAAGATTCTGCGCAGTCGATCCGGATGGCTCAAGCTCTATCTTCTGACCATTACAATAAACTTCGGCGCCATAATGCCATGGAACGGCATTGGTACTCTCGAATGGGATTGGTCCGGCCCTGGTGATGGTGATAGAAGGCGGACGGGGCGCGGAAATAGTAATAGGGTGACGAGGAATAGTAATGGTAGCAACTTCCTCTGCCTGCTTCAGCACGACTTCCCCTGACGCACTCTCAACGCTCTGGCTGAATTGCAAAATACCCTCGGCCATCAGACTTTGGATACCTTCGATCAGTTGCTCACACCCATCAGGAAGTGTAGCACAAGCCATACATAACTCTCCACATCCAGGAAAGAAGCCCTTCTTTAGCAACTTAGCCTTGACAAAACTCAACGACGTCTTCAAATCTTTGACATCAGTCAGCAAGTCCGAATTCTCCTCAGCGATAACAGCATTCACTTCTCCCCCCTTATGATGAGGCATTGGATTTTTGGTGACGTTGGGCACGCTGTCAGAAAAGTTGATAACCTTAGCGTCGACCAAGTCCTGGACCTTGTGCTTAAAAGCTTTACAATTCTCAACTGTATGGCCAGGTGCCCCAGAGTGAAATTCACAAGTAGCATTAGCATCATACCCCGGTGGTGGTGCCCCTGTTAAGGGAGCCATTGTCCTCTTGTGAACCAATTGGAGCTGAAGCAACGTTTGCAGAAGCTGCGCATACGACATAGGTGGAGTATCAAGATGACGGCTTGCCATGGGACCCCGATTCTGATATCTTTTATACCCCTGCTGATTCTGCTGCTGAGGCGGCTGCTGCTGCTGCTGCGGTGGAGCAGCTGGGATATTTATGCTAGCAATTTGAGGCTGAGGGCCCTTGCCCTTTCTCCTAGCATTAGTGACAACACTGGCATCTCCCTCTCGACGCTTGCCAGTATAGGGTTTCTTGCTAGCTCCTCCAACTGAGGATGATTCGCCCTGAATTTTTCCGATCTTTATACCGTTCTCAACATGCTCGCCCAAAGTGATAAGAGCCGAGAATGTTCCTGACATGCCACTGACCAGCTTTTCATAATAAATTCCAGGAAGGGTAGCCACGAACATTTGCACTAGCTCACGCTCAACCATCGGCGGTTGAACCCGAGCAGCCAATTCACGCCACCGCTGGGCGTACTCTTTGAAGCTTTCATTGTTCCGCTGTGAGAGATTCTGAAGCTGAACTCGGTTGGGGGCCAAATCGCTATTATATTGATAGTGAAGAACAAACGCTTCTGCAAGATCTTTCCAGGTGCGCACAGCAGCGGGCTCCAAACCCATATACCATTCGAGCGATGGACCAGAAAGACTATCCTGAAAGAAGTGCATCAGCAGCTTCTCATCGTCAGAATAGGCGGACATCTTTCTATAATAAGATCGGAGGTGAACACGGGGGCAGGTAGTACCTTTATACTTCTCAAAGGTAGGCACCTTGAACTTGTGAGGTACTTTAAAGTCAGCAATCAACCCGAGTTTGGACATGTCAACGCCCAATGTGTTCTGATTTTCTATATCTCTCATCTTGTCTTCCAGCGCCTTGAACCTGAGTCGAGCCTCAGCAGCCAATTCAGCCTCTACACCTCTCTGAGAGAATATGTCATCCTGATGGTCCTCCAGCCACGGTTGAGGCACCACCATATTTCCTGCACCAACATTGCCGTTGACCGGCCCCATGTTAACATTGGCTCCCAAACTACCATTGACGGCGCCAGCCGCGTTGAGTCCGAGATTAGTCATAAGATTGCCGTTAGCACTGCCGTTACCCCCGGCAGCAGGAACAACGTTCTGTGGAGTATCCCCTTGAGGAGGAGTGGGCACGGCCCCGCCGTGAAGTATTCCATTACTGTCAACCCTAGAGATGAGAGGTTGAACCAAAGTACGAAGCTGGTCTTGCCCATTCGCAACTACTTGCATCAGCTCCATAAAACGATCCATCCGTTCACGAAGCTCTTGAACATCTGACTGTACCTGGTCCATGATTCTCGTTTGATTGGTGCGAGTTGAGTAGCGGTGGATGAGTCTTTGATCAATCCTGGAGATCGAAAACAGCTCGGAACCTGAGTACCTGAAAAACCTGTCAACATCAAAGGTTAGGAAAAGGTAACAGAATGTATGTCATGCAAAAATGCTTTATGCAGATGCATGCGTGTGTCTGTGTGCTTGAGAGATTATCCCCCGATCCTGGCACCTGTTGGCAATAATAAGGAGAGGAATCCAGGCCCAATCATGGAAATAGTAACCTCGCATAGCAATAGTCAGATTCGACACAACAAGGACCGAGAACTCGTACGCATCAGTCTTCCTGAGAGAGGCTGCAGTAACGCAATAAGAGGCGAGAGATCCTGGATCGGGGAAACGGTACCTGTCACAGACACACGCTAATGGAATGATTATGCAAGCTAATGCAAAATGCAGGTATGCAACAATATATCCAGGTGGCTGCTGTGGAGATACGGTGTCAACAGTCACTGATGAGAAAGAAACCCCGGCGTAAACCCCACTGATCTGATCTGCCGAGAATAACCATCTGATAGGATCGAGATCAAAATTCTGCTCTGACAAGAACGAAGGCCTGATAATAAAGACCCCGGATGCAAGGTCAAGTAACGTCTGTTGATGAAGTCTTCAGACCCCAAATCAAAAATCTGCCCTGTCGAGAACAAACACACAGCTGCTGATGAGATCTTCAAACCCCACTCAAAATCTGCCCTATCAAGAACAAACAACAACTGCCGATGAGATCTTCAGACCCCACTCAAAATCTGCTCCGTCCAGAACAAACCACTGACGATAATACACTGATCAAAGCCTGCTCTATCGAGAACAGACAAACACCCGATGATAAAATCCTCTGATCAAACCCTCGCTCTGTCAAGAACATATCTGCAACTGAGAACCCAACATAACTGATTCACTGTCAAGAAAACTAGGTAGTCTGGAGGTCAAAGTTTCCTGCAATATCCCAACCCCACTCACAGGTATGGACCTAATCCACGGACAAAGGTACGACATCCTATGCGGTCATCAGCGTCACAGACTTTCATGAGTGACAATACGATTCCCAGGAGGAGTGGCATCGTCAAGTCATGAAGAGGCCTCACTTAGCTGACTTCCAAATGATCGGTCCCCAGAGTCGACAATCCTCACGTCTGGACTCCCCTCAGATCCTCAGGACCGGAAAGGAGCACCTCTGCAAGAATCTCGTCTGAGCGCAGATTTTCGTAGGGAACTGTGCCTGCTCAGCAGACAGGTTCGTCTACTACTTCTCCGCAACTATATCTAGGTGTGTACTCAAGCCCAGGTCCGGCTTTTCACTCACAGTAACATCCCTCTCCCACAGCAGCACAGATAATCATATCAAACTGGAAATAAAATGCGGGAAATAAAAATGCGGGAAGTAAAAATGCGATAAATAAACGCAACCCAACAAGCAAACACACCAACGATAGGATTGACTCGCGTAGGGGATGGGAAACGGTCCCAGCATAAGGGATGGGAAAAGTCCCTAGATGCCATGAGTCCCCAGCAGAGTCGCCAGCTGTCGCTTGCGCGAAAATAAGGTGCCGGCATGACAGAAGAGTCGCCACCTTTCGTTATTTATCCCTCAGAGCGGGAAAGGAAACGATCGGAAAAACCTGACGAATAAGGGTAAGACAAGGTCATCGTAACCATTGTCTGGGTTCGGGAGTCGGTTACGCAAGGGGAAGGTATTAGCACCCCTCACGTCCGTCGTACTCGACGGGATCCTCGCTTGTTTGTTTACTTGGACGGGTTGGTTATAATCTATCTACCTATCAAGGCTGGCTGAAAAAGAAAAGAAAAATGACTCGGCAAAGCGTCGCGCTTTATGCCTACGTATTCCCATCAGAGAATGAGAAATCAGAGTCAACGTAGTTCGGCTAACTACGGGGGAAAGGTGGGGAAGGTTGCTCGCTAGGATATCGCATCCTATGCCTACGTACTTTCATCTGGTATGAAAGATCAGAGCAAACGTAGTTCGGGAAACTACGGGTTATCTCCTGAAAGAAGTGTTTTTTATTATGTTTGCGATCTCAACCATACTAGAGACTATGACCTGAGAGTGAATGCGCTGCATGTCACCCAAAGGGTACCATACTAAACATCCATCCTCAGATAGCTTAAGGCTCGTAACGTACGAAAGAAATCATTCATGATTACTGTATCTTAAACTGCTTTGAGATGAGAAGAGAACAGGCCCAACTAGGAGGGAGACTATCAAGTCCTACTGTTATCATGCCATGGATTCATCCTATGGTTGAGGTTTGAACAGGGAACTCCTAGATGTTGTCATGCATAGGTTTCAACCTAAAAGTCTATCATCAAATCCTCATCAGAGGAAATGAGAGTCCTAAGGGATCATGTCAATGATACACCAAAACAGACAAAAGCATCAACTTTTACAGTAAAATGCATGCAATGCAAGTGAGGGAGGAAATGTGTGTGGGGCTTCAGCCTCCACAAGCTCGTCTCGACCTCAAGCCAGTCATGAAATAACAGTAATCATACTGAAAATAAACGACATGCTATCAAGCAGGAACAGTAAACTGTAATGAAGTGCCATCAGGCAAACAAAACACATGCTTGAGAAAGAAAGAATCTACTCTCTAATCCTAACCCTAACACAGAATCCTGAATCAAATCTAAGCAAAGCCCTAAAGCAAGCCTAACCAAAGGAAAACAATCCCAGTCTTCAAGCTTCAGAACAAGCTTACCAAAGAAAGGGAGCTAAGTAAGCAGTCTCACAGTGTCTTCCTCAGGAAAGCACTAGGAGGTGTATACTCAGGAGTCATACCCTATGTGGCTCAACCACTGTGATCAGTTTACATTCCTCCTCAGGAGAAATTAAACTCACAAGCAGGCTCCAACATCACTGGATATTTAGGAAATCATATCTGAACTAGTGGAACTAAGTGAATAGACTCATAGGACCTTCCTCAGGAAAGTACTAGGAGGCTTCCACTTAGGAGTTGTATCCTATGTGGCTCAACAATTGTGATCAGTTTACATTCCTCCTCAGGAGAAATTAAACTCACAAGTTGGCTCCAACATCATTGGATACTTGAGAAATCCTAGATAAACTAATGGAACTAAGTGAATAGACCCATAGGACCTTCCTCAGGAAAGTACTAGGAGGCTTTCACTTAGGAGTTGTATCCCATGTGGCTCAACAACATGTGATCAGTTTACATTCCTCCTCAGGAGAAATTAAACTCACAAGTTGGCTCCAACATCATTGGATACTTAAGAAAGAGGTGAGAAGAAAGAATGAAAGTCATTCATAGTGCCTTCCTCAGGAAAGTACCATGAACTTCCTTCAAACTTCAGGATCTCAAACCTCACAGGCAGGGAATAATCCAAGCTCTGGGTCTCTGGGTCTTGATCTTCAATATTCTCTTCATCATGCTCTCCAACAAGCTCTTCAAGACAACACAAACCCCACAACAAAATCCCCAAAACAAACCCCAGAGGTGAACAGATAACCACAGAACAGACAAAATCAACAGGCAACTTCAGAAAATACCTAAAAATACTAAACCAAGGGGGAAAAATCTAACAATTATTCACAAGGGTCTACAACATCTATCCATAACATCTACATGGGCCTCTACCCAAAAATCAAGACAAAACTATCTAAAGAAAATGAATTTCTTTACCCATGCACAACCTAAACCCTAATTAGGATACCCTAAATCTACCCTAATTAAACTAATCAAAATTTAATTCTAAAATTCTAGAATAAATCCTATGGGGAACTATGATTCATCATCTAATTACACAAAAAAGAATGGATTAAAAAGACTAAAGGAAGGTCCTAAAAGAATTTTTGCAAAATGAGGTATCAACCAAAAGAAAGAAAATACACTATATTAAAGAAAATACCACTAAAAATTCTACATTAAAAATAAAATTCCATTTTTATTTTTATATTTTTCTACACAAAATTATCTCAACATAGCAAAAAGAATGGACAAAAAAGAGTTATTTTTCATTTATTTATGAATTTTTAAAGACAAGAAAAATATTAAAAGAAATAAAAAGAATTTAAAACAAATAAAAGGGAGGGGGTGGAAATAGGAATACCTGCCAGTTCAATTATGTTGGGCCAGATAAAAAGGGGGGTGCGAATAGTGATTTCCACTTAGGCCCAGACGCGCCTCACTAACTGAAACGACGCCGCTTCAGCTTGTTTAAAAATTTCCCCCCCAATTTCAGATTTAATCACGGCCGTTGGATACATTGGGTGAGTCAAACATTCCAAACGAATTAATGGTGAAGATTGTATCATCAACCTTTGGCATGCTAGGGTTTCAGAACAGCTTCCATGCGCCATACCTTCTCCTTCGTCTAGCTCTCTCATTTCTCCACCATTTTCCTCGATCCAAACATCAAACTTATTCTACTCCTCTCCCTCCACACAACCATGGTAATATATTCTTTTAAAACTCACTCTACAAAGAATTATGAAAGATGGAAGTCTTGGGCACACTTGTTTCACACTGATATGCATGGTAATAGAATGAATCCATATTAACCTAGAATATTCTACGTGCTGAGGGGATTACACTAAGCTAAAAACCTAAGAATATAGCAGCCTAGGGTGCGTGTTCTTGATCTCTAAAGTTTCAGGGCTCTGTTATGGAACTCCATGGATCGTGCTATAACTCCTAGGGTTTCATCCTCTAACCTAATGCATTAGTTCTACATCTATAAAACTAATTAAAACTGCATAAATTAGGAGATAGAAGGAGAGAAAGAAACCTGTCAAGTGATGATGGTAGGTGCTCGTGGAGGATGATTCAGGGCTTGAAATGGCTGCAATGAGATCCTCTTGTGATGCACAAGTTTCTGTTTGCACTTGTTGTGAAAGAGATGGCTTGTAGATGCAGATTTCTTGAATTGCTTGAACTTGAAGAAAGTGCTTCAATGACTATTTCTCTCTCTCTCTCTCCCCTGAAATCTCTCTCTATCACCAACCTTGAACTCCTTGTGGATCACTCTTTATATAATGATGGATGGAAGGAGCTGGATCCTTCTAGAATCATCTAGAAAAGTGTGGAACTTCTCCTTTAATGAGATTTTGAACAAGCTACATCTCATGCACCAAATCCTTCTTTTAGTGCCAAATTCTCCTTATGAGAGATATTGAGTGTGGATGAGTGAAAAACAAGCTCACCTCCTTGCCTTGTGTAAGGTTTTTCAACATTGCCTTATAATGCAAGTAATAGATTTACAAAGAAAGTCCCTTTTTTAGACCTCAAATGAAAAATCTATTTGAACCAAAGTTCTCAAAATAATGTTTCCAATCAAAATGATATATTGGATGACCTATTTTGGATTTGTGGATCTTCCAAACCAATTTCCAAATTCAACTTTTCAAACTTATATGCCATTTTTAGTTCATTTTTGACCAATCATGCAAATCCATGCTATGAGTTTTTCCAACAATTCATGACCTTCTTTCTAGACTTAAAATCCCATTTTTAACAACTTTCATGTTTTGAGTTTTTCCATTTGAGGCTTGGAAATAGGAATTTTAGGCATTGGCTAAAATGACCTATAACTGACAAATGACCAAAATACCCCTGTCTTGTTCAAACCATAAGTTGAGTTCCACAAATCCTATCAAGGACTTCTACCACTCAAATTAAAGCTAAGAAGATGCACTTCAACATTCATGTTGACCAAGAGATCATAGGAATCACCCTACTAGGGCAAAAGTTGTCTGCAAGTTGGGTGACCTTCAAGGACCCAGATTCACACACCTCTGCTGACCTGTAATTTGTCAAAACCATAACTTGAGCTCTGTAACTCCTATCAAGGACTTCCACCACTCAAATTAAAGCTTAGAACAAGCTCTACAACATTCATGTTGTGGGGAAGGTGAGATATCAATCACATCTTGAGCTAAAACTGCCTGGAAGATAGGGATCAAATTAGGGTTTTTCACTGACAATCCTTGGGGACCCTGACTTGAAACTTCTCAAACTCCTCACTCATGATGAGTTGGCCTAGGAATCATATTTATATCATCTCTATGCATCATTCCATGATCTCATGGCCCTTGGATTGGGTCTCAACCTTTCCCAAATCTTCAGTTATCCTAGGGTTGACCCAGTCAAAACCCTAATTCTATCATTCATGGTTGAATCTTCTGAACTCTTGCATAATGACTTCTCTGGGCTTCATGAAGGCTATAAAGACATCTCATAGGCTTTCCCAAAACATCAAGTTCATTCTCAAAGTCTCAGAATCATCTGAGGGGCACCCACAACCCTCAAGCTATGAAGCACACAACCCTGGTTTCAAACCACTTCTTCTGAGGATCTCTTGAACTTTCTGATGAAGGTATCCACTTTCCAACACTCAATGAATAAATAGTTGTTGGTCAAATTTTGGGGTGCAACACTACCCAATGACGTTTTTCCCCCCATTCTCATTACTAGATCAAATTTTGACATGCAATCATTAATTTACACTGAAAAACAAGAGGGGTGTGCTTAACCTAATCACCATTGCAGAAGTTCTGAACCTAATCACATTTGGATCCACAAACCAATTTGCACAGAAGTGAAATCATAGAAGTAGAAAACATCAAAAATAACAATGCATACTAGAAGAAAAATAAACAAGAGACATACCTTGAGGATTGAACTGGAGAAATTCGCAGCAAGAAATTAAGAGAGAAAATTGGAAGGGAATTGTGAGTGTGAAACAAAGACAAAAGGCAGAGGGAGTTGTGAGTTGTTAAGGATTCTGATGAGAGAAAAGGAAGAAACGATTTATGGGCCCAGATGGCCCATCTCAATTCCCTTTATTATATTATTTTTTTTACTGATGTCGCATATTCGCCAGGCGAATTCCAGCGAAGGCTCGCTGAGGCTCGCCAGGCGAACACTCGCCTCCATTCGCCAGGCGAATGCTAGCGAACATGACAGGTTTTTTTAGACTCTGCTGCATTGCTCACATCACGAGTCCACTTCCAATGCTTTCTCAAAAATGCACAATATGTCATAAAAACGTGTAAATACTTACAATGTTGAGGTGCCTCTCAACAAGCGCTTGTTTAACGTCGGATAAGCTCAACGGTCCATGATGCTCACTCAGGAACATCAAGAAGATACGCACAGCTTTCTCGGTCCACATGACCACCGAGATAAATCTTTAAGCGCTGACCATTTACAGTCCAGCTGTCTTTCTTTTCTAAATCCTCGATTACCACTGCTCCGAAAGTTTTCACTTCTTTGACTCAGAACGGTCCGGACCACTTAGATTTTAATTTTCCAGGGAAGAGCCTCAACCTGGAATTAAACAACAACACAAGCTGCCCGGATACAAATTCTTTCTTGCGGAGCTTTTTGTCGTGGTACTCCTTCACTTTCTCCTTGTACAACCAACTTGAGTGGTATGCGGCATTGCGCATCTCTTCCAACTCAAGAAGTTGCACCTTCCTCTTATCACCGGCCAACTCTTGGTCAAAATTTAAAAATTTTAAAGCCCACAAGGCCTTGTGCTCCATTTCAACCGATAAATGGCAAGTCTTACCAAAAACCAATTGGAATGGAGTTAGTCCAATTGGAGCTTTATAGGCCGTGCGATACGCCCACAGAGCTTCATCCAATTTTTGTGACCAATCCTTCCTAGAGTTAGACACGGTTTTTTCCAAAATTCTTTTGATCTCTCTATTTGAGACCTCAGCTTGACCATTTGCCTGCGGATGATACGGAGTTGTCACCTTATGCGTTACACCGTAATGTTTTAAGACTTTTTCTAACGGTGCATTGTAAAAGTGTGACCCTCCGTCACTTATCAACACTCGAGGGGTTCCAAAACGGGAAAAAATATTTCTTTTTAAAAAGCTTATTACCGTTTTAGAATCCGCTCTTGGTGAGGCAATCGCCTCAACCCACTTCGACACATAGTCAACTGCTACCAATAAGTATTCGTTTCTGAAAGACGGTGGGAATGGTCCGACAAAGTCAATGCCCCAACAATCAAACAATTCTACCTCTTGAATATTTTGAAGAGGCATTTCGTCTCTCTTTCCTATCCCACCAATCCTTTGACAACTGTCACAATTTTGAGCATGGGCATTTGCGTCTTTAAAAATAGAAGGCCAATAAAATCCCGATTGAAGGACTTTATTCGCTGTTCTAGCCCCGTTAAAATGACCACCATAAGGCGAGTTGTGACAGTGCCATAGAATGCTTTGGGCCTCATCCCCCGTAACACACCTTCTCAACAAATTATCACCTCCTAATTTAAACAAATAAGGGTCATCCCACACATAGTATTTGGCATCTGAGAGGAATTTCCTCTTTTGATTTGGATTTAAGTCGAGCGGCACAAAACCACTCGCCTTGTGGTTTGCAAAATCCGCAAACCGCGGTCTCACTTGCACTTTAAAGAGTTTTTCATCAGGAAACTCTTCTCGGATGTCCTTTTCTAAGGTAGTCACCTCATCATTGATAAGACGAGACAAATGATCTGCTACCACATTTTCGGATCCTTTTTTGTCTTTAATTTCTACATCAAATTCTTGCAACAAAAGGATCCACCAGATAAGCCTTTGCTTAGAGTCCGACTTGGTTAGCAGATATTTTATCGCCGCATGGTCGGTGTAAACAATAACTTTTGAGCCAATGAGATATGACCGAAATTTCTCAAGAGCATACACTATTGCTAGCAATTCTTTTTCCGTAGTGACA
Source organism: Lathyrus sativus (assembly GCA_963859935.3). Taxonomy (NCBI): domain Eukaryota; kingdom Viridiplantae; phylum Streptophyta; class Magnoliopsida; order Fabales; family Fabaceae; genus Lathyrus; species Lathyrus sativus. Next base: position 669,669,468 of record OZ012737.1, on the reverse strand, counting down.
TAATTAACTTGGGCCTCATTAAGCACTTTGCTAGCATAGTGTATGGTATGAAAATTTTTGTCTTTTCGTTGGCCTAGCACTGCTCCAATAGCATAGTCGCTAGCATCACACATTAATTCAAAATTTAAGTTCCAATTTAGAGCAACTATGATTGGAGCGGTGACCAATTTCTCTTTCAAAATCTCAAAGGCTTTTAAACATTCATCAGTTAGGAGAAATACCTGGTCTTTGGCAAGCAAATTACTCAAAGGTCTAGCCACCTTTGAGAAGTCTTTGATGAATCGCCGGTAGAAACCGGCGTGACCCAGAAAGCTTCTGATTCCCTTCAAGTTATCCGGAGGAGGCAACTTTTCTATCACATCTACCTTAGCACGATCCACTTCGAGTCCTTTTAACGAGACCTTATGGCCGAGAACAATCCCCTCCGTAACCATAAAGTGGCATTTCTCCCAATTTAGCACCAAATTGGTCTTCACACACCTTTCAAGCACAGTTTTCAAATTTTCCAAGCATAAACCGAAGGATCCCCCAAACACCAAAAAGTCATCCATAAAAACCTCCATCGTCTTCTCTATAAGATCTGCAAAAATGGCTTGCATGCATCTTTGGAAGGTTGCCGGCGCATTACACAACCCAAAGGGCATTTTGCGGTAAGCAAAGATTCCAAATGGACACGTGAAAGCCGTCTTCTCGTGATCGGCCGGGTCAACCGCAATTTGGTTGCACCCGGAATAGCCATCAAGAAAACAATAGAATTCTTGTCCCGAGAGTCTCTCTAACATTTGGTCCATGAACGAAAGTGGGAAGTGGTCTTTCCGAGTTGCGGTGTTTAATCGCCTATAGTCTATGCACATCCTCCACCCCGTTGCTACCTTTGTAGGGATCAACTCATCTTTCTCGTTGCGAATAACGGTAATGCCCCCCTTCTTAGGAACCACATGCACCGGACTCACCCAAGGGCTATCCGAGATAGGATAGATCATCCTTGCATCCAAAAGCTTTACAACTTCTTTCCTAACAACCTCTTTCATTGTAGGATTCAAGCGGCGTTGCGGTTGAGCCACTGGCTTGAAATCCTCCTCCATTAAAATTTTGTGCATACAATAAGAAGGACTAATTCCCTTAAGATCGGAAAGAGTCCACCCCATCGCTTCTTTGTTATTTTTTAACACATCAATTAAAAGGGATTCTTCATTCTTTGACAAGAGGTTACTAATGATAACTGGCTTCTCTTCGGTTTCATCTAGAAATGCATACTTCAAATTGTTTGGTAACTCCTTCAATTCAATTATTGGTTTTTCATCCGTGACTTCCTTTTTCAAGACTTCTTCCTCTACTTCCCATGGTTGTAACTCCGTAAGACTATCGAGTTCTCTTAAACATTCATCAAGATATTCTTCTTCCTCTAAAGTGAAAACTTCGAAGGAGTCATTAAGGGCTAGCTCCATGGAGGTTATGTCATGAACATGTTTTGCAACTTCAAAAGAGGCCTCTTCAATTACATCAATCCGAAAACTATCACGCTTGTCAGTTGAGTGCTTCATTGCTTCAAAAAGGTCAAAAGTGACCTCTTTGTTTTGTACTCTCACCTTCATTAAACCGTCGTCTACGTCAATCATCATCCGAGCAATTTTCATGAAAGGTCTTCCAAGAATTAGAGGCGCATCATCGTCCTCCTCCATGTCAATAACAATAAAATCCACCGGGAAGAAAAACTTGTCCACTTTTACCAACACATCTTGAGCTACTCCATGAGGATGAGTAGTAGACTTATCGGCTAATTGTAACGTCATTCGGATGGCTTTAATCTCAATGTTACCAAGCTTTTTCACTATAGACAAAGGAATAAGATTTATGCTTGACCCCAAATCGATTAATCCCTTTCCAACATAAACGTCACTAATGGTAACCGGCAATGTAACTCTCCCCGGATCAACTTCCTTTCTTGGTATAGTACGTTGGATGATAGCGCTACAACTTGCATCAAGCACTATTGTTTCCGGCTCCGTATACCTCCGTTTCTTTGTAAGTATGTCCTTCATGAATTTGGCATACTTCGGCATTTGTTCTAAAGCTTCGGCGAACAGAATATTGATTTGCAATTGTTTAAAAATGTCCATGAACCGGGCGTAGTGCCGTTCATTTTCTCTCCTCGATGGAGCATGAGGATAAGGTAAATTTTGAACTGGAGTAGTGCTCACTACCTCCTTCCCTCTAGATGCTCTAGTGTTTCTTTCTCTTTTCTTCTTCACTTCATCCACCTTCACTTTTTCACTTTCACTATTTTCAACTACACCATTTTTTTTTGTTTTCAACTTCTACCACTTTTCCTTTTTCAACTTCACCATTTTTTTCTTTATTTTCTACTTCCTCCTCACTCCATTCACCAACTTCACCATCAAGTTTTTCATCAATGTTTTTCTCTACCTCTCTTTTTTCACTCTTGTCAACCAACTCCTTCTCACTTCTCGTCTTAATCGCCTTACAATGTTCCTTCGGATTTGTTTGCGTGTTTACCGAGAAAAATGGTCCGGCTTGTTGTTCCGCTAATTGCTTAGCGAGTTGACCAACTTGAGTCTCAAGATTTTTTATCGCCGCGTCATTGCTTTTTTGATTTGCCATAGACATTTGCATGAATTGCGTTAATGTATCTTTTAGCTTAGAAGTTGCAACCGGCGATTGTTGAGGTATATACGGATTTTGACGGCCAGAGTTACTACGCCCATAACCTTGGTTATTGTGGTAGTTACCTCTAGGTTGGTACCCTTGATAGTTTTGTTGTTGTTGATGAGGATGTTGGTATGGTTGTTGTTGTGGTTGCCTTTGTTGATAATCTCGTTGATTAGCCATGTAGCTAACTTCTTCAAATCCGGGAGGCGGACAAAATCCAGTGTCATGTTCGCCCTTACAAAGCTCGCAACAAGCTATTTGTTTAGCTTTTGACGGTTCCTTTAACTCTTTGATTTGTTGAGTTAGAAGTTCCACTTGTTGTGAGATAAGCTTGTTTTGGGCAAGAATTGCATCATTCGTCCCTAACTCAAGCACACCCGGCTTTCTTTGAGCTACCCCTCGGTTATGGTTCCCTTGGTGGTCATTAAGTGCCATCTTATCAATTATTTCGGAAGCATCATCGGCACTTTTTGACATCAAAGAACCTCCCGCTGTAGCATCCAATAAGGTCTTGTGAACCGAAAGGAGTCCATTGCGGAAAATATGAACTTGAGTTAGCTCATCGAAGCCGTGTCCTTTGCATTTTCTTAACATAGATTTGTAACGCTCCCAAGCTTCATTGAGTGATTCACTAGCTCCTTGAGAAAACACCACAATCGCAGTTTTAGCCTCCATGAACCGGTTATGTGGAAAGAACCGTTCAAGAAACTTCTCTTCTAAAAGATTCCAATCCGTCATGATAGCCGTCGATTGGTCAAGATACCACTCCTTCGCTTTCCCAATTAAGGAATGAGGAAATAGTATCCTAAACAGGGACTCTTCATCAGCCTCGGTAGCTCCAGTTGCGCCCACAATCTCATAAAATTTTGTAAGATGAGTGAACGGATCCTCATGGTCTAATCCAGTGAAAGGATTTTGATAGACTAGAGCTAGGATTCCCGTTTTCATCTCAGCTTGCCTTCCATTTTGAAGATTCCGCGCAAACTGAGCCGTATGTCTTGGACTGTTCGTGCATGGAGTAGAAACTGGTGGTGGAGGTGGTGGTGCTGCCATAATTGGTGTGAAATGATGTGGTGGTGTTGTAGTAGAAGAACTTCCTTCTTGTTCTTGTCTTTGTTTAGCAAGTTGCCTCCTCCGTCGTGTTTTGCTATTCAATCTTCTCGCGGTCTTTTCAATTTCGGGATCGAAAAGGAGTTGGTCCTCGGGAATCTGTCCTCGCATAAACAGAAGCAGAAGTTGCACTCTAAACCACACAAATTAACAAGCACAAGTAGAATATTCAAAACTAAAAATTCAGCAACTATTGCGATGCGTGCAATATCAATTTATATTCCCCGGCAACGGCGCCATTTTGTTAGAACAGTGGTAAAGTGTCAGGTTTGTATTATCGTCTTCACAGGGAATATAAGATTTTGCCGCCGTTCGACAGTCGTTAAATTCGTAGTTTTATAATATCAAAGGGGTTTGGTTTTTCAAGTCGGTATCTTGCATACAAAGTTATAAACAACGGTAAAAATTAGGGTTTGTCGGTTTGAATAAAGATTGCCAAAGTTAGGTTTCGATAATCACTTTGCATGCATAATTTCAATCAACATTTCATAAACTCTTTTTAATGATCAACACATTCACAATATCCTCCCAATATGATTATCTCTAACTCATATTGTGATGTTTACCATTTTGATCCATTGTTGATCTCTCACACAATCTATCAAAATGAAAACTTTAAAGCTTAACATTTTAAGTGAACAAAATCATCCAAGACTATCTCTAGCTCAAGAAAAGAAAAGGATGAAAACCTAGGTCAAGAGTAGGGAAATATTTCTCAATCATTAACCAACACAAAAGATTGTAAATGAAACAAGGTTTTCAACATATATTAATCATCCAAGAGTTTACAAATGAAGATCATCCATACACATACAAAGTTAGATGATTACCTACATCTAACCTTGACAACAAAATGAACTTAGTTACTCATTTTCATGGTAGCTTGAAGTAGAAGAAAATGGAGAAGATGAAGAACATCCACTTCGAAGAATCGATGAAGGATGTGATTCCACTTCTCCTTGATTGCACAAAATCAGTAAAAATGAAGAAGAACTGATGTTTCTAGGGTTCTAGAGCTCTATTGTAATGTTCCAAGATTATCTCCTTCAAAATGCCAAGTATGGGCTACATAAAGCAACTAACAAAGTACAAAAGATGTGCTGTCTGCGCACATTCGCCAGGCGAACCATGACCTTCGCCAGGCGAACCAAGTAAAACTTGGCACTTCAAAGTGCCTCAGGTTAGCAAACCGCCCTTTGAGGTATCGTGTATTCGCCAGGCAAATGAATCACTCGCCAGGAGAACATTCGCTGCCCTCTCTCCAGGCGAACTTTGGGTGGTTTTGCTACTGGAATCTGCATGAGGAAAGCTACCACTTCTTCGCCAGCACCTTCGCCAGGCGAAAGGTAGCGAAGCTTCGCTGGTACGTTCGCCTGGCGAACTTCCTATCATTTGAGTCTGGGAATTAATTCTGAATTATTCGCTCCAGCTCGCCAACACTCGCCGGGCGAACATTCGCTGGGACTCGCTGAGCTTCACCAGGCGAATGCCTTGATTTGCAACATTCTTCAAGCTGCTTTGTCTTGTCTCCCAAGGTGCTCTTATTAGTGTCAATCCTGCACACTAATAGCAATATTACACACACCATTCACTTGGATCATATCAAAATGAAAGTAAACAAATTTGACCACTAAATCAAATACTATTAGATAAAAATGATTAAAAATACTACTAAAAAGAAGTCAAATAACTAATCTAATTGGGATCTAACAGGGTGGCAGCCTTGTTGTTTTAGAATACTCTTGGTATTGCTGAAGTGTAATCATCTGGCTTTCTCGATAAGTTGTATGGATTTAAGATCAATCTCTATTTGCGGAATGCACAAGTATTTAGTTGATTATCCATAATGATCAACATTGTCAAAGTTCTGTTGGTTCATCAGGTGGATGATCCAAGTTTGTCTTCTGGAAGAAGGATCTCCTTTTATTGCACAAAGCATCTAGCCCTTATTGTGTATGGTCAACTTTAAAGGTCTGATGTTCAACCAGATGTTGAGACATTCCATCAGCAGAGATTGTGCAGAATTCTTTTGATTCAAGAAGCGAATCACTAGATCAAAGGAGATATAGTTGTTGATTCTGGTACCATACTCATGTGTGGTAGGATCTGTCATTATTCTAGTAAGTTTTCTGGCAAGAAACTAAGACTAGAATGTAGTGCTGTTGGAAGATGAAGACTGTGTTGGATCAACTTATTTCTAATCCAGGAGCATTGGAGTGAGCAGGTGTGTTCTAGGGGAAGCCTCTGATCTTTATCTAGAAAGTTTCCTGGCAAGAAACTTGTCTAGAATTTGGTCCTGGCAAGAAACACATCATGGAGGATCCCTTTAGGGTTAACATGAACAACTTGCATTTTACGGCTCCCCGAGCATGAAAATTGTCAACATTACTATAGTTAGCATAGCTTTACTATTTTTACTCTTTGGTAATTAGTTATTTACTGTAGTTAGCTTTGTTACCTAGCAGTATATATAAGCTCCTAATCATCAATGTAACAGTGAGATTATTACTTTCATTATTCAATCAAAGTAAAATGAGTTCCCTTTACTATTTTGGTCCTCCTGTCAACATGGTATCAGAGCTCATCTGAGTTCTGGTAGCTACCAGTTGTAACCGTTTTCTCCGGCTGAATCTTGCTTCTTTTTTCTTCTTGATTCATCCATTTCTTCTTTCTCCTTGAAGGTGCACCTATGGCGTTCCAGAACCACATTGATTTCTCCACCAACTCTGCAAACCCTTACTACTTGCATCCGAATGAAAATCTGGCGTTGATTCTTGTTTCGCCGCCGCTAACCGCCAAGAACTACCATACCTGGTCACGTTTGATGCATATCACGCTGATTTCAAAGAACAAAGACAAGTTCGTTGATGGCTCTCTTCCGAAGCCTCCCGTCTCCGATCTGATGTACGCGCCATGGATCCGATGTAATACGATGGTATTGGCATGGATTTATCACTCTCTCTCCGAATCCATTGCTCGTTCTGTCCTTTGGATTGACACTACTGCAGGAGTTTGGAAGAATTTGCGCGTTCGTTTCTCACAGAGTGACATCTTCTGCATTTCCGATCTGCAAGAGGATCTGTATCACTTTCGTCAAGGAACTCTTGATATTTCATATTACTTCACTCAATTGAAGGTTTATTGGGACGAATTGGAGAATTATCGTCCTCTTCCTTACTGTAAGTGTTCAATTCCTTGCTCTTGTGGCGCAATTGAATCTGTTAGAGCCTATCGTGAACAAGACTTTGTTATTCGATTCCTAAAAGGCTTGAATGAACGTTTCTTGCACTCCAAATCACAAATCATGATGATGAACCCTCTCCCTGATATTGAACATGCTTTTTCATTGGTTTTGCAACAAGAGCGAGAATTGATTAGCTCTAACCAAAATTATGCTACTGAAGTTGCATCTGAACCTGTCGTAGCTATGCAAGTTAGCTCTAATCACCACAATTCCAATAACAAAGGGAGTTACAATAACGGAAAGGGACAAGGTTCTTCCAAAGGGGGTAATCGCACATGCACTTACCGTGGTAAGAACAACCACACTGTTGATAACTGCTTTGAGAAGATTGGTTATCCTCCTGGGTACAAGACACACAAGCAAAAGAATCCCTCATCTCAAGCCAACAATACCTCAAATGTTGCTGTTTTAGAGTCTGCTTTACAAGGCTCATCTGTACAGTCCACGTTTCAATTTACTCAGGAAATGTATCAAGGCATTATTGAAGCTCTTCAACAGTCAAAACTTGGTTCCCAACCAACAGTTAATGTTGTAACAACTGCTCCTTTTGCTATGCATTCTCCTGCTTCTTCCCAACTTGGTAAGCCTTCCAATATTTAGATATTAGATACTGGTGCTACTGACCACATCACTTTTGATCTTTCCTCTTTTACTACATATTAAAATATTATCCCTGTTTCTGTGTCTTTACCAAATGGCTTCCAAGTCTTGGCTTCTATTTCGGGTAGTGTGGTTATATCCCCATCTATCACTATCCACCAAGTCCTATACATTCCTTGTTTTCAAGTAAACCTAATCTCTGTCACAAAGTTAGCAAGCACAAATAAGTGTCATTTGAGTTTCACCACTAACTCTTGTCAAATTTTTCAGAACCATTCCTTGGAAACGATTGGTACAGCTAAGCTCCAAAGAGGATTGTATGTAATAGATACTGCCACTAGTTTTTCTTCTTGTAATTCTATTTCCTCTGATTCTTTTGAGAAATGGCATTCCAGATTAGGTCACATTTCTGAATCTGGTATGCAAATTATCTCTAAGCAGTTTCCTTACATACCTTGTAAAAATAATATGACACCCTGTGATAGTTGTCATTTTTCTAAGCAAAAGAAATTACCTTTCCCTAATAGCATTACCAATTCTGCATTTCCTTTTCAAATATTGCATGCTGATGTGTGGGGGCCCTTTACCATAACTTCTATTTCTGGACATAGGTATTTCCTTACCTTAGTGGATGATTACTCTAGGTTCACATGGATAATTCTCCTTAAAAGCAAAAGTGAAACCAAAAATTGCATCATTAATTTTGTGGCTTATCTAGAAAATCAATTCAATACTTCTTTAAAATGTCTCAGATCCGACAATGGGACTGAATTTGTCACCTTAACTGATTTCCTTAGGTCTAAAGGTATAATTCACCAAAGGTCTTGTATTGAAACTCCACAACAAAACAACATAGTTGAACGTAAACATCAGCATATTTTAAATGTTGCAAGATCCTTATACTTCCATGCTCATATTCCTCTCTCCTTATGGAGCTTCTGCACTCAACATGATGTACACATCATAAACAAAATTCCTAGTCCCTTGCTTAAATCTAAAACCCCTTATGAGTTGCTACACAAATCCCCCTACCCTTCTTCACCTCAAAGTCTTTGGTTGTTTAGCTTATGCAACAACTATTCAAGCTCACAGGTCTAAATTTGATCCCAGAGCAAGAAAATGTGCCTTTATTGGCTACAAAGATGGAATCAAGGGTTATACCCTCTATGACCTCCAATCTCATGATATTTTCCTTTCACGAAATGTCATTTTCTATGAGGATACCCTTCCATTTCAATCTCTATCCAATCAGTCTTCTTCCCAAGAGTCCTAACTCTTTCCTATATTTGTTGGATCTTTGGATATTGATGACATCTCTCCTTTATCCAATGGTCCCTTACATAATGCCAACATCAACCCTACTGATGCAGCCCAGAACCTTGCAGACCTAAACATTGTGGACCAAAATTTGGTCCCTCTCACCTTTGTCCCTGCTACTATAGCAGACCAGTCACCTGTCACCTCTCCCCCTGTTAATTCTGCACCAGTTCACCCTTCTACTCCATTTCAGTCACCTATAGGTTGTCCTCACCCCACCTCACCTTTAGCTGAACCCAACTCAACCTATATTCCAGCTCATGCTAGTACTGAAGCTAGTCCCTCTACCCCCCTTAGAGTCTCAACTCGTATTAAAAGACCTCCAAGCTATTTGCAGGACTATCACTGCAATAATATATCTAGCTGTACTAATCAAAATTCCACTTCTATTGCTTATCCTCTTTCATCTGTTTTGACTTATAATCATTGTTCTCCTGCTTATAAATTGTTTTGGTGCTCTATTTCATCTAACATTGAGCCCAAAACTTACAACCAAGCTTCCAAGTTTGACTGTTGGAAGGAGGCAATGAATGTTGAGATTGCAGCTCTAGAGGTAAAAAAATACATGGACTGTTGTGGATCTTCCTTGTGGCAAGACTCCAATAGGTTGTAAATGGGTGTATAAGATCAAATATCATGCTAATGGATCTATAGAGAGGTACAAAGCTCGCCTTGTGGCCAAAGGCTATACACAAATGGAAGGGGTGGATTACTTTGACACCTTTTCTCCAGTAGCTAAGATGACTACTATGCGTGTTTTATTAGTTATTACTGTTGTTAAAGGGTGGTTTGTAGAATAATTGGATGTGAATAACGCCTTTCTTCATGGTGACTTACATGAGGATGTTTACATGACCCTTCCCCCTGGTTATGCTATGAACTTTTCGAAGGTATGCAAACTGAACAAGTCACTCTATGGCTTGAAACATGCAAGTCGCCAATGGTACTTCAAACTCTCTACTGCCCTTGTGTCTATGGGTTACAAACCCTCTCAAGCTGACCATTCCCTCTATGTAAAGTCTCATGGTTCCTCCTTTACAACTTTACTTGTTTATGTTGATGACATCGTCTTGGCAGGTACGTCCCTTGAGGAAATTAAGCTTGTCAAACAGTCTCTTGATCAACAGTTCAAGATTCAAGATCTTGGCCAACTCAGGTTTTTTCTTGGCTTAAAAATTGCTCGTTCCTCTTCTGGTATTTTTCTAAATCAACGGAAGTATGTTATTGAGCTCCTTGAAGACACTGGGTTCCTTGGTGCTAAGCCTGCTCCTGTACCAGTTGGCCCTCACACCAAACTGTCAGCTACTGATGGTGATCCCTATGCAGATCCATCCGGCTATCGACGCTTAATTGGCAGACTTCTCTACTTGACTCATACTAGGCCTAATATCTCTTTTGTTGTCCAACATCTCAGTCAGTATGTTTCCAAGCCCTTAGTCCCTCATTATAATGCTGTTACTCGCATTTTGCGCTACTTGAAATCTTGTCCGACTAAAGGCATTTTCTTCTCCAGTCAGACTCCATTGCAGCTGCATGGTTTTGCAGATTCTGACTGGGCTTGCTGCCCCAATACCCGACGATCTATTATTGGCTACTGCGTATTATTTGGCACTTCATTGGTCTCTTGGAAATCTAAGAAGCAAAATACGGTTTCTCGCTCTTCCACTAAGGCAGAATATTGTGCTTTGGCATCTTTAACATGTGAGCTACAATGGCTTCAATATTTTTCAATGATTTTCAGGTTTCTTTTTCGCAACCGGCTTCGGTTTATTGTGACAACAAGTCTGCCATTCACCTTACTCACAATCCAACACTCCATGAGCGCAGCCAGCATATAGAACTAGATTGTCACATTATTCGGGAAAAGTTGCAGTCCAAGCTAATTGATCTTCTTTCTGTTCCTTCAAAATTGCAGCTGACTGATGTGTTTACAAAACCACTTCACTCTCCTGTTTTTTCATCCATGGTGTCCAAGTTGGGATTGTGTTCCACCCACCATCCAACTTGAGGAGGGTTGTCAACATTACGATAGTTATCATAGCTTTACTATTTTTACTCTTTGGTAATTAGTTATTTACTGTAGTTAGCTTTGTTACCTAGCAGTATATATAAGCTCCTAATCATCAATGTAACAGTGAGATTATTACTTTCATTATTCAATCAAAGTAAAATGAGTTCCCTTTACTATTTTGATCCTCCTGTCAACAATAATAGTCCAACCTAATATCTGTATACTTAATATGTTCGTCCAAAACCCTCGTTTCGTCATAACTCTAGTTTTTAGGGCTTTTAAGAGATATGAGTATCTTGTTATCAATGGTCCTTTTCTGAGAGCGGGTTACTCTTTCGGTTACATGGTGGTGCTTTAGTATCATGCCACTTCTCCCTTCAAGAATGATGTAATGGTGACAATGATTATGATAGTCATCTATCTGGTGATGTGCGACTCCAGCCTCGTCCTCGAGAACCATGAGGCAGAGTTCGATATCCTCAACGCAGATTGCATCCTGGCAATCTAGGGGTTGTCTGAGTGTTGAAATAGCGTTGATGAGTATAGGCTCTGGCTCGCCTCTCTTCTCGTCACGCAAACAGTCCTAGGCACAAAATAATCACTGGGGAAATAAATTGTTGGTTTTCTTCAATCCGAAGTATCCTTTCGGCGAGGAAGTGTGAATTATGCTACTTCATTAGCTTATAAAAGCTATTCAGAAGATCATTTGCCTCTTGTGCGCATAAACTAGCTTGCAACTGTCGGAGATTGTGGAGCATGTCATGTCTAGGAATTATAGGTTGTGACAAATGTTGCTTCAAAGTTTGACCTTGGAACGACTGTCGATGTGGTTGAAAGATTGGAAGAAGTTGTAAGGTCCCTTGTGAAATTGTTGGAGGTGTTACATTTTGCGCAATTGAAATTGTAGGAGGAGTAACTAAGACCAGAGCATCTTTAGTCGGTGGGAGATGTTAACCCTATCTTATCGGATTTGGAGCTTTGGTAACTGAAGTTGGTGCAATGGTGGTGTTGCATGCAACGACCGAACGAGTTGCTTTCAATGCTACCATGATAGGAGAAACTAGATCAATGACCTTTTTCAGGAAGAGATCAGTGCTTTGAAAGAGATAATATCAATGATCTTAAATTACGGTGAAGAGATGGTTGTTCTGCATAGAAATTCGTGAAAAATCAGAAGTCAATTTTCACAAACGGCACCACTATTCAATACTAGAACTAGAGATATATAGACATCGAAAGAACTTGAGTTTTAATGTTGTAGAGTGAGCTTTCGATACGACGGAACGAAGATAGATCTACAAAATTAGTACTCCAATACCCAAGTTAATGAATGCGTGAGAAGGTAGTTTGAATGTATAGTATAAAGATGCTTATTGTGTTTTATATATGACTATCAGTTAAAACCATCTCATTCAGGTGAGATGCAGGTGGTCGTCGTATCCGATCCAATAGAGAGAATGTGTTGGAAGTTTGAAGCACATATCCTCCATGGAGACAAGGACTCATATGCTTCATGTGTATTTCTTTTGTAATGCTTACTATTCAACATTTCATCATAGATCTTGTGACCGAAATATAACAAAACTATAATAGCAAAATTAAAATAAAGAGTATCTCTTTTACTAATATTTAACCATCATTAAATAAACTATATACTTAAAAGATGCTAAAGTTTTCTTTGAAAATCATCTTAGGGTTAGGAAGAATATATACCGTGACCATTCAGTACTTATTGGCACGTGATTCTCTTTAAAAGTTTTCAAGACATCATAAGTATTCATTCTTCCTATCTTAAAACTGAAACAAAAGTTAATGAATGTTCAGTGTTCGGTTTAAACCATCCTAGAAAACAATGATATTTGTATATGGTCTTTTTCTCTACCTTTCTCTCACTGATATTTTTCTTTCCTTTTTATCTTTTTAGCTAGTGGTCAATGATTATATATGTTTATGCATTTATACAATGTATAATTGTTAGGTGACAATGTTCTTATCAAAAAAAGAATCAAGAAAAAGTAACAAAAGGTGATATATGAAAAGGGAGAGCCACATGGTGTCACAAAGGATTATTGCTATAAATAATTAAAAAGTTGCTTAATTTTTCTGACATAATTAAAAAAATAAATTAGCCGGCTAAATGAAAATGTAGCTTAATAATATGGTCTAAGGTAAAGGGAACATAACATAATCTACAAAAGAATTCAATGACTCATAGCTAGAGCCAATTCAAAGTATAGTACATAAATAAATTATTTATTAATTATTTTATTATTCTACTTATTACTATTTTTAGCATCTAAAAAATATATATGTGGCCGGCTAACCCTAACTTGAGACGTGAAGGTGTTTAGGGTTTGCATTTTGATGCAACAACTGTAGTTTCAAAAGGGAGCACCAAGAGACATGTTAGTATATTTCTATGCATTGGAATGTGTGTAAATAGAGAACAAAAACATTCTATATATGTATTGATTCCAAATTATAGGACTAAAATATGTCTATAAATGGATTTGTTTTCAACAAGGTAGATTTGCTTGGTGGGAATTTTTATCCAAAAATAACTAAGAAAGTGATCACTACTTTTGAAAGGCCAAACTAATAAATAAATACTTTCTTCATTTTCTTTTACTACTAATGGTAGTAAAGTTAATTTGAGAAGACACATACATAAGATATATAGTTTTGTTAAGGACTCTTGGCACCACTTAAAAAATTATTAAAAACAATTGTTATTATCCTGTTTTAAATGTGGTATTTGGACTATAAAATTATAATAAACAGTTGTTAAACTATTTTTAATCTATTAAAATAGTCAGACGATCTATCATTATCTTTCATATTTTCAAAAGAATTAAGAGACTAATTAGATGGTTAATAATTTTTAAGGTGGATTTTGAGAAAGCATATGATTAAAAGTTAGTTGAAGTTTCTTGAATTATATGTCGATCAAATTCTATTTTAGTGAGAAAATACGGTCTTGGATGAAAGTATGTGTTTTTGCTGAAAATCTCGCCGTGCTGTTTAACGGGTACTGTATCCAGGAGATTAGCGTCCAAAAGGGATTGAAATAAGGGGATCCCCTAGCTCCCTTCTTTTTCCTTGTAGTAGCTGAGAGTCTTAACGATCTAGTAGGAAAGGTTGATGAGCTTGGTCTTTACTCTAGATTCCGGGTTAGAAATTTTGAGTTGGTAGTGTCTTATCTCTAGTATGTTAATGATACTCTCATGGTGGTTGATCCTTCTCAGGAGAACTTGTGGTGTATCAAGAACATTCTTAGAGGTTTTGAGAGGGCATTAGGGCTTCACGTCAACTTCTTTATGAGTAGTCTTATCAGAGTTAATGTGGACCCATTTATGGATTCTTTGATATCTCTAACATGCAAGTTAAGATACACGTTGAACCAAATGTTGAACCTACGAGGGTACCTCATGTAGTCACTGCCTCTGAGAAGTTCACTACAAATACTCGTTGATGTCAAACAATTGGATAATCTCATATGTGAAGAACTTGCATCCTTTAAAAATACTAGTGACATGAGATCCAAGAAGAAGATACTAGAGGACATGGAAAGAAAAGGAAACAAAACATCCAAAATGAAGTTGACGATAATGCTCCAATTGCTCAAATAATGAAGAGGATCCTTAGTGATACTCAGAAAAAAAATAAAGGATGCTGAGGAAGAAACGGAAACTGATGAGGAATCTATTGTTACAAGGACTCTTGCCACAAAGAAAATGAAAAAGAATAAAGAAAAAAATGAACTTGTCAAAGAAACTGTGATAACTACCAAAAAAATTGGAGTAAAAAGGAGTAAAGTGGAAAGTAATCATGCTAAGAAGAAGAATCTCAAGAAAAAACTGGTGGCATCTAGTGACTCTGAGTATGATGCTAAAGAAGATGTCCTAGACATCCTGCCCTCAACCAGGAAAAAGGTTGATGAAAGGAAAATTCCTGCTAATGCTCTTGTTGCTCCACTTGACAATGTGTCCTTTCATTTAAATGTTCAAAAATAGAAATATGTTTGTCAGAGAAGGGTTGCCCTTGAAAGAGAGATAAGTAAGGATTCTCTTGGAGGTCATGAAGTTCTGAAATTACTCAAGAAATTTTGTCTAATGAAAATAATTTCAGATATTGGACCATGCTAGGAAAAGCTGGTTATGGAATTCATTGTCAATCTCTTTATTAAGTGCAATAAGGAAGGAAGTGAGGAATTTATGAAAGTGTATATGACTCCCACCAACCATAGCTCAAGCATGTCTTCTGGCTTGGCTAAATTGATTTATCAAATTGGGACCAAAGCCAAAATCAACTTTAGGGAATATGTGTTTGACCAAACCATGAAGCATGCATACTCTTTTAATATCAAGCTCCCTATTGCTTTCCCTTGCTTAATCACATGAATCATTCTAAAACAGCATCCAAACATCATTAAGGATACATATGTAAAGAGCAGGAAACCTGCTCCCCTAGCCTTTGACTATAGACAATTTGAGAGGTCTCATGTCTAAGATATTGGAAATGTCAAATGCTCTACAAGCTTTAAACACTAAAAGTACGAAGAGAAAGAAGCAAGTTGATGAGCTGATCAAACTGATTCACCATGTGAAAGAGGTGGAACAAGACAATGGATGTGAAGAAGAAGATTCGGGAAATGAAGAAGAGGAGGAAAGTTTTGAAGAATAAATCTTTTGAAGGGAATATGCCCGCCACGATGTGCCAACCATCTGGTAGGACAAGGGCATGACTGATGAAGCTGTTTATTGAAATTCTTTTTGCCCTTTACTTTTATTTTTAGGGTGATGTAATGATTAATAACTTTTTACTTTATCTTCAACATTTGGTTATAATGCTTATGCATCTCTTTGATGATGTTCTAGTTGTTCTACTCATGTTTTTGGTTGTGTATGTGCTAACATACTAACCTATGCATGAATGACCTCTAATTGCTATTTTGGTGTAATAACCCTTTGCCAAATTATGGAAAAGGGGGAGTAGTATGGTGTTGCTGAGGTAATATGTATTTGTTTAGTACTGACCATCTAGGTAAGTACTAATGATGTGCTCACATGCTAGAGCATCGAGAAAGACATTTGGCCCTTTTGGAGTGAGCTTTTTTGTTAGTAATATTTTGCATATCATGATATTAACTACTAACTGTTTGTGTTATGTATGACTAAATATGTGAATCATTACATGTTGATAATTGTTAGTTGGTAGGATTGTATGCTACTAACTATGAGCTTACTGAGTGACATGCATGCATAAGTTGTGAATGGTTGCATGCCTGCCTGATTGATTTTAGAGCATTATTGTTGTGTGGGATCTGTGATGAACGTTACTAATTTTCCGCTGCTATAATACAACTCTGACGAATGCTACTGATAATTAAATTGAATGATGCTGATAATTAAATTGTATGCTATGATAATCTTTTGATGCATATCACTTGTTTTAATTGAATGAGTGTTATCTATCTTGAATAGTTGTTTTACCATAACTTGCCAAAGGGGAATATTGTTGTTCCTTTTAGATTGACTGTATTTTGCAAAACAACAACATGAAGAAGTGTTTAAGTTTGCTCAACTACTTCAAGATGATTTTCTAGTGCATGAGGGACACATGCTGGACGCGATGTCGCAACATGTGGGTACGACATATGGGTCTTTCCCAACAGGCCAAATTGTTGCATTTAGATTTTTTTTCTTAACAAAATTAATCCAGGGGTCCTTTAGGATATTTAATTGTAACAAGTTGGTCCTTTACGTTTTTTCACTACATGTCAGTCCTTTAAGTTGCATAACGTCTACAACGTTGGTCTCTTTTAATTATTCCATTTCAAAAATGTACAACTGGCATTAACGGTGCCTATGTCACTGTTACATTGCTGAGATGGAAAATATATGAATATTACTTGAAATAATTTGAGAAAATCTCTTTCTTCTTCATCAAATCCCTAGAAGGGTCACATTGACTTAATGCTCCCTTTCTCAATTATTTTCTCAGAATTTGACAAAATATATTTTGACTGAAACTCCTAATGTGAAATATGTTCTTCCTTCTACCTCAAACTTTATTTCAAACTTATCTAATTCAAAGAAGGAACACTATAAGGTGAAGATTGTTTTTTTCATTCATACCCATATAAAAAAAATGAAACTTTCTTATTCATTTTGTTCCATTCACACCCACTAGGGAAATATTGAAAATGAATCTCTCTATGCTTGATTTGTTCATGAGACCCCCTAAATGTAACATTTGAGATAGACCATGCAGCCTTTTTCTTAATATCGAACTTAACATTTTGAAGCAGGGTCACCAAAGGGCCAAACATATTGGCCTCAATCACAACCTGTTAGTTATTAGGAAATAGGAATTGAAGAAATGTTCAATGCAATCAGATCTTCCCAAACAGTATTAAATTCTAATTATCGTACAACCTTATTGTACCTGAATCTATTGTTTATTCCAAGTTGTAATGTTTGATATGATCCAACAAGCTTCCTTCTTGATGCTTTTTTTTTATAATTGTCGGTCAACAAATTAAATAATCAAGGAAGAGACTGATGATTGATGATAACCTATGTGACTTTTTGATGTTTTGTGCATTTACAAAGATAGAAGAATGTTGTAATGGAGATTGCAGTTATGGAAGCATGTGCAACAAGCAGACACAGTAAAGACAAATATTAAAACAAGCTATTAAAATGATTTTGTGCAAATATTAATCATATGTTATAGTAGTTTAGTTGGTAAAGGCATGTCTTTTTATGAAGATGATATGGGTTCGAATCTCATTGAGTGAAAAAAATTATTTTGGAAATTAACCATTTATACACTCACAAGGGCACATAGAATTATTTAATAAATATAAATTAATTATATTTTATTCCATGTTAATGACATGTCACTCACGTTAACGCCACATATACAGTTTAAAAAAGGTCAACGGTGTAGACGTTATGCAACTTAAAGGACCCTTGGAATAATTTTGCCTTATTTATGTTATTTAACAATATGATTATATGATTTGTTGAGAAGTTATGAAGATCAAATCATATTTAAATATGATTAAAATTTGAATTTGAAACAAACTAAATCATATCTTTCTATTGGAGATATTTATGGAACAAATCTTATCCAACCGATTGTGCAAATATTTTGGACAAAATTAAATTAAAGATCCAAGTAGAAAAACCATAATACTTTTTCTATACAAGGAGCTCAAAACCTACATTGGAAAGTAACCAATACATTGAAGATTTTAGAGTGTTAGGGTTTACTTGAGTCTTTGCTATTGTTATATGTACATCACATTATGTTTCAGTAACTTGACATTGTTGTAGGTTTGTCTAATTGAGTTGCAAATCAACATTCAACATTGTGAATTGAAGTTGATCACTAGGGTTTAGTGATTGAAAGAAAGTGAGAAAGGATCTCATATTTAGAAGGAGTCCTAAATAGAAAGTCAACGGGTAGTGTTAAGAAGATACATTGAATAACATATGGTTTGTTGGTTCATATAAGACTAAACTTAACTACTAATAATGAATTTCCTTTCTTAGGTTATAAGCCAACCCTCAAGACGTATGTGTTATTTCATCGAACTGGGTTATCAATTATTGTGGTCTTTATTGTTTTTCTGCTTCATCATCTTGTAAAATTGAATCAATGTTAATTATGGTGATTCTGGTTTATCTTGTCAAACCAATTATCCAGGACATCACGTTCGACATCTGTCCCCTAAAGAACAGAAATTCACATTGATATGCCTTTAAACTAACCTCATTGATTTGAAGCATCTTAGATTGTTGTGCTTCAAAGTATGTTGTCTTTGCTGCAACCATCATGATATTTCTAAATAAAGTTCTTCCTCCAAAATTCTTCTTGAAGTTAGGATACAAATGCCTAAGACAAAATATGTGTTCATATCCTAGGTATTGCTCCTCAAAAACTTGAACCAAACCCTACCAATAATAATAAATTCATTCAATTTAAAAGCATGATAAATTAGGAAAACAACATAGTTAGTAAAATTAAGACTTACCTTTTGTTGGTCAAAAATGAAACAACATCTAGTTTAACCAATGTCTTCAAGCAATAACTTAATAAACCAGCTCCAAAAGTCCTTGATTTCATTCTCAGCATCTCTAAAAGCAAGAGGCAAGTATTAATCATTAGGATCTCTCTCAACATCAATTAGTAATATTCCACAACATTTGTTCTTTATGTGATATCTATCTAAACCTATAAAGGGCTTACATGCTTTCATCAAATACCTTTTTGTCCCATCAAAACATATTTAACAACTTTGAAAGCTTGGTTGTAAAGCTGTTGTTGGACAATTAATGTTGAGCTTGAAAGTGTTTCCTAATTAGGCCTTTAAATCAAAACCATATGAGCATAATAAGCTATATTGCTTGCTATATTTCCCTTCTACAATTTGTTTAGCAAGATGCCTTGCCTTAAAAGCTTTACAACCAGGGATTCACTACACCAAAACTGGTTTTAGGCAGCACACCATAGACAACGTTTTTTTCCCAAAGCGCTGCTATAAGTTAAAAAAAATAAATTAAAACTATATACTAAAGTGATAAAAAAATGCTGTTAAAGGATCACTTAAGAAAGCACTTCTCAAAAGCGTTGCTAAAAGCCATAGATACGAGAGTGCTTTTAGACAGCGCTGCGATAGGCCACCTTTAGAAAGCACTGCTAAAGGCCCCTTTAGAGGCCACCTTTAGAAAGCGCTTTATAAAAGCACTGCTATAGGCCATAGAATAGAAAGTGCTTTTTATAGAAAGCGCTGCTAAAGGCAATACATAAGAAAGCGCCGCCTTATCTCATTAATTTCTAAATACTAATTCACCTGTACAGTACCTAATTCAACCAGAGTATTCAGCAATCAAAACTTACGAAACCCTAAACTTCAAAACTTTTAAAATGGCGTTACTCCCTCCGCCTCCGTTCACTGTTCACACGTACTCCCTCCGACCGACCTTCATCTCTTCATTTTCGTTCGCAAGGCTACTCTCTTCGATCGCCCTTCCTCTCTTTGTTTCCGTTCCTCCGACTGACCTTCCCCTCTGTTTCCGACTGCGCTCCAGTTCTGGCCTTCCTCTCTGTTTCGACTTTCATCTGCTATTATTAAGGTATTTTCTTTTTCTATTGTTAAGAAATTTGATTTTGAAATTGTTGTTGTAGTAAGGTTGAAGATGATGAATAGTGATATTTGTGGTGAATTTAATTTTAGAATTGGTGTTGATTTTGTAAGTTGATGTTGAATGTTAGTGATGGATTATTGAAATTAATTGACGATAATGACAGTGTTGATGGATAATTGTTAGTGATTACTTTGTTTTGATCTAATTGTTGATTGAAAATGATAATGAAATTAATTTTTAATTATTGAGGTTGAAGATGATGAATAGTGATGACATTGTGAATTTATTTTTTTATAGTCATTGGTGATGTTGTTGATTGAAACTTGAATAACATTCATGAATTAATTGTTGAAGATTATGATGTTATTGATTGTTTGAACTCTTGTTAGTGATGAAGTTGCTATTGAGTTTAAATGTGGAATTGATAATTTTGGTGATTGATTTATGCTCGAATTGATGATTCTTTATTGGATAGAACTTTAAAGTTAATTGAACTTAAGTGATGAGGTTGTTTTTTGTGATTGAATTTGCACGTCGATACCATGCTACTTGAAATAATGTGATTGAATTTACGCGTTGATGCCATGTCAGTTGTTTCATTCATGTTAACTTCGATTTGAATTATCGTCAATGGTACCTTCTGATCATTCATTTATATTACTTCTCGTTCCTTTTTTTCCAGCGTGATAAACGTTGGTCAGGAATATCTTTGCTAGGGATTACTTGTGAAGAGTGAAATTCTGATCGTTTCCAAGAATCTTACACTGTGTGGTTCCAGAAGTTGCTGACTTCTCTACAGGTAATTAGTTGTTCTTTTGCTATAGTTGTGTGAATAATTAGTGTTTTTGTTTTGCTTACTTAGTAAAACCATGGATAAAAAATGGATGTTCCAATCGATTGTCAAAAGAGTACGAGAATG
Source organism: Lathyrus sativus (assembly GCA_963859935.3). Classification (NCBI taxonomy): domain Eukaryota; kingdom Viridiplantae; phylum Streptophyta; class Magnoliopsida; order Fabales; family Fabaceae; genus Lathyrus; species Lathyrus sativus. The sequence continues at coordinate 669,648,439 of OZ012737.1, read as the reverse complement.
GGGTATTAGAATTCGTTAAGTTTGCTGTTGAACATGCTAAACACCCCAATCGAATCATATGTCCTTGCTTAAATTGCTGTTATGGGCGTCAAATTGACGCAGTTGAGTTGGAATCGCATTTAAAGAGGCATGGAATTGATCGAATTTATACATGTTGGATATTACATGGTGAGATAAGCAACAAGAATGTTGAACTGGGGGATAATACAACCTATGCTTAAAATGACAATGGCACAGATACATAGGATTGTGATTGAGTCAAAGAGATTGCAGAAGCACTTGAAGAAGATATTCAGGATTGTCCTAAAATGTTTGAGAGGTTGGTAAGCGATGCAGAGAAACTGTTGTATAAAAGTTGCACTAAATTCACAAGATTGTCTGTGCGGTATTAAAGTTGTACAACATAAAGGCAGACAATGAATGGTCGAATAAAAGTTTCACGAAGTTATTAGCCCTTATGAAAGATATGCTTCTGGAGGATAATTTTCTTTCTAATCGAACCTATGAGGCCAAAAAAATGTTGTGCTCTATTGGGATGAGCTATGATAAGATACATGCATGTCCAAATGATTGCATTTTGTTTCGAAATGAATATGCATCGTTAAATGAGTGCCTAAATGCGGTGTCTCTCAATATAAGAAAAAATTATCTCCAGCAAAAAAGTCTTATAGTATTTTCCTGTAATTCTGAGATTTAGACGCATGTTTCATAGTGAACCAATGCAAAACACTTGATTTGGCATGCAAATGAAAGAATTATAGGTGGAAAGTTTTGACATCTGGAAAATTCACCACAGTGGATGAAAATTGATAATGATTATCCTGATTTTGGAGAAGAAGCAAGAAACCTTCGCTTGACATTATCTACTGATGGAATGAACCCACATGGTCTTCAAAGTATCTCACATACCACATGGCCTGTAATTATTATAATTTATAACCTACCTCAATGTCTATGTATGAAGTGTAAGTACATGATGTTATCTATGTTAATTTCTGGGCCTAAAGAACCAGGGAATGACATAGACGTATACTTGACACCTTTAATCGAAGATTTAAAAATTTTGTGGGAGAACGGTGTGGAGGTTTTTGATGGATATAGGAAAGAATGTTTCAATTTAAGGGCGATGTTGTTTAGCATAATTAATGATTTTCCAGCATACGAAAATCTATCAAGGTTTAGCATTAAAGGTCAATGTGCATGTCCTATTTGTGAAGAAAAAACAGATTGGACGTGATTGGAATTTTGTTAGAAGAATGTTTTTCTCAGTCATCGTAGATTCTTAAATTCTAATCATCACTATCGTGGGTGAAGAAAAGCATTCAATGGAAATCCAGAACAAGGTAGAGCTCCACCTATATTGACAGGTGAACAAATTTTTGAAAAGGTGAAAGATGTGAGTACTCAATTTGGAAAGCCTTTTGCACATACGCTTGTCAAACGTGGGTGGAAGAAGAGGTCAATTTTTTTGAATTGCCATATTGGAAGTCGTTGTATGTAAGACATTTTCTTGATGTTATGCATATTGAAAAAATGTATTTGAAAGTGTTATTGGTACATTACTCAATGTACAAGGAAAGTATAAGGATGACCTTAAAGCAAGAAAGGACTTGGTAGCGATGAGAATAAGAAATGAATTAGGACCCATGAAGAAAGGACAGCGAACATATCTACCACCTGCTGCTTATACTCTATCTAGAAAGGAGAAAAAAAATGTTGTGAAAGTTTCTAAGTGAAGTTAAAGTTCCAGCAGAATACTCTTCAGATATTAGAAGGCTTGTGTCTATGAAAGACATCAAGTTAAAGAGTTTAAAGACACATGATTGCCATGTTATAATGGAACATTTTCTACCAATAGGTATAAGTTTAATTTTTCCAAAAAAAGTAAGAAGCGCCGTAACTAAATTGTGTTTTTTCTTCAGGTCAATTTGTAGTAAGGTGATCGATCATGAGATCTTACCAACATTGCAAAAAGAAATATTTATTACTTTGTGTGAGCTTGAAATGTATTTTTCTCCCTCATTTTTTGACATAATGGTACATCTAGTTGTTCATCTTGTGAAAGAGACACAATTGTGTGGACCAGCTTATATGAGACGAATGTACCCTGTTAAACGTTATATGAAAATATTAAAAGGGTATGTGAAAAACCAAAGTCGACTAGAGGGTTGTATTGTTGAACGATACATTGTTGAAGAAGCGATTGAGTTTTGTACTGAATATTTTTCCAATGTTCAATCCATTGGACTCCCCAAATCTCATCTTTTCGAAAAAAAAGAAGGAAAAAAGTTAATTAGAAATAAAATTGTGCCAGTATCAAGGGCTGAACAGGAGCAAGTGCATTTGTATGTTCTGCACAATGACAATGAGGTTGAGTCGTATATTGAAATGCACAAGGATGTACTCTGAGGTTTAAATCCGAATAGAAATGAAAATTAGATAGTATGAGAGCACAGTCTAAGTTTTATACCATGGTTTAAGGATCATATTTATTCAAAGTTTTATTTAGATGTCGCTTCAATAACAGAAAGGTTGAGATGTTTAGCATATGGTCCAAGTTTTCATGTGTTTTCTTATAGCACATACGTAATTAATGGATACACATTTTATACCAAACAACAAGATGATAAAAGTACTATGCAAAATAGTGGTGTCACCGTGGTAGCTGAAGCAATGCACATTTTAAGTGTGAAAGACTTAAACCCCAAATATGCAAATCTATCATATTTTGGGGTTATCGAGCACATTTGGGTGTTTGATTATGAGAAGTTTCAGATTCCTATCTTTGGTTGCAAGTGGGTTGAAAATAGTGACATATGAATGAATAATTCAGGGTTTTTGCAAGTAGATCTTAATATGGTGGGGTACAAAGATGAGCCTTTTATTCTAGCCTCTCGAGCTAAACAAGTGTTCTATGTCACTGATCTGACAAGTATGAAATGGTCCATAGTACTTTTATCTAACAAAGTAATTGATGATAACATTGTAGATCAAGGTGATATTCATGTTGAGAATGAGTCATATATTAGAGGGAATGAATCATATATTAGAAATGATCAAGATGAGAATATTAGAGTGAATGAATCATATATTAGAAATGATCATAATGAGGGAATTTGGATCAATCCATCCGTTCACGTTGTTAAGAGACAAGTAAATCATATTCTAACCAAGAAAAGAAAGAGATGTTAGTGAAAAAGGTACTAGTAAAATTATATTCTGTCATTCAATAAAATTATATACCTGTCATTTAATATATTCTATGGATTATGGATTTTTATATTGTGTTTATGTTTTTCTTTATTATAGGTCAAATGGATACTAACAAGGAAAACTCACATGATACTTCTAAGAATGATCGAAATGAACAGTTCATGATGTTGAAAGGGAAATTACATGAGGAATAACTATTATAAAGGGAATCATTTGTGCAAGAGATAAAAGAATAAAATATGACGTACATTGGAATGCAATGAACCAACTAGTTGAGCCTAACGGTTCAATGTTGACAAGTTACATTGGTGCAATTGTTCGTTCATAAATTCCAATCACTTATGATAATTGGAGAGCTCCATTGTTGAAACCCGCTAAAGAAAAAATGTGGAGTGAGATACATGTACCATATATGAAGTTGTTTGTTTTTGTTAACGATTATGTCTTTAAATTACTTATATTAACACACTCTATGTATGTTTTTTCATAGAGGTCTTTTAACATTGGTGATGAATGGAAAAAATATTTTCCTCAATTGGCCGGAAGAAGACACTAAGAATTTCGAGTTTTTTTAACAAAAAAATTTCTTAAGGATGCCCAAGGAAATTTTATTGAAGCAGAATGTCCAAAGAAGTATGCAGATTTGATTTCATCTGAAGAATGGGAAACTTTTGTAGTCAAACGAAGAACCCCAAATTTCCATGTAATGTTAATTTATCATGAACATTGTATTATATACTTGTTCCACAGATGTTCTGATATGACCTAAACTTGTTTATCCAGAAAGTGAGTGACAAAATCACCAATGAGCATCAAAACCCGTGTATCCATACAAAAAAGGGCGTTTGGGATATGCACGCTTAAAATAAGAAATAGTAAGTATATATAAATGCTATGATATACTTGTTTCTCATGTGTTATAATTGATCTTATTATTTGTCTTAATGTGTAGTTAGAAGAGGAGAAAAGTGAAGAAACATCTATTTCGGAACATGTTTTGTGGAAGGCTGCTCGTGTGGGTAAGGATGAAGTTATTAAGGAAGATGTTCAACAAGCTTTTGAGCAATGTATAAGTATAACATTATTTATTTAATTAAATCAAAAATTTATTAACATATAATATTTATGTTTTTTAATCCCTACTAATCTTTTTCGATATGCATATGAATTTCAGGAGAATCTATCTCGATCTTTATCTCTAGCTGAAGACCATGATTGCAGGAGCATACTAAGTCAAATATTAAATGTTCCTGAGTATTTTGGTCGTGTGAGGGGTAAGTAATTTGGGGTCACTCCGACATCCTTGTATAAGCATCCAAAGAGTAAAAGTACTAGCAATAAACAAGTGATGAATTTGTTGGAAGAATTAAGATCTCAAGTTCGTGAATTGAAAAAGGATAAAGAAATGTCAGAAAGGCGAGGTTCGGGGTTTAAAGATACTAGCGACAAAGATAGTATCAATTGTAATTTTTAATAGAAACTTCTTGAGGTAATTATATATATTATTATGAAATTAAATTAGCACAATTTTTTTAATTGACATATATACACATTAACAATTTCATATTTATTATTTGTTTAAGGCATTTCACCATGTGAGTTCTATTTATCGTCACCGACTTATCGCATGGTTGGCAAGGCAAAAATGCATAACACTTTGGGAGATGTACTTCACCATAAACCGCTCCCTGCTAGATTTTTAAAAGTATCAATTGATGTTGCTTTAGAGGGGGATGCACTATTACCTATACCTGACGATGTTTCAGATGTAACATTGGTGGGAGACGCAATAGGATCGTATGTTGCATGGCCGTCTAACCTCATTTTCATAGATGATGAGGTATATTGAAAACCATTATGAACCTTTGAGTATTAAAATGTTTTACGAGCCATGTAATTTATTCTTACATTGAAGTACATTTTATTTACATGGTAATGTTAGACTCCTACAAAATCCAAATCAAAAGATAAGGGGATTATGCGGCACAACTAGTTAGTTGTATAAAAAAAAGGTACATTGATATATATGCATAGAAAATGTTAATTCTATCCTCCAAAATCAAAAGCTTCATGATCTTATACATTACCTAACTTATATGATATTTAGATTCATGCTCAAGAGTTGGAACAAGTTAGCAGGAATAAGAAGCCTAGATTTAGCAACATGTCAAAAAAAAAAAAGAAACAAGATCTTGCAAAGACTGAGCCTAAAAATATATTTATTTATCAATTTAGGTCGTGCCTTGAAACATATGTGATGGAAGATGGTATTTGTGAGATACCTATGGAGGTAAGTATTTTTGGTTTTTCTTATACCGAAACAATTGCTAAAGAGGATATGGATCAGATTTTTCATCATTATGAATTAGGCATCAGTGTTATCAATTCATCTATCAGGTACTCCGATCAACTTTGTTTAATTAAATGAACAATTTATTTACTAATTTCAATGAATAATCTAATGTTAATTATGTTTTTATTTAAGGTTCTTGTATGACAAATTGATGCGTCCGTGTGAGTTGACAGAAAGATTTTCTTTCTTATCTCCCACCTGTATCTATGCACAGTCAATCGATCCAAATCCAAATCCAAATCCAATCAAAGAGTACTTAGGCAGTGCATTTATGGCCAACAAGGATACAAAAAGTTGTTTCTTTTACCATATAATAATGGGTTAGATTTTCATTCTAACTTCATTTATTATAATTTTCATTTTTTGACGTTGTGTAGAAAATTTCCATCTAAACTTTTGTTTTATTTTACAATGGATACTAGGTGTTGGTTGCGATTAATCCTATAAGAGAAATAGTATATTATCTGGATTCGTTAGATGGTAATCAAACAAAATACCCAAATATGAAGAAGATGATTAATACGTAAGTGAGATTGTTCTAAATATTTGTGTGTATATTTATTTTTTATGTGAGATTATTCTAAATATTCGTTTATATTTTGTTAGAGCTATATAAATATTCTGATCACAAAGAAAAACTCGAGTACCAAAGAGTAAAGCAAACAACATTACATGGATCAGAGTGTAGATATATTTTCACAATTTTGATTATAATAGTGATGCAACTTGATAAAAAAAGTTAAACTATATATCCTGATATATATTCGTATTTTTTTATATGTGTAGTGTTCTCGTCAGCTTAATAGTATAGATTGCGATTATTTTGTATTGAGGTTTATGAAAGAAACTATTCTTTTAGATCAAATAGAGATTCCAAACATGAGATGAATTTATAAGTTCGGATTTATTTTAATATTTAACAAATATTTCATCTAACTAATTAGTTTTAACTAAATCATATTATGTTATATTATGTAGTACTTTGATGAATTCAAGTGTGCTACTTACACGAAAGATCAACTGGAAGAAATTAAGGAGGAATGATGTCAATACATTCTTGAGATGAGAATTGCATAAGATATTGTCTTTCTTTCTTTTGTGTGAAGTTTACGGTCCTTAGAGATTTTTGTTGTTGTGATGTTTTGTATTGGATTGGAATAGTTCTGAAAGTTGTTGTGAATTAAGGGTTGATGAAATTTGTAATTATGTTTGGTGAATCTTTAGAAGTTAAAGGTTTTGGAAGTGGATATGTTGTTATTAGAATGATGGATGTTTTAATTTTGAACAAAATTGATTATTAATGGTGTATGAGGTTTGTGTTGAATTATAATGGTTATAAGGTTTATGTGTTGAATTATAATGATTATAAGTTTTAAGTGTTGAATTATAATGGTTATAAGTTTTATGTGTTGAATTATAAGGTTTATGTGTTAATCAATAAAGGTTTGTGTTGAATTATAAATGTTTGTGATAATTTTTGATAAAAATATGATTTTCTTGATGTATAAAGGTATATAGCAATGATTATAAGGTTTGTGTGTTATATAGCTCGGTTATAATGCCTTTTAATTTGTTGGTTTTGTTTTAGATAGGTGCAGAAGATAGAGATAACAAGTTACTAAAAGTTGTTGATATGTGCAGAAGACAAGTTTATAGTTTTTTAGCTAGAGTTGGTATATATATATATATATATATATATATATATATATATATATATATATATATATATATATATATATATATATATATATATATATATATATATATATATATATATATATATATATATATATATATATATATATATATATATATATATATATATATATATATATATATATATATATATATATATATATATATTAATAATATGCAAATTTGAAATATATATAAAAAACTAGTTGTTGTATATATATTGGTAATATGAAAATTTGGAATATATATCTGCTATAACGGTTTCATGTTGTGTCAGCGCTTCTAAAAAATATGCTGCAATTTTATTAAAAAATGAGACTTATGCCAACACTTTAACAAAAAAATGCTGCCCTACGTGCACAATAGACAACGCTTTTAACAAAAAAACGCTTCCTAAATGAGGCATTAAACAACGCTTTTTTAAAAAAGCGCTACCTAAGTGGAGAATAGAAAGCACTTTTATAAAAAAAGCGCTGCCTATAGTGGAAAATAAAAAGCGTTGCCTAAAAGAGAACTAAAACATACATTAGACAGCACTTTTAAAAGCGCTGTCTAAAGGGGGAACAATAGAAAGCCCTTTTCAAGAAAAAACGCTGCTTAAAGGTGACAATAGAAAGCGCTTTTGAAAAGAAGCGCTGCCTAAAGGGGACATAACACAACGCTTTTGCATTTAAAAAAACATTGTCTTTACCTACAGCAGCGCCAGTATAGGCAGCGCTTTTAAGCGCTGTTTATGCAAAAAAATCCGTTGTTCTTTTCCCTTATATGGCGTAGTGATTTTAGTTGCATACCTTAACCTCACATCTACTACCACCTCATTTAACTTCATCTTGGTATTGTTCTTTAACCATTCAACAATCACTTTTGCGACCCAATATGCTTTGACACTTTTATTGAAGAGCTGTCTTCCACATTTGTGCTTGTTAAACAATGTCTTGATCCTAAATAATGTGGATTTTAAAACTCTACTGCGTAAGACAACATAGCTACATAAATTTTGTGTCCTTACAAACAACACTGCACCTATTTGCATCATTTTTTTTTTCAAATATGACATCCTTACCATTATAAGACATTGTGTTCCAATATGATATTCTTGAACTCTTTCAATGAGGAAAACTCCATTCCAACCTTGAATGTAAAATTCTTACTAAGAGCATTTTCTTAGTTAAATTTAATTATATTAGGTTTATCATCACAACTGTCATCATCTGCCCCACTGTCAAGTTCATCAGTCATATAGTCTTCCTCAATGATATGTTTCATACCCATCTCTTGTGTGATATAAACATTTTTGGGTGGATCACTTGTGGCATCACCATCAGTAACAAGTATAGATATAGGCTGACCTTCATGCACACCCCTTGATCAAAACCTTCATCAAAACCATTAATCCTCTCCTCCTCACTATCATTAAAATTTACACCCTTCACAAATTCATCGCTTGATTCACTAGAATTATCAACCTCTTCATCACATTTCTTTCCCTTCATTTTGTCTCTAATCCTATCCATAAATGTGGCCTCTCCTATAAGTGGTTTGGCTCAATAAATATTTCTACTTCAAAACTATTTTCAAATACAAAGACAAATAACTTAGATGTATCTCCATCATCCCTAAAGGGTTTCAAATCTTCTTCTAAACTACCACCATCATGTTTCCACCATATTTTTCACAACCTCATCATCAAAGTATGAATCAATCCCCTTGATTAAATCACATGCTTCAAAATAAGACCAAATTCATATTTTAACCATTATATGCATAAACTTTCCCACCCTCATATCTTAAGTCATGACCTTTTACTAAACAACCATTGGTGTAGAACACCACCTTAAACAAACCCATGTTGTGTACATTACACTTAGGGTCATATTTGTACAATTTAAGTCAGGTACGATATATACAAACACAAAGTCAAAATACACTTAACATTAGCAGTATAAATACACTCAACAAAATAATCAAATTACGACCCACATTAAATAATAAAGACCTCAATTACTACGATAAACACTCTTAATGGGAAATAAGCGGTACAACACGCGCATAAAAGGGACTGATTAAGAACCCCTAAAATAATACTCAACAAAAAATTAACAAATTGAGTAAACAAGTGAATCAACCTGATCTCCCATGTGAAGGATCCAACAGGACCACAAGATACAGTTTGGAAATGTCTCAATGATGCCACCATAAATTTTTAATAACTTGAATGGGACCACTGCACCAATAAAGCAACATTTTTTCTTTTTCTTTGTAAACAACTTCAAACAGAGCATACCTGCGAACGTTTCGAAGAAGCTATACAAATGAGTAAAAAATACACCAAAACTATGAAGAAGAGATAGAAGTTTATATGATAGGATTATCAATGGAAGAAGTGATATAATGTTTGAGATGGTAACATTTGATTTTCTAAGTTAAATAAATTAGTTTTAACTCCACAGAAATATATTTTATTTTAACATAATTCACGTTGGCCAACTCATCATAAACTAAAGTGCAAAACTTATGTCACCTTTCGTTAGTGAAAACTCACATGAGGAATTAAATTTATGAACGGAAAATATTTATATATTTATTAGTCGAAAGAAATTTTTAGAGACTAAAACTAAATTATGGTATAACTATAGAAAATATATATATATATTGAGATGGAACAAATAGAATAGTCTAACTAATAAAATTAAACTCAAACTCGTATATATATATATATATATATATATATATATATATATATATATATATATATATATATATATATATATATATATATATATATATATATATATATATATATATATATATATATATATATATATATATATATATATATATATATATATATATATATATATATATATATATATATATATATATATATATATATATATACACACACACGAGTTTGAGTTTAATTTTATTAGTTAGACTATTCTATTTGTTCCATCTCAATATGAATTCATCCAATAAAAGAAATCAACTTTGATACCACTTACTCATAAATGTCGTGTGAATCACAATTGAACAACTAAGAGAAATATCTAAGCAGTACTTATATTTATTATGAAATGTAATTATCTACATTTAAATTTACAATATTAAAAAAGTTTATTAATTCAAGTACATTTTTTATTTTATAAAAATTAAATGCTTTTAATATTATAAATTTCCTATTTAATAATAGTGGTGGAGAGTTATGGTGTTAGAATGTTACGACACAATTTTGTTAGAGTAGTGACCATTGATAGGTGGTGGTGATGGTTTGAGGTAGAAGTTAGAATAATGATCCCATATGATTATATTTGTGTTCAAAGTTGATCGAAGTTGTGATCATATTGATGGTTAGTTGTGTTCAAAGGTGATTGGACTTGTGATAAAAAATGATTAAAGTGATCAAAGATCTAAAGAGTTGTAGTTGTTAATGGTTGAAGTGATTCATATATATATATATATATATATATATATATATATATATATATATATATATATATATATATATATATATATATATATATATATATATATATATATATATAGTTATCATTCGTGATTAAAAGTGATTTCAGTTGAGATTAAATATGAATGTCGTATTGCTCGATGATGGTTGAAGTAATTGTCGATGATAGTCAAAATGACAGTCAACTATTATCGATAACATGGTAGTTTAAAAAAAAAAAAATTCTAAACATGCATTATGTGATTTATAAATTAAGTGAAACTATTTTCAAATTAAATAAAAAGCTAACTTAATCTCATTTCAACCAACATTTTATTTAGAAAAGTATAACCACCTCCAACCAGCCTAAATATTCATAAAGAGACCATAATATAATAATGTAGACTTATAATATAACAAGATTCATTTTTATTGCTTTCATAAGCCAAACTCTACCTCATATAGTATAATTAGATCTAGCTAAGTATGCAACTTTGCAAACTTAGGACCACACCTCAAATATCTAAAACTTATCAAGAACATGTTCCACTTGCATTAGTGAGAATATAAAACTATAAAACTATAAAACATTTAAGATGCACTACCACAAATAGATTAGTGGTTTCTTTAAACAAATATTGTCATATAGTTTGGCCACCATCTCCAACATTTTCTTTCCTCATTCTATTTTTTTTTGTTTAACAAATGTTTTTAAAAAATTATCTAAAAAGTAGAAAATTAGTTTAGTGCCAATTTTTGGACTATTTTGAACTACTACAAGTTAGATCAATTTGATGGAGAGAATGAGGAGTGATTCTATAATCCATTTAAAAACATTAAAAAAATCAAAAACAGGACAAATATACTATAGTACTAAAATGAAGGTGGAAGGTCCTTTTGATATTTTATGCATGAAAACTAAACCTCATTGGTGAATCATTTTTCCATTACCATTTTTTTTGTACTCATTCATCTCTTTCTCTCTCTTGTTCTTTTTTACTACTTCCACTTTCTCTCTCCTCTCTCTTCTCTCTGCCTGCTTTTGCTTGCTTCATATTATACCTACATGGCTCCAACCTAATGGGGTTTTACTATTTCTGCTTCTGCTACTCAATCTCACATGTTGGTTTTTTTCTTTCTCTTTCTTTCTTCTTTGGGTTAAAGGGTGTTGTAAAGTTTTAATTTTTAGTTATTTTGAGGTTTATGTTTTTAAGGTAAAGATGGTTTGTGTTTATATTTTCGAGGAAAAAAAGGTTGTATTTTTATTGTTTGTATTGCTTGGTTTTTTGGTTTCTGTATCTGGGTTGGGTTATGTATTTTTAATTTTTGTATTTATGTTTGTTTTTCTGTTGTACTTTTCTGTTGGGGTTGTTGTTGAGTTGTTTCTTTCTTGATTGTAATTTCCACCTTACTTTTGTCTCCTTCTACTTATCTTCATTTTTTTGTCTAATTTCTTATCTTACAGTTTTATACTATTGGTATTATTGATAATTGTGGAAAAATTTAATTTTTATTTTTGTATATTTTTCATAACAGCTTCGGTTCCAAGAACTTTATGCTGAAGACTGAGTAAGAATCTGAGGTAAAACATAGTGATGTTTATGCTTTTTGTTTCTTGAATTTGGTATGTTTTGGAAAAGTGATTATTGTGTTGGTAATTGTTTTGATTAGAGGAAGTTGTTTGTTTAAGTTTGAGATAATCTTTGGGAAATTTCGGAGTTATGGCTATGCAAAGTCTGTATCTGAAAGAACATGAAGGGATTGCACACAATTTTGTGGGGCAATTGTCGTCTGGTAATAGTGGTTCAGCAACAGCAACATGGTGGAGTGGTTTTGGATCTCAGTCTGTTTATGGAGAGACTGGTGGTGGACAAATCAAATCGTTTTCGTTGGAGCCGTCTTTCGCGGTTGGTGACCAACTTGCTGGAAATAAGCAGTCTGGTAGAGGAGCTGAGCATGTGATGGGGAAAGGGCATGGCAATCAGTTTACCATCTTTCCAGGTAAGTAGTTTGATTCTGGATTTATCTATCTCGTATGAAGCACGGACATAGACACTGACACATCTACTCTGGTTGAAAAAACGAAAGTAGTTGGATATAATCGTATATGTTTGTTCCGTATCGGTGTCTGATGCTAACACTTGTCACACATCTTTGATATGAATAGTTGGTTTTACATAATGTATCTCTCTATTTATTGGTCACTTGTATTTATACCATAGTATGTTTGATTTCACGGTTGGAGCATTTAGAATTGATTTTGACATGTTTGGTTGCTCTCGAGTAGAATTGATTGTGTTTTTCAGAGTTAATTTTATTAGAAGCTAAGATTTGTAGCTTTTGAGTGTAAAGTAATTTTTACACTGAAATTTGCTATTCAATTCACTTTTGCTAGAATGTATCTAAACGCAAATCATCTTACCTTCAACTCACTTTTATTCATAATCAATTTTACAAAATCATTTTACTTAAAATTAATTTTTTTTCACTGCAAAACTAGACACACTTTGGTTGGTAAAGTTGTGACTATTGGAATATATTTGGATTGATTTATTTCAGCTTACTAATTTGAATAAGGAGTTGAGAGAGCTTGTATCCCTTAATTGTTTTCAGCTTATTTCTATAAACTCTCTGATAGTTTATACAAATAGTTCATAACTTATATGAAAACAATTTAACTGTTTGGTTCTATTTGAGGAGGAGGTGAAATTGATTATGAAGTGTAGAATTGATTTTTACATGTTTTAGATGTTTTAGAATAGAATTGATTTTTGCTTCCATAATTGATTTTAACCTGAAGTTAGAATCTAAAATTTTTGCCTCTACAATTGATTTTTAGCCTTCAATGTGTTCATCAACTCAATTTACATGATTGTATACAAACATATATCACTTTTAGCCATAATCAGTTTTACAAAATCAAATTCAATTCAATCAAAGCAGAGGAGATTTTCTTATGCTTAACCATTCTGATGTTTCTTCTTCTTCAGACGATTTTAAAATGTCGGGTGATGCGCAAAAGCCTCATACAGCCATATCACTGCAGTCATCACTCCCCGATACCCCGACTCGTTTCGAGCTAGGATTTAGTCAGCCAATGGTAAGACTTCCCTAAAAAATAACTACTACTACTACTACTACTGTTTTTTTATATAAACAAAAAGGTACATGTATTCGGTCCAAATACTTCGACAATTTAGTATTTTATACGTAGACATGTTTTACTTATGCTTTGTATCTTTTCGCCTTGTAGATCTGTACGAAATATCCTTGCGCAGATCAGTTTTATGGACTCATTTCAACTTATGGACCTCAAATTCCGGTTCGGCGTTTATTTCGCAAGCTTTCACGTGCGTTTGTTTATCAATTGATGATCTGTTATTAATCTGTAACTAACTGATTCATGTATATGTTCATATGAAACAAAAAGGGACGCATAATGCTGCCACTTAACATGACATCTGATGATGGACCGATTTATGTAAATGCTAAGCAGTACCATGGAATCATTAGACGCCGGCAGTCTCGCGCCAAAGCTGTTCTTGGCCAGAAATTGATCAAACGTCGCAAGGTATGATTTCATGTATGGTTGTCCTAGATTCTTTTTTTGCTTTCTTTAAAAGCTATTTGAGTTTTGTTTTTGTCTTACAGCCCTACATGCACGAGTCTCGTCATCTCCATGCAATGCGGCGGCCAAGAGGGTGCGGTGGCCGTTTCTTGAACACGAAGAAATCATCTAAAGGAGATGGTAAAAGTGTAAGCAAAGTGCATAAATTCTGCGGTCAACAATTGCAGTGCAGCGGCTCTCCGAGTTCTGAACTCTTTGAATCTGATGTTGGAACTTTAAACTCGTCAAAAGAAACTAACGGTAGCAGTCCGAATATTTCTGGGTCCGAGGTGACTAGTTTGTATTCGAGGGGAAATCTTGGCAGCTTTTCCGTCAATCATCTTGGACCTAGTGTCCACTCGTTGGCAGACATGATCGATGGTGGGCGTGGCGTTATCATGCCTACCAAATGGGTTACAGCAGCTGGCAACTGCTGTAATCTTGAAGCTTGATTTCGATGAAAATCAATTGGGTTTGGTACAAAATATTGTATCAAACCTCGTCCTTGATAAGACCAGACGACTATAGGATCGTCCTGACGTCTGGTCTTAAGGCAATCCATCCTTGGCTCATTACTTTGGCAATCCATCCTTGGCTCATTACTTTGGCAACTCATCCTTGGCTCAATTTACCAATCGGAACCGTCTTTGCCTCTCTGCGAAGGACGGTCTTGGTATATGATTATCATGATATAAAAGGCTATTATGTGTCTTTTGGTGTGAAAATAAAGGCACTGAATTATATTTCTTGTTATGTGTGGTTTTGGTAATGTCTAAATGTAGTGTTTTATTATGTAGACTTTGGGGGCAATGTAACATAGAACTTTCATCTGTGGATCTTTGTTGGAAAAATAAAGCACTGGTTTGTATTTAACTATTTCTCCTCTTTAGCAATGTCAAATGATTTTTGGTGTAAAAGAGACACTTATGTGGCTCTAGTTGTTAGGTGAATAATCTTTAGATAGGTTAATTTGGTAATGGTATCACATGACATAATATCCAAATGACTATTTATTAATAAAAAGAGATTCTACAGAAGTGGGGGATAGATTCTGCAGAGGTAGTATTTGTATAAAATATACATTTAAATGTAATTTTAGTAACATATTCTTTAAACTAGAATAATGAGAACTTGATATACTTTAAAAAAACTTTCAAACCATTGAAAAAGTTAATGGAAAATGCTATGAAGTCCTCATGTCCTCATGTATAGTGTACTATTGGAGAATAAGGTTCAAGTAACAATCTGTTAGATGAAGTCCTCACGAATCAGTTAGTTGAAGAACGATTACGTGGATAGCAATCAAACAAATAAGAGAGATATAATATATTTATCCAAAATATAAGTCATCACACATTTAAAGTGTTCAATTTTTATTTTCTTTCAAATAAAGTGAGACATGTAACTAACACTTGTATCCTAACAATATTTCATTTTAATGTGAGTTCATACAATATTTCATTTTAATGTGAGTTCATCTACTTATGTGTCCCTCTCAAGCATAACATCTTTCACATATATTTCTACCGCCATTAATGTCCTTACCATGCCATAGAAACTTCAATGAGACACGCCACGTGACCACCAATTTGTTAAGAAGATTTTTGATACAAGAACTCGGTCTTTTACTCGAACTATAAACTATGATACCACCTATGACTCATGAGGGAATAATTCATATTGAGTCAAGATAACCACACAA
Source organism: Lathyrus sativus (assembly GCA_963859935.3). Lineage (NCBI taxonomy): Eukaryota > Viridiplantae > Streptophyta > Magnoliopsida > Fabales > Fabaceae > Lathyrus > Lathyrus sativus. The sequence continues at coordinate 669,632,427 of OZ012737.1, read as the reverse complement.
GTGTGAGAGAGACCACATATTCACCTAAAACCTTTAATGCATTAGATCTGAGAAATTGCTTAAAGCACCCTAAACATTGTATTCCCACCCTAGTTAAAAACCAAAATTATCCCTAAAATCCAAAAATGCATCTCCAGATGCACTCCAATCAATTCGTTTTTGAGTCAGGCCTTGTAACCTACGGAGATGCATTTCAGTGTAACTTACGGCGATGCATTTTCGAACGTTGTTTTAATAAAAATACGTCAGACCCTTCTCTTTCCTCACTTTTCAAAACACTAATCTTAAAACTCTCAAAACCTCAACTCTCAAACTCTCTCAATGCACATCCTCTCAAACTTGTTCAACTCACTTCAAATTTTTGGCATTCAACATTCAATCAATCAATGAGCTCACTGAACATCAAACTAAACTCACATTTTATAAGTGAAATTCTGGCACACAGATAACAAATGTCAGGACACTGAGATCAAGACAACAAACAACACTTATGCAAAAAAAAAAGAGAGCTTGAATATAAACAATAACACAGTCAATTGTTAGTCCAGTTTGGTGTAACATCACCTACATCTGGAGGCATCTAAGTCAGGAAGGAAATCCATTATAATAGTATTAGTTCAAAGCCACAACAAATACCTACAGGTTTACAAGCTTCTCACCTAATCACTACCCGTGCTAACTTCTATCTAGTAACTCTTAGATATGAGACCCCTCTCACTTCTCACCAATCACACAACAGTGACAAAATCAACAATAAAGAAGAAAGGAAGTCACACTTTCAAAGACACAAAAGTCCACTCTTTGCTTAAAAACTTAGGAGTGATTACAATTCAAAACTCAGTCCAATTCAAGTACTTAAGGAGTACATGAATAAATCACAAATGCACAAACAAAATAGTCCAACTTAAATGTAAAAAGACATAAGAGAGGATTACAAATAACAAATAACACAAACTATCTAAACTCTAAAACACTATTTCTTTCAATACACAACTTCACAACTTTATTCGGTTTAAAACTCCTCTTTAAATAGCCTTCAGATCAGCGTGGACTTGGGCTCTTTAATTAAATAAAACGCAAATCACAAAATAACAGCTTCAAATCTTCTGCACAAAAATAGAAACTGAATATAAAGTTTCTTAAAAAAAGGCTCCAAGATCCTTTTTTATAAAATACAAGTAAATCTGTCAAGACAGAAGTTCCTAAAATATTCCTCCTTGGATTGCGACACTGTGTAAATTAAAATACTATCAAATCTCACACTTTAAATACCAAATCGTTCCAGCCCTAAACTTCTGGTATAACATGTCCTACCACATGTTCCAACATTATGCTGATCATGATGTCTGACTGACCTGTCAAGACGTTTGTCTCAACATCTTGCTGTGAACTTGTTTTAACAAAATTTCCGCCAAACCAAAAACCACAAAACTTACAATCTTTCCATTTGGCAATTTTTTTGCTAAAACAACCTTTGCATGAAGAACCAACAAAAAACACAAGATAAACAAAAGCACACTAGAACAAATTAGAGGCACACACAACGAAATAAAAGGAACCTCACAAAGAGAATTAAACTCTCACACACAACAAGAACCAAGAACTTCAAAAAAAAAACTTCATCACAAAACACAAGAACTCCCTCTGAATTGCATATCCAACAATTCTAAACTAAATACAATATCAAGACATCTTGACTGACATCACAGTATCAGCAGAACTTTCCCTTTTACAAAACTCCTTCTTAAGAACACAACCACACAACTCCCAGATATATGATGAAATGATGTCTAAACATATAGAATGACATCCCAACACCACCAGCAAAGACCGTCTAGCAACACAATAGAAAACATAGAAAATTAGGGATAATCATCATTAATCCATGCTCCACACTACCATCACCACTACCACTACTCCCTCTTTTTAGGCTGAATTTTACACCAACTTTCTCTTATGCCTAATATCTTCTATAATCAAGACTAATTGTTATAATTCTTCAAATATGTAAATTCCCAGTTCACTCCTTAGCTTTTCAAACTGATTTGCACCCAAAGCCTTAGTAAAGATATCAGCCAATTGTTTCTTAGTGGCTACATGTTCCAAAATGATTACTTTGTCCTCAACAAGCTCCCTGATAAAATGACGAGGAATGTCAATATGTTTTGTCCTGCTATGTTGAACAAGATTTTGGGAGATGTTGATAGCACTCAAGTTGTTACAATATAATGTCATGACATCATGCTTGACATTGTACTCCTTTAGGATCTGATTCATCCAAAGTAGTTGAGAATAACTACTTTCTGCTGTAGTATACTCAGCCTCATCAGTGGATAGGGACACACAATTCTGCTTCTTATTGGACCAAGAAATAAGGTTGTTTCCCAAGAAAAAACATCCACCAGAGGTGCTTTTTCTATCATCAATACTACCTGCCTAATCTGCATCACAATATCCCACCAGCATGGAATAAGATCCATGAGAGTATAACATGCCATAGTCACATGCTCTATTTACATACTTCAAGATTCTCTTCACTTGATTGATTGACTTATCTTAGGTTCAGCTTGGTATCTTGCACAAACACCTACTGCAAATGTAATTCCAAGTCTGATGGTTGTAAGGTATAACAAGCTACCTATCATGCTTCTATAGAGACTTTGATCCACATTAACACCATTTTCGTCTTTAGAGAGCTTCAAGTGAGTAGTAACAAATGTTCTCTTGTGTCTCACATTCTCCATCTCAAACTTCTTCACTATATTCTTTGCATACTTACTTTGAGATATGAATATAAATTCTTCCATTAGTTTGACTTTTAGCCCAAGAAAGTAGGTTAATTAACTCACAAGACTCATCTCAAATTGAGATTGCATCTGTTTGACAAAATGTTAGACCATCTGGTCTGACATCCCACCAAAGACAATATCATCCGCATATATATGAGAATCATGATCTTGCCATCCATATCTTTAACAAACAAGGTCTTATCTATTTCTCCTTTTCTGTAGCCATTGCTGACCAGGAATTCTATTAGCCTTTCATACCAAGCCCCAAGGTCTTTCTTTAGGCCATAAAGAGCCTTCTTCAGTTTGTACACATGATTTGGAAAAGTGGGATCAACAAGCCCTTTTGGCTGTTCAACATACACCTCTTCTTGTAAGAACCCATTCAAGAAGACACTTTTCACATCCATCTAAAACAACTTGAATCTTAGCAAACTTGCAACTCCTAGTAATAGTCTTATGGATTCAAGACGAGAAACTGGAGCAAAGGTCTCAAAAATTAATACCCTCAATTTGAGTGTAGCATTGAGCCACAATTCTGGCCTTGTTTCTGGTAACCACTCCATTTTCATCATATTTATTCTTATAAACCCACTTTGTGCCAATGATATTTGTTCCCTCAGGTATAGGAACCCGTTAGTTCCATGGTTTTAGGATTAGCAGCAATTTTGCTAAAACATAGTTCACAGAAAGATGTTGGGAGAAATGTCCTAACTTGTTTGAAGACAAATGTTCTGATAGATGTTGTGACATGTTGCACAAGAACATTAGTACAAGATGTAGCTTTTTTCTTGACATATTTGATTTGATTCTGTGAGATTTATTTTTGATATATCTCACTTTTTTCGTGGGTCAAGAAGATTTAATATGGAAAATTTGATTTGATCTCCAATTGTTCATAAGTTTCTAAAATTGGATGTTAAGACAATTTAGGAAACTTGATGATTTGTTCCAAGAATTAAAGAGATTTTTCTGCATAATTGATGCAGCCCTCAGCATGTGGGTCAAGCAATATCTGGGTGAAGATTTCGAAGCCCATGGGCTGCTAGGGAGTATATAAAGAGAAACCTAGACCTAATGTTTGGACGGATTTTCACTTTTGTAAAAATAAGGGGAAGTTTTAGAGTCTTAGGTTTTGAGAGTCTCTTTAGTGTGACTTTGTAAGTCACCCATGTATCTTTTGATACATTGAGGTAGACTAATTGTATGTTTTTTATTGTTCACCCTTAAGCTTCTAAGCACGAGTGTATCATTCTTAGTTTGAAGCTTTTAAGAAAAACTAAGTATTTTTTATTGGAAGTGTAATCTTCTGTTTTGGGTTGTTGAGGTATTGTCATTGGTTTGTGACTATTAGGAATTGAGAGGGGGATCTCATATCTAGAGGGTTTCTAGGTAGAAGTTGCACAAGGTACTAATTAGGCGAGAAGTTATAAAAGGGGGAGTTTAGCTTTGAACTAATGCTATCATAATGAATTTCCTTCCTGGCTTGGATGCCCCCGAATGTAGGTGATGTTGTACTAAATTGGGTTAACAAATGACTGTGTTATTTATCTTCCTACAATTTATTTTCAGTTTGAGTTATTTATTCTGTCAGATAGAAGATGTTGTAACATCTTCCTTAACATTATGTGCTGATGTGAGGACATCAGTTTTCACATGTGTTAGAGTGCCAAAATTTCAGAACCAAATCCCAAACTTCATTCCTCTTGAACTGCTCCAGTTCTTCTTGCATGGCATTAATCATAAATTCATCAATTAGAGCCTCTTTCACATTTTTTTAATTTAATCTTAGATACAAAACAAGCATTGGATACCACCTCCCTTGATCTAATAATAATCCCTTAATTAGGATTTCATATTGCGAGTTCCTTGGTGTTGCGGTGGAAATAGGATCACAAACTATTAATGAGTTTGAATCACAATTCAGTTCAAAACCGCTCTTTGATTTATCCGAAGGAAAAGGTCAAAAGAGGGAAAACCTATTTTGCATCGTAAACAGAATGCGGGGAAAGATCTAGGGTTCGGGGGTTGGTTAAATTTAGGGAAGGTATTAGCACCCTAAACTTCTGTAGTACTCTACAGGAACCTTTTGTTCAAATGTTTACTATCTGCTTTATTTATTTGCTTAAGGTATATGTACAAGGGATTAAAATGAGAAAAAAGACCTAAGGGGTTAATTCTAAGTTTACTCGGCAAGACATCGCATCTTGTGCCTACGTATCCTTACGGGAGTGGAATCAGAGTAATCGTAGTTCCCCTCAAAAGGGAGGTTAGAGACTTCTTGACTGTGGTCAAGGTCTCAAGGGGAATAAACGCATCTTAAGGACACGCTTACGTGGAGTGTAGAAACTCCAAATCTCTACGTTGAATTGTTAAGTTATAATTAGGGTTAGGTTAGGGATTCCACGGCGGGAAACCCTAAAATGAGCGCGGCGGCTCTTTGACCTAAAGCTAGGGGTAAAGTTGTAATCTTGTCTGCGGCGAGACATTTGTGAGAATTAGGGTTTGCAAGAGTTGTAAGGGTTTGAAGTTGAGGACTATTGGCGCGGCGACCAAAAGCTAGACCTAACCTTCGGATTTGTGTAGTGTGACAGAATAATTGGTGGAAGCGTGAGAAACTAATCATACGAGCAGGGAAATAATGACAGAAATTAAAACCATACATGCAGAAATTTAAAGGCAGAAATTAGAACGCGATTGTTAGGGTTCGCGAGATTACAACCAGGAAGCAGTTACAATAATGATGAAATTTAAATAAACCAACCACGCAATAGTAGTAAACATGAGCTGCAAATGATGAACACCGTTAGTAAACAAAGTTAGACGGTAATGGGACGGGTCAGGAGAAAAAGTGCAATATTTGAGATTTTGTTGTTTTTTAAATGAATTTGTAAAAAGTAAAGAATAATGTTAATTGAAAAATATTTTAAATTAAAAAAAATTTTCACTTATATTGAGAAAAAGTTTTAAGAAAAGGATTTTAAGTTATTTATGGAAAAAAGGTTTTTTTATTTTTATTATATGAAAAAGGTTTTCTTTTACTTATTTTTAAAAAAATCAATTTTAATATTTGATAAAAATTTTAAAAATCAAACCACTAATTAAAGAAATGGAAAAAAAGAAAAATAAAAGGTTTTTTTTTTAAAAAAAACAATTTAAATATAAAAATAAAAGGGTTTTTAAAAACAAATTTTTAAAAAACAAAAAAAATAAAAGGGGTTGGGCCGGTAATCACTTCCGGACCCAACCCGGCTCATCAAACAGATGGCCACAAAGGGGAATTGGTTCTAGGGTTTGAAACCCTGTTATCACATTCGCGGCGCCGTTTCGGTACTTTCTCCTTCATCTCTCTCGGTTGCTTCCGTCTCTCGTCGTTTTGCTGCGATCCTCTCTTCGTTTTGCATGTTTCGTTCTTCTCATTCACTTTCCTCTTCTCATAACATGCTGAAAAAAAACAAAACAAAGAAACTCAGCAGAGAATAATGTCCCTGCGATGGCTTACGTTTGCGATGATGATCCGCGTTAAAGGGCCTATGATGGAAACTGAGGCCGGCTGCTGATTGCCCGCCGTTGATGAATGGTGAAGGCGGTCTTGCTCGCGGTTGATTGGTTTCGATCTCTCTCCCTCTCGCGGTCGCTAGGGTTTGGTGTTCTTTGCCGTTTTCGTCTCCCCTTTCTCTCTCGCGGCTACCAGGGTTTCTATTCGAGGTGATGTTGTTCTTATATATTCTCCTCTCTCGATTTTGAATGGGCCTTTGGATTTAATTTTCTGATATTATTTACCCTTTTGATTTGATCTCAAAACCTTCCATTTTCGGAAGTGATTTGCACAAAATGATATGATATTCTGATTGAGATCCTTTGACTGAGCCCGTTTTGGATTGATTTTTGCTTGATCATTTTTCTGATAAGATTCGGATTCCTGATTTCCTTTTTTAGGATTTGATTGGTTTGCTTTTCAGATACTGATTGGATTCATTCTGATACTGATTGGATCTTCTTTTCCTTTTTGATACAGATTTTGTTTTGTGGTTGATCAGAACACGTTCCTTGATTGAATTATGGATTCATTTGGATATCCTTTTCAGATGTTGATTCAAATTCGTTTTGGATATCCATCACGACTTTTGGCTTTTTCACTTCGAACTAACTTTTCCTCTTCTTTTTTCAGTGAACTAATGCTGAGGCTTTGGTCGAGTCAGAGTTGCCGAGGAGGGTACGTGGTGATGATGACTTTAGGGTCTGAACCTTCGGAACTACGCCTTGCTGTTTCTGTCGCGAGACTGCAACATTCGGTAAAACAATTTGCGACTTATCTTAGAGCTGTGAACTTAGGGCAATGATGCTTTGACTGAGCCCACGTCCTTTTCATGCGCGCCTCGAGCTTGACTGGTATGATCCAAGCTTTGGATCTTAACCTAGGTTTGATGTTTTACTGAACTTCCATGTTTCTGATCTTTCTGCTGAACTTGCTTTCTGAATTGATGTTGCCTGCTTGTTTGATCTAGTGTTTGATGCAGTTTGGTTTGTATTTTATTTTTCTGTTCTGTTGGAACTTGACTTTCATGGACTCACTTATGATTATCCCAATTGATGTTGTCATGAGCCATTCGGTCCCTTGATGCTGATACGGATTTTTACCGATAGGACTCAGGGTTTTTTCAGAACAGATACTGGTTCTTCTTGAACTAACACTCGATTCCTCTTGAACTGATATCTGTTTTTCTGATGCAGCTTGGTTCTTGTCATTGTTTCAGGGCTAGGATATTTGGATTTGTGAACTGATTTTCTGATGGATGTTGTCGTCAGCTGCGAATTTCATTTCCTGATGACATTGGGCCGTGATGTTTCTAAACTGAGCCTACCTGATGGCTGACTCTGATTGCTTCTGTTTGTGCACTTTCAGTTTGAATTTCCAATTACCTGTGGCTGTTTTGTTTATGCAGCTTATGAACTGTTTTGGCTTTGAGTTCTGTTATCAATTTTGTACACGACGCTATTGTGGAATTTCAGGTGTTGGAAAAACTTTGAACACAAAGTGATTCAGACCTGCCGGCATCCGGGTCCGAGTCCAAATTTACCTTTGTATCAGTTTGGAAATCCAATTGCGGCAAAAGCGCATCAGTCCCGCTTCTTTTATCTCTTTTACCTCTCGGTTGTCCCGCATGATAAGAACATATGACCACTTGATCTGACGCCAACGGCGCGGGTCAGTAACGGGGGTAGGACGCAGCCTCGGTTGTGCCACTCCCGGCACTCAGTGATGACGCTGTTCTGAGAGTGTCGAATTCACCTTTCTAACATCTTTCTATTCTGTTCTGTTTTATTTCCCTTTGTGCAGGTTAATCAGAGATTCGTGAAGAAACTCATGAAGAACACTTGGAATTCTCTAGGAATTAGGACTTTTTAGAGTAGAGATACTCCTTTGTGAATGTAATTCCTTGTAAACTCAAACAATGATTCATGAATTAGAATTCAAAGTTTATTTGAGTCACTCTTTTGTAAATTAAATACTTTATGAAATAAAAATTCAAAAAGTACTCATTTACTTCTTAAATATCTATGAACATACAAACCTGAATTTATTTATATTTATTTCTTAGTTACAAATTATAAACATTCGTGAATAAAAATCCACAAACATTTAAATTTATTTCTAATTATAAATTATAAATACTCACGAATGACATTCAAAGGTACTTAAGTTCTGGCTCATATGCTTAAGTGAATTCAACTAAATCCTCTTTGTTATGTATATCGAAAGAATGAAACTCCTCCCTGAACAAATGAACGTCCCAACATTAGATACACTCCCGGTATTTTCCAATAATAAAACGAACCAGCTTGATGCCTTGAAGGAAATCAACTTCTATGGTAGACAAATGTCCCACGTATCATGCTCTGAACGCCTCGAGGCTTAAAGACCGATTTTCTTCAGAATTAACCAAAATAGTGTAAAATGACCAAAACGCCCTTGAACTGGATTCCTGCAAAACAAATCAACACTCCATGACTGGTTAGTGATTAGTGGATGCTATGCTATACGAAATGACTGACTAAATATAAGGGTAAAATTTGGGGTATTACAGTTGCCCCTATTTAAATATCTACACCAGAGGATTTGAGTGACGGAGACTCGAGGAATCATGGTGGAGGGATTTAAATATAGATAACCGAAAATTTTGCCCTTATATGCGGCGATATGCAATGCTATGGACAAAGCGAGAACAGATTAATGCAGATGATGCCATGAGTATGATGTGATGCGTATGCTGGAATGATGAATATGACGACACAGGGACAGACGCTACAAGGAGAACACACTGGGGAAAACGACGCGCTGGGACACAGTACAACACTGGGGAATTCTAGAATGATGGTCAACTGGTGTGAATACGACCAATTGTCATTTTTAGATCTGGGATGAGATTCTCAAATGGAGATGGCACCTATGAGACGGCCTTCACTAGGGAATCTAAAAGTAAAACTGGATCATGTACGACTGCAAGATCGGTCACAGAATGCTGGAGCATTGAGCAAAGAATAACATCCAAGCTTCTGTAACCTATCCCTCGTGACAGGATCAAACGGACTTTTCGGGAATCCGTAGCAAATATACAGGGTAAAAACCGACTGTATGCCAAAATAAATGGACTTGGATAGGATCCTTAAATGGAGATGGCACCTATGAGATGACCTCCACTTGGGAATGTCTAATGATAACTGGATCTACACGGTTGCAAGATCGATTACAGAACGCTGGAGCATTGAGCAAAGAATAACATCCAAGCTTCTATAAACTATCCTTCGTGATGGGATCGGACGGACTTTTCGGAAATCCGTATCAAATATACAGGGTAAAGACCGGCTGTATGCCAAAATAAATGGACTTTAATGGGAAATACCCTGATAAGCTTCTCGAGGGAGAATTGTCACTCATCGTTGGAAGGGACTTACATGCCAAAAATGAATAAGCACTCAAATAAAGAGGCTGCTGCTTATCTGATATATAAATTTTAAGGTCGGCGCCTGGACTACGATTCTGATTCTCCTTTTACTAAAGGATAAATGAACTTCTTCATACTTCAAGATCGTGCTCTCCTGAATATGACTCCGCTCCTTCTTTTACTAAAGGGTAAATGAACTTCCTCATACTTCAAGATCGTGCTCTCCTGAATATGATTCCGCTCCTTCTTTTACTAAAGGGTAAATGAACTTCCTCATACTTCAAGATCGTGCTCTCCTGAATATGATTCCGCTCCTTCTTTTACTAAAGGGTAAATGAACTTCTTCATACTTCAAGATCGTGCTCTCCTGAATATGATTCCGCTCCTTCTTTTACTAAAGGGTAAATGAACTTCTTCATACTTCAAGATCGTGCTCTCCTGAATATGATTCCGCTCCTTCTTTTACTAAAGGGTAAATGAAATTCTTCATACTTCAAGATCGTGCTCTCCTGAATATGATTCCGCTCAAACCTCCCCGTACTTCAAGATCGTGCTCTCCTGAATACGATTTGGTTCAAACCTCCCCATACTTCAAGACGACAGGGAAAATGGAAGCCCAACTACTCAATGGAGATGGCCATTTGCTGCGAGTCATAACGAAGATAGGATTGGCTTCTCAGGCGAGAGATGTCGCTTATTTTGCAAGAGTAGCAATAATAAGCCTCTCATGTAAGAACTGCTTGTAGAGGTGATAACAGATGATGATAAGCTTCTCTGGCGAGAACTGGTGCTGATCGATGATGAGCTTCTCAGGCGAGAACAGTCGCATATCTGCTTGTGTAAGGTTGTTATATTGATAGGCTTCTCAGACGAGAACAGTTGCGTACCGATGTTGTAAGATGCAGGGTGTTATATCGATAGGCTTCTCAGGCGAGAACAGTCGCATACCGATGTTGTAAGATGTAAAGTGTTGGTGCTGATAGATTTTTCAGGCGTGAACTGGCGTGTATCTGTAAAGGATTGTGGTTGAAAGATAGTGCAAAATAAATGCACGTCCGGGTACAGTGATAAACTTCTCGGGCGAGAATGGTCGCGTATCTGTCATGGTATGGTGAAAATCTTTAGATGGTGCGAAATAAATGCACGTCCGGTTGGGCTCGTCGACCGACGATACTGAGATTCAATCTAGGATCGAGCTAGAAAGAAAAAATGGCAATCAAGACTCCATCGAGGGAATGAACTCGAAGGGTAAATATCTTATCCTGGTGAGGAAAGATAGTTGAAGTAACCGTCATCCACGAGGATCGAGCTCTGTGGGGAGACTGGAAACACATATGTATTTTATGCTTAGAGCTGACAATCTATTTGGAGAGAATGGACAAACCCAGTTACTCGGCGGTAACAACTAATGATGGCGAGACACCACGAACCTGTGAATGCTAACGCATATGTCAATGCATATGTTAATGGGAATGTATGTTAATGTCTATGTATGTTAATGTCTATGTATGCAAGATGTTATGAAATGAGTATGCAATGAGTATGTGTATGAAATAGGCATGTGATGCTTATGCCCCTGCGTATGCTGACGAAACAGACTAGAGACGGGATGAGAGATGAAATAGACATCTCGACGGAGGTACCCTGCGTTCTCTGCAACCAATACGTCAATCATGGAAAAAATGGTAGGACCACATCTGGTTTCAGAATTCTGACTTCTCTGGGGAGAAGATAATCTGCTTGGGTGTACAGTATCATGTCCTCACATGGGGAGAAGAAAACCCGAGGGACACTTTCGAGTTACCCAAGGAAAAGTTGCCAGCTTATAGTCTCGCTGGGGACTGTGACGAGGCAATAGTTTAGGTGCCTGTTGCAACACTGAGATTTACTGGGGAATGAAGGCCGCCGTGAGTAAAATCCATCGGGTGCATGAAGAAAGCTGTGAAACCACATGGTTTTGATCTTGAAGGACCTTATAGTAGTCGCCATTTGTTTCCCTTTTTTTTAAAAACACAGTGCCCCAGGATACTTGTGTTGTGAAGTAGGGTCATCTCAAGAGGATTTTATAGAGAACACGGAGTCTGGTTTCCCCACTGTTTTCAAACTCTTTGAGAGATTCGTCAGGTCTCGACGTAACTGGCACAATATTAATCGTGTTACGACGAAATCTTTGAGAAATAGCTCTTAAGAACGTCAGCCTCGCGTTGGTAAGCGAATTGGGAAACTGCCTGCCCCTGTTTAGCAGGATCTTCAAGTTCCACGGGTTATGTCCATATGTAGATCTCTAAGATATCAAGCAAAGTCGTCATGCCTGAAATGCCTATCCTGAGCTTGTCAATGTACACATATATTTGTCTTGAATTTTTGTTTTAAAAAAAATATCGCAATAACTTGTGACCGAAATCACTAGTCAGGATATAAATTTTAATTATAATGCCAACATGAATTTTTTCTGAGCATAGCTCGTAGGAGTCAGGAAACGTGATCTTGTCGAGTATGCTTTCAACCGAAGTCCTACTTCAATTAGGTCTTTTAAAGGTTGTATTGTGGCTCGGTTCACGGTTTAAGAAACAAAGGATATAGGCTCAAAGTTATATTTGTACCCACCCCTTCTTCGTGATGCTCTCCAATCCTAATTCAGTTAATCGGATACGAACGCTCATCTCTCAAGCAGATTTTCCATGGTCGAGAACTTATCAAAGCTTTGGACATGGCAGTCACTCACCTATTTCTAATGGCAATTGGTCACACGACTTCGTTCTTTAATAAGGATCCTAGAAAAAACTACTGGTTTGTCTTTATTCCCTAACTTTTGCCTGGACAACGTCATTTGATATGACTTTGGAGTCCAGCGGGATGCCCCAGTTTTGCCTAAGTCTCCTTCATAGGTTTTGACTTAGCGGGCTCTTATTTTTTGAATATTCTTTTATGCACAAGTCGTGTAAATCTTTTGAAAGGCTCGTGACTGCCCCACTCCTTAGGTGACCGAGGGATAGTCATTGTATTGGACTTCTTAAGATGCTAAGGATAAATTCTCGAAGGTTTGCTCTTCCCTTGAGGGTCTAAGTGCTCGATCGGTTTAACTGAAACCTACCCTGCCCCAGGTTAAGATGAGGGTTCTAAAAAAAAACTCCTACTTCAAGGCTCAAAAGAGGTTAACGAGGGATTAACATCCTTATATCTCCAGTGTTTGGGATTTGAAACAATGCCCTACATCATCAGCGGGTTTCAATCGAAAGCATACGACAAGAAATCTGCCGTTTTGGGTTCGTCATCCTCCTCCCAATTCTCCATCAGAACAAGAGATCGGGTAAAGTTGGCATTATAATTTATGAAAAAATATATTTTGAATGAGTGAAACGAATGGACTTATTCAAGACAAACATATGCGTTGCATTAATTAATCAAAGATAAACAAGTTCGAGCATGCTAAATATGCTTAATCAAAGAGAAATACATATAAATAAACAAATGAACTGTCGGAAAAATCCTTCTAAATGTTTATGAAATCTTGCATTCAAGAGTAACAGTTTCCTTTGGCGGAGCCTCAATGGAAAGGACGTCTAGTTTATGGTCACTCCGAGTCGTCATGGCTTGCCCCAGTTATGCTGGTCACATCTTCAACAGTTTTCAGTCGTTGCTTCAAAATAACTTTCCCAGATTCTTTGTTGATCCCGGTCATATCATCTTGAGGGTTACTGAAATGAAGCGAGCTAGGCCTTTGAATAATTACTGGATTCGGCTGATTTGCCACAGGAATAGCACGCTTTGCAGAATTCGAACTCGACAAGTGAGGGACCTCGAGAGGAGTCTCGATCTTCATCTGAGCATCGCTAAAAGACACCTTCTTCATTTCTAGCAAATTTCTGACAACTTTCTTAAGAGCATAGCAATTCTCTAGATCATGGTCGGGCGCACCCTCATGAAATAAACAATGAGCGGCAGCGTTGTAACCTGCAGGTAATGGATTAGGAGGAGGACCCAAAGCACGGGTGGTAATCAGACCCTGTTGTACCAAATGGGGGTATAACTCAGTGAAAGCCATCGGAATCGGAGGACAAGGCTTATACTGACTCTTACGGGGATAAGGAACCTGATCCTGTGATTGCTGGTGAACAGGAGCGTTGGGCACTCGTTGACTGTTGACAGGCACTTGCATAGGCGGATAACCGAAAGGTTGTTGATAAACCGGTGCTTGATATACCGGAGCTGACTGCACAGGCTGGTATGTAGGAAACTGCTGATTGAAAGGAGGTGCAACAGTAGCTACATAGGGTTGTTGGACATATGGAAACGGATAACCTTGAACATAATTCTGCTGATGTTGCCAAGGTTGAGGGGTAGCTGTTTTGCGGTTCCTCGAACGTGTAGGTCCTTTACCATGGTCGGAGTTAGGAGTTTTGCACTTTGGAGGGGTAGCTCGTCGAACTGGTTGAGCACTAGGAGGTACCAAACTGGATTGAAGACCATGAGGAGGTACATTCTCGACAGTAACAGCTGGTTGAGATTCCATAACGGTATTAGTAGTTTCAAAAACAACGGTAGACTGAGCATCCACCTTCACACTAAGAGCTCGTAACATCTCCAAAATTTGCCCTACACTTCCTCGAAGATCTTCGAGTTCATGGCTGACACGGTTGATCTCTTGGTTTTGATCTTCCATCCTTTTGAAGGGTCGTATTTGATGCAGAGAACTCAGGGTGACAAAACTGGAAGGCGAGAGAACCGAACATGAGAAAACGGGAGACACATGCAATGCAAAAGTATGATGCTAAAATGCGAATGCAAATGAAGATTTCATGGAATTCAAATATTTACGAATATTGCGGAATACCAAGGAAACTTTTAATTCATTGAAGACAAATAATATTCTTGCAACCAAAACAACTAAATAAAAGCCTAGAAAATCCTAGAGAAGCATCTTCACAACTTCAGTGAGCAGACGGAGATCCGGAGGAAAATAAATATTCGTAGAGCCTTCTCTTCTTGTAGGATTGTATCTCATCATTCTTCGACTGACTCTGCTCTTGAAGTTCTTCGTACTTGCTGACCATCACATGGTATTTGTTCTTCCATGATTCTGCTTCGCATTGTGATTTCTTCAAAGTGATCTTCAAAGTCTCAGCTTCGGTCATGAAATACTGGACAGGTTCCTCTCTTTGAGGTGAAGGATCCTGGCGAGAGTAGGGCATCTTCAACTCAATAGCTCTTCCTCGGACCCATTGAAGGTATGGTTCCATGGACACACAATTAGGTCTGCCCAAACTTTCTTTGTCTTTCCTATGCAGATGATTCCAAGAAGATAGAATCTGATCTTGAAGCTTTTTGTTGTCTTTGAAAAAGATTTTCTCCATATGAACACCTTTAGGCGGTTCTTTCAAGGGACATCCCAACTGTCGGCGAGCTAGGACTGGATTGTAGCTGATTCCTCCATTGAAACTGAGCAAAGGCACATTGCTGAAGTTTCCACAACTATCAATGATCGATATCCCATCGTACATGTGATTATACCAATCAATATCAGAGTGAGTTAAAGCCATAACTTTTTGCGACCAACGTTCTTGATTAGATCTCCAGAACGGACCGGACTTGGGTAAGTGAGAAATAAACCACTTGTATAGTAATGGCACACAACATGTAATCATTCCTCCACCATGAAAGTTTCGGAGATGTACTGAATGATAAGTATTGCCCAATAGCGTTGGAACTGGATTTCTTCTCATGAAGGTCTTGATTGCATTAAGGTCCACAAACCCCTCAAAACTAGGAAAAAGCAGCAACCCATAAATGAGCAAAGCAAATATTGTCTCGAAGGCAAACATGTCTTTATGATTGGCATAAAATTGGGCTTTCTTAATTAAGAAGTCCCTGAGAAAACCGGAGGTCCCCCCTTTGGCGATCATATTGTTTTTGACATCGGATATCCTCAGACAAACGGCTTTAGCAATATCTCGTTCTTTAGGGTCTTCCTCCAAGAACGGGAATGGAGACTTATCCAAGATAGGTAATCCCACCAACTGAGAGTACTCTTCTAGGGTAGGTAAAAGCTGATAATCTAGAAAGGTGAAGCAGTGATAATCTGGATCATAAAATTGTAGCAAAGTCGCAAGAAGTCCTTCGTTCACTTGAATCTTCAACAAAGACAATAGCCTTCCATATCTGTCTTGGAACTTTTCTTGATCTTGAACCAAACCTCTTAGCTTCTCTAGGACTCCCAAATTAAAACCCTTAAAAGTAAATTTCAAAGTATGCCTTCTAGAGTGATCCATGGTATCTGCAATGTTCATAAATAAAGTTTGAATTCCATGAAGTCTTAATGCAATATGATGCTTTATGGATGCAATGCATGAAAACACACAAAGTCCTAGGTTAAAGGAACGTGAGCGGAATTAAGGTCTACCCATCCCCAAAAGGAGTGTGCTATAGGTTAATTGTACCTGCAGAACAAGGTTCTAAAAAGTGCCCAAAGTCATCAGCCCATCTTTCGGATATTATCGACCTTCTGATTGACTCGGGGGTTAATAATATTCTCAAGAGAACCTCTTTTGAGTGTAGTATCGTGTAGCAACCGTTGTAGGATTACTCCCACATAGCTCCCGCACTACGTCCTAAATAAGGCCAAGGTGGTGTTAAGGTACTACGGTCCTCAATATCACAGACTCCAATCGACCATGGAAAAAGTTTTCACGATTATACTCGATCAACCGAACCATTTTCGAAAAGGTCTCAACTGAGCGGTGATTCTCGAATCAGCTTGGTCGGGATTCAACTCCCTATAAGCCTCATCGAATATATCCTCATCCTATAATAATGTCACTAGTCCGGGCGTAGGACTTATCTCACAACACAAGGAACAACCCCAAACCAGGACACAAGTATATACATGCAAAATAACAAAACAAGTGGCAATAAATATGAACAAATTAGGGATAACCCTCAAGAATTATTATACATTCCCCAGTGAAGTCGCCATTTTCTGTTGCGGTGGAAATAGGATCACAAACTATTAATGAGTTTGAATCACAATTCAGTTCACAACCGCTCTTTGATTTATCCGAAGGAAAAGGTCAAAAGAGGGAAAACCTATTTTGCATCGTAAACACAATGCGGGGAAAGATCTAGGGTTCGGGGGTTGGTTAAATTTAGAGAAGGTATTAGCACCCTAAACTTCTGTAGTACACTACAGGAACCTTTTGTTCAAATGTTTACTATCTGCTTTATTTATTTGCTTAAGGTATATGTACAAGGGATTAAAATGAGAAAAAAGACCTAAGGGGTTAATTCTAAGTTTACTCGGCAAGACATCACATCTTGTGCCTACGTATCCTTACAGGAGTGGAATCAGAGTAATCGTAGTTCCCCTCAAAAGGGAGGTTAGAGACTTCTTGACTGTGGTCAAGGTCTCAAGGGGAATAAACGCATCTTAAGGACACGCTTACGTGGAGTGTAGAAACTCCAAATCTCTACGTTGAATTGTTAAGTTAAAATTAGGGTTAGGTTAGGGGTTCCACGGCGGAAAACCCTAAAATGAGCGCGGAGGCTCTTTGACCTAAAGCTAGGGGTAAAGTTGTAATCTTGTCTGCGGCGAGACATTTGTGAGAATTAGGGTTTGCAAGAGTTGTAAGGGTTTGAAGTTGAGGACTATTGGCGCGGCGACCAAAAGCTAGACCTAACCTTCGGATGTGTGTAGTGTGACAGAATAATTGGTGGAAGCGTGAGAAACTAATCATACGAGCAGGGAAATAATGATAGAAATTAAAACCATACATGCAGAAATTTACAGGCAGAAATTAGAACGCGATTGTTAGGGTTCGTGAGATTACAACCGGGAAGCAGTTACAATAATGATGAAATTTAAATAAACCAACCGCGCAATAGTAGTAAACATGAGCTGCAAATGATGAACACCGTTAGTAAACAAAGTTAGACGGTAATGGGACGGGTCAGGAGAAAAAGTGCAATATTTGAGATTTTGTTGTTTTTTAAATGAATTTGTAAAAAGGAAAGAATAATGTTAATTGAAAAATATTTTAAACTAAAAAAAGTTTTCACTTATATTGAGAAAAAGTTTTAAGAAAAGGATTTTAAGTTATTTATGGAAAAAAGGTTTTTTTATTTTTATTATATGAAAAAGGTTTTCTTTTACTTATTTTTAAAAAAAATCAATTTTAATATTTGATAAAAATTTTAAAAATCAAACCACTAATTAAAGAAATGGAAAAAAAAGAAAAATAAAAGGTTTTTTTAAAAAAAACAATTTAAATATAAAAATAAAAGGGTTTTTAAAAACAAATTTTTAAAAAACAAAAAAAATAAAAGGGGTTGGGCCGGTAATCACTTCCGGACCCAACCCGGCTCATCAAACAGATGGCCACAAAGGGGAATTGGTTCTAGGGTTTGAAACCCTGTTATCACATTCGCGGCGCCGTTTCGGTACTTTCTCCTTCATCTCTCTTGGTTGCTTCCGTCTCTCGTCGTTTTGCTGCGATCCTCTCTTAGTTTTGCATGTTTCGTTCTTCTCATTCACTTTCCTCTTCTCATAACATGCTGAAAAAAACAAAACAAAGAAACTCAGCAAAGAATAATGTCCCTGCGATGGCTTACGTTTGCGATGATGATCCGCGTTAAAGGGCCTATGATGGAAACTGAGGCCGGCTGCTGATTGCCCGCCGTTGATGAATGGTGAAGGCAGTCTTGCTCGCGGTTGATTGGTCTCAATCTCTCTCCCTCTCGCGGTCGCTAGGGTTTGGTGTTCTTTGCCGTTTTCGTCTCCCCTTTCTCTCTCGCGGCTACCAGGGTTTCTATTCGAGGTGATGTTGTTCTTATATATTCTCCTCTCTCGATTTTGAATGGGCCTTTGGATTTAATTTTCTGATATTATTTACCCTTTTGATTTGATCTCAAAACCTTCCGTTTTCGGAAGTGATTTGCACAAAATGATATGATATTCTGATTGAGATCCTTTGACTGAGCCCGTTTTGGATTGATTTTTGCTTGATCATTTTTCTGATAAGATTCAGATTCCTGATTTCCTTTTTTAGGATTTGATTAGTTTGCTTTTCAGATACTGATTGGATTCATTCTGATACTGATTGGATCTTCTTTTCCTTTTTGATACAGATTTTGTTTTGTGGTTGATCAGAACACGTTCCTTGATTGAATTATGGATTCATTTGGATATCCTTTTCAGATGTTGATTCAAATTCGTTTTGGATATCCATCACGACTTTTGGCTTTTTCACTTCGAACTAACTTTTCCTCTTCTTTTTTCAGTGAACTAATGCTGAGGCTTTGGTCGAGTCAGAGTTGCCGAGGAGGGTACGTGGTGATGATGACTTTAGGGTCTGAACCTTCGGAACTACGCCTTGCTGTTTCTGTCGCAAGACTGCAACATTCGGTAAAACAATTTGCGACTTATCTTAGAGCTGTGAACTTAGGGCAATGATGCTTTGACTGAGCCCACGTCCTTTTCATGCGCGCCTCGAGCTTGACTGGTATGATCTAAGCTTTGGATCTTAACCTAGGTTTGATGTTTTACTGAACTGCCATGTTTCTGATCTTTCTGCTGAACTTGCTTTCTGAATTGATGCTGCCTGCTTGTTTGATCTAGTGTTTGATGCAGTTTGGTTTGTATTTTATTTTTCTGTTCTGTTGGAACTTGACTTTCATGGACTCACTTATGATTATCCCAATTGATGTTGTCATGAGCCATTCGGTCCCTTGATGCTGATACGGATTTTTACCGATAGGACTCGGGGTTTTTTCAGAACAGATACTGGTTCTTCTTGAACTAACACTCGATTCCTCTTGAACTGATATCTGTTTTTCTGATGCAGCTTGGTTCTTGTCATTGTTTCAGGGCTGGGATATTTGGATTTGTGAACTGATTTTCTGATGGATGTTGTCGTCAGCTGCGAATTTCATTTCCTGATGACATTGGGCCGTGATGTTTCTAAACTGAGCCTACCTGATGGCTGACTCTGATTGCTTCTGTTTGTGCACTTTCAGTTTGAATTTCCAATTACCTGTGGCTGTTTTGTTTATGCAGCTTATGAACTGTTTTGGCTTTGAGTTCTGTTATCAATTTTGTACATGACGCTATTGTGGAATTTCAGGTGTTGGAAAAACTTTGAACACAAAGTGATTCAGACCTGCCGGCATCCGGGTCCGAGTCCAAATTTACCTTTGTATCAGTTTGGAAATCCAATTGCGGCAAAAGCGCATCAGTCCCGCTTCTTTTATCTCTTTTACCTCTCGGTTGTCCCGCATGATAAGAACAGATGACCACTTGATCTGACGCCAACGGCGCGGGTCAGTAACGGGGGTAGGACGCAGCCTCGGTTGTGCCACTCCCGGCACTCAGTGATGACGCTGTTCTGAGAGTGTCGAATTCACCTTTCTAACATCTTTCTATTCTGTTCTGTTTTATTTCCCTTTGTGCAGGTTAATCAGAGATTCGTGAAGAAACTCATGAAGAACACTTGGAATTCTCTAGGAATTAGGACTTTTTAGAGTAGAGATACTCCTTTGTGAATGTAATTCCTTGTAAACTCAAACAATGATTCATGAATTAGAATTCAAAGTTTATTTGAGTCACTCTTTTGTAAATTAAATACTTTATGAAATAAAAATTCAAAAAGTACTAATTTACTTCTTAAATATCTATGAACATACAAACCTGAATTTATTTATATTTATTTCTTAGTTACAAATTATAAACATTCGTGAATAAAAATCCACAAACATTTAAATTTATTTCTAATTATAAATTATAAATACTCACGAATGACATTCAAAGGTACTTAAGTTCTGGCTCATATGCTTAAGTGAATTCAACTAAATCCTCTTTGTTATGTATATCGAAAGAACGAAACTCCTCCCTGAACAAATGAACGTCCCAACATTAGATACACTCCCGGTATTTTCCAATAATAAAACGAACCAGCTTGATGCCTTGAAGGAAATCAACTTCTATGGTAGACAAATGTCCCACGTATCATGCTCTGAACGCCTCGAGGCTTAAAGACCGATTTTCTTCAGAATTAACCAAAATAGTGTAAAATGACCAAAACGCCCTTGAACTGGATTCCTGCAAAACAAATCAACACTCCATGACTGGTTAGTGATTAGTGGATGCTATGCTATGCGAAATGACTGACTAAATATAAGGGTAAAATTTGGGGTATTACACTTGGGATGATTCTTCTGAGTTTTGATAGAGGGCCCTTTATTTTCCTAATTTCCATCATCCTCCATAGCAGCAGGTTCATTGTTGTTGTTATTCTCATCACCATTATCTGCAGTGGCAGTCACCTGTGGTGATGTTTCAACATCATCTTTGACATATGCTTGCTTCTATATAGTTGAGTCATCTATAATAACATTAATAGACTCCATCATTACCTTGGTTCTAGTGTTGAACACTCTATAGACTTTGCTGTTTGTGGAGTAGCCCAAGAATATCCCTTCATCACTTTTGGGATCCATCTTCCTCATTTGATCACGATCAGCCAAAATATAACACTTGCTCCCAAAAACATGGAAGTACTTGACAATAGGCTTTCTTCCCTTCCACAATTCATAAAGAGTAGTTGAGGTACCAGTTCTCAAGGTAACCCTATTATGAATATAGCATGCAATATTTATTGCTTCATCCCAAAAACGATAAGGCAGATGTTTATCATGAAGCATGACTCTAGCAGACTCTTGAAGAATTTTATTTTTTCGTTCAACCACTCCATGTTGCTGAGGAGTGATGGGATAAGAAAATTCATGGCTAATACCTTCTGAAGAACATAAATCAACAAACTTTTTATTCTCAAACTCTTTTCCATGATCACTTCTAATTCTTACAATTTTTCTTTCCTTTTCTCTTTGAAGTCTTTGACATAATTCCTTAAAAACATCAAACACATCTGAATTTTCTTTGATAAAGTGCACCCAGGTGAATCTCGAGAAATCATCAACCACTACATAGGCATACCTGTCGCTACCGCGAAAATAAGGTGCCGGCAAAACAGAAGAGTCACCACCTTTCGTTATTTATCCCTCAGAACGGGAAAGGGAACGATCGGAAAAACCTGACGAAAAGGTATAAGATAAGGTCATCACAACCATTATCTGGATTCGGGAGTCGGTTACGCAAGGGGAAGGTATTAACACCCCTCACGTCCATCGTACTCGATGGGATCCACGCTTGTTGTGTTTATCTGACGGGTTGGTTTTACTATATACCTATCAAGGCTGGTCTGAAAAGAAAAGAAAATGACTCGGCAAAGCGTCGCACTTTATGCCTATGTATTCTCATCAGAGAATGAGAAATCAGAGTCAACGTAGTTCGACTAACTACGGGTAAACGGATGGGGGAAGGTGGCTCGCCAATACGTCAGTATTGTACCTACGTACTCTCAACAGGTATGACAAATCAGAGCTTACGTAGTTCGGGATAATATGGATTACAAGAATTCAGATTCATCTGTTTTTTCGAGTAGGGTTAACAGACAGTTCCAGCAGTTTGGTGTACGCAGCTCGACCCTTAGAGACTTAGGCGTTACCGTTTGCGGTAGAACTGAGAGTTAACGACACTCTTTTCTTCAGAAAAGCTTCCTTTGAATTATGGGCCCACGAGGCAAAAAGGTTTGAAGTTTGTTTTCTGTCTTTTACGGAAGAACTGTTTTTTATGGGTGTTTGCAACCAATATTTCACTAGAGACTATGACCTGAGAGTGAATGCGTCGCATGTCACCCAAAGGGTGCCATACTAAACATCCAAGCTGTTGAAAAGAAACTCTCCAACAACCCTTTCTTAAGTGGCTTAAGGCTCGTAACGTACGACGTCAGTTAACCTTTATTACTGTATTTTAATTTGTTCTGAGATGAGAAGAGAACGAACAGGCTCAACTAAGGGGAGACTATCAAGTCCTAACAGTTGTCATGCCAAGGATTCATCCTAGGGTTGAGGTTTGAAACAGGGAACTCCTAGAAGTTATCATGCATAGGTTTCAACCTAAAGTTCTAATAATCACTTCCTTATCAAAGGAAGTGAGATTCCTGGGGGATCATGTCAATGATACAGAAACAGATAAAGCATAAGCTTAACAGTAAACAACTGTAAATAAAATGCATGCAATGCAAGTGAGGGAGGAAATATGTGTGGGGCAGGAGCCTCCACAAGCTCATCTCAACCTCAAGCCAAGTATGAATAATTGCAAAGATAAAGGAATGCAACAATAGCAAGTCACACCAGCAACAGTCAAACAGAAAGAGTAGCGGACAAAATAGCTCAACAGCAAAGCAGGTAAACAGCAAAGCATCCAAGCAGTTGCAAGCAAACTTCTAACAGCAACAATCCAACAGTATGTAGTTTGTGTTGATACCCACGCTAGCTTCATGGGAGAACTCCATCTTCAAGCTTCAATCTTCAATAGGCTCCACCAAGAGAGAAGAGAGTAAACATCAAGAATATTGGTTGATGATGGGAAGCCTGATGAAAACCAAGGGAATTCATCAGGACACTCAACCATTCATCAGAGAAATGCATCCTCAAAAGTTCTACTCATTATGACATGCCATACATCCCTCCAAAGGAGAGATGGGCTTTCACATGAGGACTTTGAATCATAGGATGGGAGTGACATGCACACAAAGCAAGCCATGTTTGTTTGAAGAAAGAAAACAATCTCTAAGGCTCTTCCTAAACCCTAATGAGGTATCTATTTACTTACCACTCTATCAAGAAGGAATACACTACTTATAATCATCTAGTGGCCAATTACAAGGTTAACATATGAAGTTCTCTAAGTTAGAATCACCTAAGTTGAAGTTAATTTGTAAAATGGGGAACTAATTGAAAATCATTTCTAAAAATTCTAAGAAAAATATCATATTATCCTACATGTATCAACATGCTATAGTCCAAAAACAAGGGTTTAAACCTAAGTCAAAAGGCTCAAATTAAATCTAAAGTTTCAAGGGTACACCAAAGGAATTCAATCATGAACGCTCCTAAGAAACTATCCTAAAACCTTATTTAAAATCATCTAAAAATCAAGATAAAAATCAAACAACATCACCAACCTGTATATAACCAGCCTGTAAAATCTCAAGATCAAACTCATAAATATGAGTGAGAAATAAAATGGACAAAATCAGCACACAATTATTCCACCATTAGAAACATATTAAACTAGAAAATATGCAATAAAATGGAAAATGCATGGAAAATTAAAATAAAAAGCATGATAAAATCCTAAACATCTCAGTTTATATCTAAAAATTTTTCCAGAATTTATTATCAACATTTACTATATTTTTATGAATTAATTTTCACAATCAATTAAAACAAAAATTAAAAGAAAAGAAATTAGAAGAAATAACTGGGAGGGTGTAATCAGCAGGAAAACAAGGTTTAATTCTCGCCTGGGCCCAAGAATGGGGGTGTGGAAAGCACCTGGGCACTGGGCCCATTTGAGGTTTGAACTCAGCAAAACAAATTCTAAATGAAACACGCCCAGGGGGTGCATTAAGTGAGGATTCCAAATGTTAATTCCTGTTGGGCCTAATAGGGGGTGTTGATAGCGCACAAGCCAAAGCCCAACGTCACAAATTCACTAAGTTCAGTTTTCACAAAATTAACAAAAGGGAACACGCGAAAATTCGAACTCACGTACTCCAGGTTCATGCAGCGCGTTGAATGGCTTGGGATATTCACTAATTGAAACGACGGTGTTTTAGGGGAAGGGGTACGTGGCGTAAGCTGGAGCGCAAGATTGAGTGACTTAGTCCTATTTTCTGCTCGATCGGACGGTGCTCCACTCGTCTTCTCCAATTCAAAATTGTGCAGGGGAGGGAATGCAGAATCCGGCCATGACCGGCCGGAGCTTCACCGGAAAAGTTCATCACCTCCTATCTCTCTCAATACTCCACCATTTCACTCGATTCTTGAACCAAAGTTGTGTGAAATTTCACGAGGATTTCAACTATACTAATGAATCACGCTAAAACCTCAAGAATCAAGAAATCTAAATCTCAACCGAAAACGGATCCATTCCTATTTTGTCACTAAACCTCAATTTTTCTGTCTAGAAATCATCTATACCTTAATTGCGACCTAACCACATGAATCTAATCCACTAAAACGCATGAATAGAGAGAAAATTCAAGAAGTAGAAACCTGGTTTTAAGCTTCGATATTGGTGGTTTCAGACCTCAATTCTCCTCCAACACGTGCAGAAAGCTTTAATGATTGATGGTGAACGATTCCTGATAATTAATTCTTGATGAAACCCTCTGATTCTTCAAAATGGAAAATTCAGTTTCAAGCTTTTTCTTCAACTTGCTCCAATGGCTTCTTAACAGAATTTGGCACTAGAAGCTTCCCAACATGATCCATATCCTATTTATATTCTGTTTCACCACTTTGGAGGCCCAAACCAAGCCCAATTTGAGATTTACCATTTTCACTTTCCTTCCAAAAATCCAATGGTGATATGCACGTTTTTGCTGTGTTCTTTCTTCAAAATCAGTCCAAATAACTCACTTAACAGTTGTGGAGTGTAATTGAATGGTTTCCCTCCCTTGATTTCAATCCATGGGGTGTGTTTGATATGTTTCTTCATCATGAAGCAATCTTCCAAATGGCTATGTTATGAACTTCAATTCAAAAATGTGATGATGCCAATCTCTTTATAATATCAGTTCCATTCAAAATGACCACAAATTTGACCTGAAAACATGTTATTTCCAATTATTTTGAATTTTCTCATTTTAATTCATCAAAATGGCCTTTATGTGAATTTTCTTCAACCAATGCTTGATATAATCCATATCAATGGACTCTTAATACTTGGCCAAGCTAAAAACATCATTTTGAGCAACTTTCATGTTGAACAAAAATCCATTTGAAGCTTGCAAGATGATGAAGTTGACCTATGATTCAAAATGACTTGTAATGCCCAAATACCCTTGACTTGTCAAAGCCATAACTTGAGTTCTACAAATCCAATCATGGGCTTCTAGTACTCTTTAGAAAGCTATGAGAATAAGGAACTACATTCATGTTGACAAAAAATTCATAGGAATCATCCTTCTAGGGCAAAAGTGTCATGCAAGTTGGGTAACTTTCAAGCTCCAAATTCACATGCCTTAGATGACTTGTAACTTGTCTGGCTCATAACGTGAGTTCTATAAACCCTATCAAGGACTTCTAGTACTCAAATTAAAGCTAAGATCATGCCCTACAACAATTATGTTGGGGTCAATATGAGATGAAGATCGTATCTTGAGTTAAATGGCCTGGCAGTCAGGGGTCAAGCTAGGGGATCTTACATTGTCAAGTCTTGGAAACCCTAGCCTAAAACTTCTTAAACTCCTCAATCATGATGAGTTAACCTTGGAATCACCTTTATAACATCTCAATGTATCAATACATGATCACATGGCCCTTGCATTAAGTCTCAACTTCCTTCAAATCCTCAGCTGACTTAGGGTTGACCCAGTCAAACCCTAGCTGCACCAATCATGGCTGAGGCTTCTTAATCTTGCATAATGACCTGTCTAGGTTCCCAAATGAACTTCAACCCTTCTCATGGGCTCTCTCAAGACCTCAAGTCCAACTTCCTGGCTTCAGAATCATCTGATGGCTTTCCACAACTCTCAAGTTAGGAGACACACCCTCTTGGCTTCAATCACTCTCTCTGAGGATCTTTTAACTTTTATGACAAGGATATCAACCCTTGAACATCTGAATAACCTTCTTAGCTAGCCTCACAGTCTTGTATAGCTCTTCATTGGTAATCATACCTCTTGATCTCCTGCATACACGTCAATGAAATGCAAATGATAATGCTAATGTGAATGAAATGAACACAAGCTAGGTAAAGAAAAGTTGGACAAATTTTGGGGTGCAACAATACCTCTTACCCCTAAGGCTTTTAACTTGCATAGGACCCATCAAATCCATGTAAAGAAGTTCCAACACTTTTGAAGTAGTCAGATGTTGGAACCTTTGGATGGGACATCTTGGTTTGGTTTCCAATTTGACATTCACCACAAATTCTTCCTTCCTGTATCCTGAGCTTGGGAATTCCTCTGATAGCTTCTGTAGACACAATCTTCTTCATACCTTTTAGATGTAAATGACCAAGCCTTTGCTGCCACAGTTGAAATTCATCTTCTTTACACATCAAACATGTAGGAGAGCATTTTGTTGATTGAGGTGTCCATAAGTAACAATTATACTTAGATCTGACTCCCCTCATCAAAACATCATCCTTCTCATTAGTCACCACACATTCAGACTTAGTGAAATTGACTTTCAACCCTTGATCACACAACTGACTTATGTTTATCAAGTTGGCAGTCAATCCTTTTACCAGTAGCACATTCTCAAGTAGGGAATCCTGAACATGCTAGTCTTCCAACACCTTAAATCTTTCCATTGGCACCATCCCCAAAGGTAATATAGCTAGTAGAATGTGACCTAATGTTGGCCAGCAAGTCCTCAACACCAGCCATGTGTCTAGAACACCCACTATCAAAATACCAGTCCTTTCTAGCTGAAGCTCTTAAAGAAGTATGAGCAATAAGTGAAGTGATAGCTTCTTTGGAAACCCATTTCTTTGTATCTTAATCACTTCATTATTAACCTTGGGCTTTATAGAAGACCTTGGATATCCATACAGTTTGAAACAGTAGGGTTTGATATGCCAAAATCTACCACAATAATGATATCTCCAATGCAAGGCCTTGCTTCCTTCTTGAGAACTCTGATGTCTGGCATAATGTTGAAACATTTGTTTTGACATCATTGACTCTTGCTTCTTTCTAGTAGGGATAAATTTTGGAACCTTAGGATCTCCCTTCAGAGTTTGATAATCAAACCCTATGCCTTTAAAGTCACCAACCCTTTTTTCAACTTGAAGAATTTTTTCTAACATGTTAGAACCATTATTCAACATTCTCACAGACTTGGTCATATTTTCAAGTTTGGAGGTTAACATGTTTACTTCATCCTGTACACTATGGATACTGGAAAAATGTTCTTCCTTGTCACTCTAAAGCTGATATATAACTTCTTGTTGCTTGTCACTTCTGAAACACAAATCTTTGTAAGAAGCAGTCAGTTTAGTATAAGAGTTTTCTTCATCACATGAATCTACATCAGATGCTCATCTTCCAGTTAGAGTAGTAACATGTTTGGCAGATTTATCCTCAGTTTTACTTTCATTATCATACTAAGAAATAGTAATCCCTTTATGTTGTTTCTTGAGATAGGTAGGGCATTCTGCTCTAATGTGTCTAAATCCATCACATTCATGACATTGAACCTCTCTATTCTGATTGGAATTTTCTTTTGTTATTGTTTTTCTTTGAGAGTCATAGTTTTTGTCGGTGTCAAGATTGATGTTCTAGACATTTGGTCTTGACTTCTTCTCCATTCTCTTTAGCGCGTGGTTGAATTATCTTCCAAGTAGAACAATGGAATTTTACATACCTTCATCAGTGTCCATATCACATTCTCCCACTCCATCTTTTATGCTTTTATTCTTCTTTTCATTTTTTTCATTAATGATCAATTCAAAAGTTTGAAGTGACCCCACAAGTTCATCAACTCTCATGTTGATGATGTTTTGGGATTCTTCTATGGTTGTAACCTTCATATCAAACCTCTTGGGAAGAGACATGAGAATCTTCCTAACCACTTACTCTTATGATATTTTATCTCCTAGAACACTAAAGGCCTTAGCTATTTCAAGAATATTATGTGAAAGGCATGGACACTCTCATCTTCCTTCATCTTTAGATTTTCAAATTTCATAGTGAGTAACTGAAGCCTAGACATCTTCACGCTAGATGTACCTTCGTGAGTTGTCTTGAGAATTTCCCAAACATCCTTGACTATAGTCCATGTGTTTATTATCCTAAACATGTTTTTGTCAACTACATTGAATAGTACATTTAAGGCTTTAGAGTTTCCAAGAGCAATCTTATCTTCTTCCTTGGTCCAATCCTCTTCAGGATTCAAAGTTTCCTTCCCATCTTTATCTTTAATCACAGGTTGTTCCTAACCCTTGATGATAGCTTTCCAAGCTTTTCTATCCATGGATTTTAAGAAGGCTTAGTCATAATTGGTTCCATCCAAGATGGGAGGTATGTTCATATTCTCTCCTACTTCCTTGTCCATTATGCCAGAAAGGATATCTCCCTAGAGCTCATCCAAAAAACAGAATAGGATGACCTGCTCTGATGCCAATTGAAATTCTGGCACACAGATACCAGATGTCAAGACAAATGTCAGGACACTGGGATCAAGACAACAAACAACACTTATGCAAAAAAAAGAGCTTGAATGTAAACAATAACACAGTTAATTGTTAACCCAGTTCGATGCAACATCACTTACATCTGCGGCATCCAAGCCATGAAGGAAATCCACTATAATAGTATTAGTTTCAAAGCCACAACAAACACTCACAAGTTTACAAGCTTCTCGCCTAATCACTACCCGTTCTAATTTCTACCTAGGAACTCCTGGATATGAGACCTCTCTCAATTCCCACACGTCACACAATAATGGCAAACTTAATAATAAAGAAGAAAGGAAGTCACACTTCCAAAGACACAAAAATCCGCTCTTTGCTTAAAATCTTATGAGTGATTACATCTCGAAACTCAGTCTAATTCATGTACCTAAGGAGTACATGAATGGCTCGCAAATGCACAAACAAAAACATCCAACTCAAATGTCAAAAGACATAAGAGAGGACCACAAATAACAAATAACATAAAACTATCTAAACCCTAAAACACTATTTCTTTCAATACACGGCTTCAGTACTTCATTCGATTTAAAACTCCTCTTTAAATAGCCTTCAGATCAGCGTGGGCTTGGGCTCTTTAGTTAAATAAAACGCAAATTACAAAATAATAACTTCAAATCTTCTACAAGATCTTCTGCACAAAAATAGGAACCGAATATAAAGTTTCCTTAAAAAATGGCTCCAAGATCCTTTTTATGAAATACAAGCAAATATGTCAAGACAGAAGTTCCTAAAATATCCCTCATTGGATTGCGACACTGTGTGAATTAAAATACTATTAAATCACACACTTTAAATACCAAATTGTCCCAACCATAAACTTATGGTATAACATGTCCTTCTACATGTCCCAGTATCACGCTGATCATGATGTTTGACTGACCTGTCAAGACATCTGTCTTAACATCTTGTTGTGAACTTGTTTTAACAAAATTTCTGCCAAACCAAAAACCACAAAACTTACAGTGAGTTTTTGATTTTTCTATACTTTTTATTTCTATATACATTTGTAGAAATTGAGCATTAGGTTATGTAAGAGTTAGTTTATATATGTTATTTAAATGAGCAATGTATTTTATATGTAGTTTAAATGATCAATGCATTATTTTCGTTGTTGGACTGGACTGCATTTCCCTCATTGTCGTTCATATGAGTTGTAGAACATTATAAAGATGCATCTCTAAAATTTTTTAATGTTTTGATTTCCAGAATTCGGAGATGTATTTCCAAATTTTATTTGTTTGCATTGTTTGACTTCACTTCATTATGTTTCATCTGTATAATTCTTGTGTGGTTTACTTATAGGAATTATGGTTGATAAGTAAGATAGACTGAGGCACGACAAAGTTGTGCAACATGCATCATTTCAGAGGGAAATAACTCAATCATCACATGCACTATCATTTCTAGCTTGATTTATACGAAGGCATCAACTTCTAGGGCTCATGCATCTCCCTGTAAGAGACATGTATCATCTATTGAGCCACCCGAGGCAACACATGTTCCCGAGGCACATGAGGCAGCACATGTACCCGAGGCACCGCAAGCACCCAAGGCACCCAAGGGGTTTAGAGGAGCTCGTCTGATTTATCGTTGCTACCTCTATACATGGACCATAATGCCATACATCTCTAGGATGGATAGGTAAAATTCAATTGAAATTCAGTCTTTGAAAAATATGTTTGTTATAGTATTCAAAGTTTCTCACGATGATTTAATTTTCTACATGACTATGATGCTTTAAAATGCATCAAACATGGCCATAAGAATACGAGTCTGTCGCAGCCTGATGAACAGTGGTTTCAGGATGTGATAAAGCTATCTAGGATGGACGACTTGTGCATGATAATTTATGTTATAGTTAAACATGGTGTGATATACGTCTTTGTAGAGAGACGACACTCTGAGACGACATATTTTCATCTTTCACACGGTGAGATATCCATCACATTGAACGATGTCTCATTCCTACTGCATCTTTCGATCAAGGGGGACTGCTAGACCATGTCAAGATTAACAAAGATGAAAGAGTAGAGATGATGGTAGGTTATCTGGGAGTTGACCCAGATGATTCCATTCAGGAGTTAGAAGCCACCAGAAGGTGTCGTGCTAGGTTTGCATTCCTGGAGAGGCTGTATACACTCTGGGAGCATACTGTCATATCCTAATTTTGTCCCACCATTTTATCTATTATTTTTATTCCATCTTGCATAACATACATTCCATTTTTCCAAGCTTGATAAAATCAAGGCCAAAATAAAAGTCAAAGTGTCAAGTTTAACCATTTTCATTCATTTGCATAGTATTCTTGTAATATGGTCATTTCAAAAGCATTTTTAATAATAAAAAATCCATCTTTATAGCATTGTCCTTGACATTTTTCTCTGCATCATCACTCAATTTAAGCTTATAATCCAAACCTTATGTCATTATTAAAATTAACCAAAGATAAAGCTTTCTTCATACCTCATAAAATATTGTTTTCAAATTAGAGTTAAAGTTGCATTTAACCATAACATCTCCATCATTTGGCTCATCCAAAAAAATCATGTTTCTGAATGTAAGAAAAGTACACAAGAAGGGGGGGGGTTGAATTCTGTTTTCTGTTTTCTTAGTTCGCATCTGATCAGAGTTCAGAATCTAAACTAGTGCTCAGATTCTGGTTAATTTCTTAGCAGCATAATGTTAACATAAGCAAATAAATAATAGCAAAAGACACAAAGATTTATACTAGTTCATCCCAAATTGAGAGTAGTCAAACCCCCTTTATTCACAAGACATTTTCACTATAATCAAAACATGATTACAATTGCTTATGCATTCTGCATAAGACTTTTACAATTGCTCAGACCCAAGGTCTAAGACTTCTGCTCAAGCTCCTAACTCAAGACTTCTTGCTCAGGTTCCACGAATCCAATACTTCCTTGCTCAGACTCTCAGCCCAAGACTTATGCTCTAAGTCCCATGAAATGAGCCTCCCTTCTTGAACCCCTCTGGTCAAGTCTTACCGCTCTAATTCCATGTACTGAGCTTTCCTGCTCAAGCCCTTTGGCTCAACACTTCTGATTTCGGTCCCATGAAACAAGCCTCCTTGCTTGAACCCCTCTGGTCAAAACTTTCAGCTCCAAGTTTCATGTACCAAGTTAACCCGCTTACGCCACACTGGCTCAATACTTCATGCTCAATCAATCTACTTAATTAAGACTTTCACTGCTCAATCACATAGCAAGAGACTTACGTGGCTCAAGCATCTTGGCTCGAGACTTCCTTGTTTGTATCCCAATGATACAAGACTTATGCTCAATAAACCTAGTTGATTAAGACTTTCATAGCTCAAGCACATAGCAAGAGACTTACGTGGCTCAAACATCTTAACATGAGACTTCCTTGCTTGTATCCCAATGACATAAGACTTTTAACTAAACTTCTGAACAAGCTCAGCAGAATAGAGAACAAGGTGTACATGATAGAAGTATCAGAGGTACGAAAAATCACCATAGCAAAGACCTAAAGCACTTAAGATTTTTAAGATATTCAATGTGTACGAAATCTTAAGGCTTTTACAATTACAACCTAAAACAAAAAAAACTGCATATACAATGTCTTGATAATTGTTGATCTTGTTACTCCTTCTTCTGGTTGATTCTTGTTAAAGATTCAGTTTGAACCTTCAACCATATTTATAGCCTTTTCAGAAACTAGTCGTTGAAGAGGTAACTTGATCAAGAGTCTTTGTTGTTACTCCATAGTACAAGAGCCGTTAAAGATATATACACCAAAAGATCTTGATCCAATGTGTAACATGTTTAACCTTTGAGTCTTCAAGATATTCTGTACTAATAGAGTCGTTGAGAGTAGATATCCATAAATCATATCAGCCTTTCTTGAGCCTTGAAATCTGTAGACTCTAGCTAACAAACAGATTTGACAGTACTACTTACTTTCAACAGTATAGACAACTTTAGCTTTATCATCAACTCTGAATGGTACCAGAAGCCATTTTGCATTCGCTAAGTGTAGATACAATAATGTTGCTTCTTTTGATGCTAAAACCTTCAGCTTCAAAGTCTACGTCAGACATCACTTAGCAAGTGTTCTTTAGATTCTGCCACCAGAAATTAGTAATCCATTAACTCTTAAAGTGTGCTTAATGTAAAACAGATTCTGACTATAATATTTACAAGTATTAGAACCTGAACATATGCAACACACATCAAATAAACCATTGTTTTTTCAATACTCTATTATCATCAAAACCTAAGGAAAGTATGTCATGAACAAATCTTGTTCTAACAGTTTCCATAACTTTCCTATTTAGCCAAAGAAGAGCAAAACTGAATTTTAAAACGAAAAACAAAAATTAGCATTCATCAAATGACATTAACCACATATCATTGCATGTCCCTCATCTTTCAATACATATTACATCACATAATTTAGTTTAAAATGAAATAATTTGAATTTAATTAAAAGGCTTGTTCCATTGCATTGAATCATAAGTAGCAACCTCATCAATATCCTTTTTTTCATCTTAACCATGTCATTCCACACATACATATAACATAAAAGAAGGAAATTTTAAGCTCAAATAAATGAGTAAATTGGCACGATTTGTGCATGAGCAGGTTTACATCATCAATATAATTTTTTTATCACAACATCCATAAGTATCATAGAAAAATAGAGGTGAATTAAAGTGAGAATAATTTGGGTTAAAGATAAAATCTTTTCATTACATTTGAATCACAGGAATTACATATCATGAGTTGCATATATTATCTCTCACATCCATCCTTGCTAAATACATACATACAATTAAAGATGAAAAAAAGAGAAACAATTCAACTGAGTATGTTCAATTACAATGTGTCACAAGTTACATCTTGCATATTACATGAGAAACATACACATTACATAACGTTCTCTCACCATCAATAATACATACTTACAACTACAATGAAAAAGAGAAATGATTTAAGTTACAAGTTTCTATTGCTGCAAAAGCCCGAGTTCCATCCCTTAACATACATCCATAATGTCATACCCTAATTTTTTATCCTTAAGATCCCACTTCATTCACCACATTCATAATTATATATGTGTGTGTCTTTATGCATCACTAACCCATATCAAATACAAGATGTGTATGCTTTCTTGCTTTACAAGTTAGGTGGTCTCCTAAGGGCTCAAGCAGATGAATTATCAAAGGTTGGGCAACATATTCAACATATCAAGTCCCTTATTCATCCATGAAGATAAATAGTTTTCATTCATTAATAATCAAGTACAAGATGACATCATTTCAAGATCAACAAGGCTCAAGTCCTCATATGCACCTAAATTAGGGTTTTGACTTAACTCAGTCCCTAGGTTGACTTTTGGATTAATGCATGATCCAATACCTCAATATATGTTTCAAGGCCCTAAATACATCACATCAGTCCATTATTATGTTTGGATTGATCCAAAGAACTTGATTCATAAGAAATACAAGGATCCAAATTCATATAGACCACAAACTAGGGTTCCTGATAAAAAGTCAACTGCACCTTTAACTTCTGACCAAGAAATGATCTCAAGCCTTGAAGCATGATTCAAGACACTCAAGATTACCTTTGAATCCCATCCATAAGTTTTCAATTAGCCCTAAGTGTCGCACCCTAATTTTTGACCTTAAGATCCCACCTTCTGTCTTTTTTTTACGTGTTTTCTTTTTACTTTCGTATGTATTTATCGTGACTAACAAGTGTGTGCAGGTATACGAATTTCAAAGGGAAATGATACTTATTCTTATAGACAAGCATATCAAGTCTATTCAGAGAGCATGAATTTGAGGACGGATTGGATAGATTTTATGACCATATCTCACATTAAAGTCATGACCAGGGTATTTTGGTTCAGGCCACGGTGATTAAGGCTTGGCTGCAAGGTTATGTTGGTTTTGGGCTTATTATTCTTCGAATGGCCATTATTGGGAGTTTCATGGTTCTCATCAGAAGCATTTAAATTAAGATTCACAAATTGCTGGCTCAGTAACATGATCATATGACGCATCCACCACCCAAATGTACGAGTTATGAATTCAAAATCACAAGCGAAAGGTTCCCATTTTAAGGCTAATCTTAAATTGAGAGATTCATTACAAGCCAAGCCTTCTCCAATTCAGATTACATATTGCAGTGAAGGAAATTAAACGTCGAGGCTTGAATTCTTAGCACTGGCATTGGTATATCATTAAGAGTGTCACATGTTATTGAAATAAATTTGTATTAAGGACAAAATTGAGACCTGCTGCAATTAATTGAAAAGAGACAATTTATATCATAACTTTGAGTACCAGACTATTTACTACAGTATCCGCATCAAAACTCACGCGGAAGGTGGTATTCAAAGATTGTTCAAATTTGGGTTCACAAGACAAATCAATCCAAAGCGTAACATTTCACAATACTAGTCAAAACTAATCCAAACAAAATCAAGTGCACAAGTTCAAAGATGGAACATTGAATGTCATTACAAATTCACAAGGGCTACCATTCTTTCCAAAGATAGTAATAATAAATACAAAGGTTGTGCCATGGGTCCCCTGCATTTAAGCCGTTTTGTACTTGTAGTTCACCCAATCTGGAAGCGTTCCCCTCTACAAAAGTAAGAAGGCTGCAGCACTTGATCCCTTGAATTGTTTGTTATCCATTCAAAAGTTCAGAAACTCAACCTGCCAAAAGAACCAATTGAAGAAATTAGATTTGCAACAAGGGTGGCCAAAGATAGAATCACAACCGCTTCATTCCCAAACAGAAGCCAATTACATTTATGTTTCCGAAATCGTTCGCAGACGCAATCACGGTTATGGAAAGCTTTAAAGTACAGTAAGGTCAAAAGAGAAAGGATTTAAGGCATTGGAAACCATTAGTCATGCTGAGAGTCCATAGTTTCCAGCATAATACGATGTTACCTTGTACGGGCAGCGTTCTGGTTGCTTCCCACATAAACCCCACCTTTGACACACCAGGTTGTGTTATGAACGACGCTCCAAGCTTTATCCTCGCTGTGCCTGTGCGTGCACTTGAGACAAAGGAATGGGTGGTTAGGAAGACTACCACAAAATGTTTTACATGATAGTAACAGACGTTCCAAGATAAAGATTTGTTGCAGACAAGATAACAAACTACACAGGACCAGTTCAAAGCACAAGGATTAAGTCCTCATTTTGAAAAGTAAATCTAACATTTACTGAAAGGAAGCCGACATCAGGTCCGTAGACGTGAAACAGGACTCTCATGAGATATACCGTTGGTGAAAACGGTACCCATAAGTCAGAGAACAGAGGCTTTTTCCTAGTAGTTCAGCTTCCGCCGATACGACTCGAGCATATCCTCACTACCTGCATAACACACAAGAATGAGGGTTAGTATCTCAGTCAACCAAGAAACCAAATTGCGTGTTCGGCGGTTTAATTTGCAAAATTTGGTTCAGTTCATACTTTCCACATGGGCCGATAGGCAAGGTAGAGAAGGAAAGCAATAGAGGACGTCAAGGCAACAACGGTATTTTCAACTCCCTCTTCGGTTCAGACTATTATGTTCATAATTACCGGATACGAATCTTTCTCGACGACATCACCGGCAGTATCTGAAGTAAAATCCATTTTCCTGAAAGAAGAAATTAATTAATTTGGATCAGAAGCAAACGAAGGCCAGACATCAAGTTATCCAAAATTCCATCTTTGGTTTAGGAATCAAATTCGTATGATATTATACCTTTCACACAAAACCTCACAGCAGTGGTGTCTCATCCTGTCGATAACAGCAAGCATTGTTTTGAAAGCGAGTCATCAATATTTTAAGAAGGTTTCCCTGGTGAAAACAGGGCCAAGCCATTTTAAAATCCTGCACTATGATTACACACTTAAAATCCTGCACCAGAAACTTCTTGAGGCTGCCATTTTAAAATCACAAGTGGAAGGTTCCCATTTTAAACTTCTGGTAGCAGTAATAATGAACAAAAGGATTGGTGTCCACCGTCTTTCAATTTTTGTTCGAAGTACTAAAAACCTGCATCATAGGACACCCAAAAGGAAATATAAATTTAACTGTGAAAGAGTTTTGGCATGTGGTCCTTATCCATTCAAGTTCCCAATGCCATTCATTACAAAAGATGAGTTCTAGTGGAAGTACAACAGAAAGTCGACAAGCCATTTAAACACCAAGATTCCTACAACTAAGACATCATGGAAACAAGATTATGGACTCCTCTATCTCAATCATACACATCGAAAGACTCACAGTTGTTACTCACCCTTTTCGTTTCAAAGTTTTGAGTGGGGCGCGAGCTCCATCGATAGTTTCCAGTGTTACGCAGCAAGTGAATCCTTTGGATTTATGGTAGATGGTGTTGTGACTTCTGTTCCTGGGAGTGCTTCAATTTCACTGCTACAAGGAGATAATTCTGCAAAGATTATGCCAAACAATCATTCAGTTTCCGTAACAGAAATACACACAATCAAACATGCTCTAAGTAAAATGATGCTAGTATTCAAGACGAAACCGAAGCTCCAACCAAGTTTGATTGCGAACTCATTGTTTTTTTCGCTTCACCAGCTTGCCTGAGGCACCGTTGAAAATATCATCCAGCTAAAGCGAAGCAGCCTTACATAATGCGCGTAAGCCGTTATCCCTGCGTATGCAGAAAGGAGGAGAATCTGGCATTAACGTGGCAAGAAATCACATTATGATTTTGGCAAGAATCTAAAAATTGAAAACATAATCAAACAGAAAGCAGCAGGTTCTGTTTTCACAGCAATTACACGACCAGACATCATTTAAAACCGTCCAACAATGTTTCTCAAAGTCTTTAACAGTTTTCCAATTTCGGACAAACATGTCCATATTGAAATTAGTATTGGCTTAATACGGATTAATGGGAAAAGATTCTACACAACTATAAATTGAGATGAAAACATACACACAAAAATACACAATAAAGAATCCCAATTTCAAACACACAGAAATTCACAGAACAAAAATCCAACAACAAATTCGAAACCCCAAAACCCCAATTTGTAAATCGAAGAGGAGAACTTATCTGTAGCCATTACCGCCGAAACCCGCACATTCTCCTCCAACCATCAGGATCTCGCACAAACTCTCCATACCGCGAACTAGATTTTTTGTGTTTTATTTGTGATATATGTTGATTTGTGTTTTACTTGTTTTCTTTCAGATTGGGTTTGTAGGAGAAAAAGAACATGGAAGAAGAAATAACGATTAAAGGGAGAATAGAGAATGAAAACGAGAGAAGCAAAAATGGAAGAGGTGAGAAAGAGGTCGCAGAAAGAAAGAGGAATCGCGATGGAGAGGGAGAAGAAAGGGGAATCAGGAATTCTAGGGTTTTCCGTTTTGTGTAATTTTATATACTATAATCTAGTGCTGCACACACACGCACATACGATACACCCGCAGGGTCACCACCGCCCATCGCCCATCAAGCGGTTCTCGACCGCTCGTCCACGGTGAACCCCCTCACACCTGCACACGCGCGATTACGCGCCCCACCATTTTAACTTTTTAATCTACCCTCTAACCACGTTTTACTTCTTTAATCATGTTTAATTAATCCCTTAACCACCCTTAAACCTTAATTAACTCATTTAATCATAATTTAATCCTCTTATAATTGATAATTAACCTGCCTCTTAATAATTAATTACCAACTTAATTCTTTTAATTAACCAATAATTAAATCACCAGCCTTTTAAAAAAAAAACTAAAAACTCCTTTTAAATTAATCTTTTCAATCAATTTCTTAATTAACCTATTTCACCTTTTATTGTTTTTATTCCACTGTAACTTTTAAATAAGCATTTAACGTGTTTTTTAATATACATCTTTTTCATAATCTAATTAATATAATTAAAAACTATTTCATAATTAATAAAACAACTCTTTTTTATAACTAACCTTTTCTTTTATAATGGTAATTAATTAATTTCTTTTAATAATAAAAAGACTTATTTCATAACTAAGGTACTAATTTTTAAAATAAGTAATAATCACACCTTTTTATTCAAACTAGTTTCTAATTAACTTTCTCGAAATTTATAAATAATTTAAAAGTATTAAAAAAATCTAATTATTATTATTATCATCAAAGTTTTTTTTAAAAACAAATAAGGTTAATTAATACAACTTTTTAAAAATCCATCTCACTAAATTAATTAACATCTTCTTGAAAATCTAATTCAACTCCTTTTTTCAAATCAACTAAATAAATTAACCCTCTTAAAATCAATCCAACATTTCTCTTAAAACCCTATAACTTAATCAATTCACCTAAAGTTAATCGATCGTGCACACTCACATTCACGACACTTCCACTCTCACACACTTCAGCGCTTTCATGCGTTTGTGTATGGTTTACTTTATCCGCAATTTATTCTTCAGCATTTATATTATCGCAATTTATCATTCTCGCAATTGTATCCGTCCAAAGGAAGAATCTGCGCATGATCCCAACAATCGTGCGTATGCATTCACATTTGCATCATTATCCCCTTTGATCCTTGATCCCATTCAAGTTGATCTTCTTAAGTTTAGGACCTACCTATAGGAAGGACCTTGTCTTTCTATCTTTACAACATAGACAAAACAATCAACAATACAATCTATCCAAATACATTAGAGAAAGATATTAATCATCTTAAGTGAGAGAGAATCTCCACCCCAAAACAATACAATCAACATGTAGGAACTTTTCCTTAAGAGAGATAAAGGCGTACTCGTCAAACAATCCGAGTACTTGAGCCATTTTCTTAAGACGATGCAAAGACCATTTTCCTACAACTTGTGGCAGTTATATCTCCCCTAAAATGATAAAGCATCTCTTCTCCTAAAATCAATCAATCAACTATCCTAAACCCGTAGGAACTTTGACCACAGTCAAAGAACTCCTCAA
Source organism: Lathyrus sativus (assembly GCA_963859935.3). NCBI lineage: Eukaryota > Viridiplantae > Streptophyta > Magnoliopsida > Fabales > Fabaceae > Lathyrus > Lathyrus sativus. The sequence continues at coordinate 669,592,423 of OZ012737.1, read as the reverse complement.
ACCCTTTAGGAGAACTACAGATACTCTGATTCCACTCCTGTAAGGATATGTAGACATAAGATGCGACATCTTATCGAGTATACTTAGAAATAAATCCCTAGGCTTTTCAACCTTAAGCAGATAAACACTTAGCAATAAACAAACATAAAACAAGAGGTTCCTGTAGAGTACTACAGAAACTTAGGATGCTAGTACCTTCCCTAAGTTTAACCAACCCCCGAACCTATAACTCTTTAAACCTTGCATTTATATTGCATTGTGGGAATTTCGATCTTTATCCCTTCCTTTGGACAAGTCAAAGTTCGGTTGCAAATTGAATTAAAGATTCAAACTAATCAATAGTTTGGTGTCCAAATTTCACCGCGACACTAAGGTTTTGATTTTATAAAAGATCACCAAATTCAAAGTTCATCAGATACAAAAGTCAACTGTGGTCAAAATCAAGTTTGAATTTTAAGATTTTTGGTTAAACATGGTTTCTTCAAGTTAAGAATGAGGTTAATATATGATTTAGATCATGATTAATCAAGATAAATCAAGAAAAGTGAAGTTATTTGCAAAAAGGACAACCATGAAGAAATGAAATTTTTTCTAAGTTATGAGAAAATCCTAATTTGGTGCTAACTTGCCAAGACCATAACTTCCAATCCAAGTAACCATTTTCTTTGATCCAAATATCAAATTGAAGAGCTTGATACATAATACAACTTTATCCTTGAGGGTGAATTCTCAAAAAATGCATAGATTAAGAGATATGAAACCACGAAGTTGGAGGTTCCATACTTTTTGAACCTAAACACTTTGTGAAATTTTAGACATAATTTGTCTTGTGTTGGAGCCAACTTTAGGGAAATTTTTTTTCCATGATCCACTTTGATTAAAGACAAACCTTAAACATCAAACTTGAAGTACATTATGCTAGCTTTCCAAAATTATCAAGAACATCAAAATCCTTTACTTGAGCAAGAAGTTATGGATGTTGCAGTAAGGCTTGATCAAGCTGAAATTCCAAGATAGATTTGCAACATGTTTGTGCCACACGATTTGGATAAGTCTTGCAAGCCTGAAATATTCACAATATCAATACCAAAATGATCACAAAACATGTGCTCTGTAAAGCATAACTGAATTTTCAAAGTTTCATCACTTGGCATGTGAAAAAAATCATTCAAAAAGTATGAAGTGAGGTTTGGTCCTCTAGCATTAAAGTGTTATAGTGATTTTTGAAAAACAAAAACCTCTAATCTACCCAAGGATAATCTGAACATCAAAGGATAAGATGAAGCATTGAGGAACAAAGCTCAAAAGATCAAAATGTGAGCCATGTGAAGAATAACCCATGTGTGCCTTGGCTTTCAAGTTATAGGTACATGACATCATTTGTTGGATGATAGCCTACATCCAAATCCTTTCAAATTCAAAATATCAGACACATTTCTCTTATAAATAGAGACCATTATGCTTCATTATAAGCACACCAAAACATTTCCAATGCTTGTTTTCTCATAAATCCTACTTCTTTCAAAATTCAAAGTTCTCAAAGGGTGAAAACTTGAATTCTCAGTTCAAGATCATTTCCAATCAAACCAAGCATCCAAACACTTCATGTATATCATATGTAAGTGATCCAAACACTCAAACAATAACTGTAACATCAGAATCATCAAGTCACGTGTCATTTGCTTCATATACACCATAAGTTGCAGATGGATTTGAGCTAAGAGTTTCAGAAACTTTCAAACCAATTCAAACATTGTAACACATTCCTTGGAAGTCAAGAAGTTGTTGGCATCAAGAAACTGCATCTGGAACACTCCTATCAAGGAATTCGATTTCCACTTTTGCAAGGTAAGTTGCTCTAAACCGAACTCTATGATTCATGTATCAATTTTGATCATTTGAGTTACATACATGTTTATCATGATATTGTGATCATTTTCCCTCAATTAATTGTTATGTATCATGACTATATGAGATTTCATATTAAAATGACCAGTTAGGGTTCATATGGTTTTCAAATAAATTTCTTTTGATACACTGAATTTAAATGAAACTGAATAGAACCATTCAATTCCTTGTCAAAATCCACACAAGTTTCATCTCTACATGATCCCATTTGGTTGAGAAACGAAGAATCTGGAAATTTGAATTATTGATGATGAAGATGATGATATACGAGGAAGACAACAATGGTGGTGATGCCATTTTCACATTTTAATATTCATGTTAAAAAAATTATTTGCGTGTGGTTTGATACACGGATGTATCACCACCTCAATGATTGAAGGCATGTGTTTAAGGCTTTGTGTGACCCTCTGGTCTGGGGTTCGAATCCCCTTTGCCCTAGACCTTTTGGGTTTTATTTTTTAAAACATTTTTACTTTGAAGTTTTAATATATTATTTACTTTAGAAATTCCTTGTTACCATGTGCGTGTTGGCTCAGATGGTGGAGTTTTGAGCACATCACCCATTGGTCATGAGTTCAAGCCTTGGTGGGAGTAAAACTTTCTGTTTTACCACTATTTTTTTTTTCACAACTTCACACATTTATTTCACATAGTAAAATTCATCATTTTTGATTGATTTTTGCACACTTATTATTCATATGTCCTATTTTGTGAATGTATCAAAAAAATCAAAAATAGTATTTTTTTTTAATACTTTTTTATTAAGTTGGAAGGTGGTCCATTTTTAAAGTATTTTCATACTTTTAATGACTTTCTTTTGATTTTTCTCTTAACCTAATTGATCACATGTGCTTATATGGTCATGATACACTTTGTTCAAGATTTGTTTGATGTACCTAACATGTTTTCTTGTCCTTCATACCATGAGTAAATGATTTTACCTTGAAAAATACTCTGATTAAATGTTTAATTAGGGTTTTTCACTTTGATTAATCTTTCAAAATACTTTGATATATAATTAGGGCTTCCACTTGAGTTTGGATTCCCTAAAGCCCTTGATTCAACCATGTTTGAATGCTTTGTTCATGTGCTTATCTCCATGAATATCCATTATGGTTTTGATTACCCTTTACCATATTCATCTGATCCTCGATTTATTTTTAAATATATGCTTACTTGAACTTCCTTGTGATTGCTTTCATAGACTAAATCTTTGCCACATGATCAAGTATTTCCTTCATAAACTCTTACCATGATAAACATTCACATGTTGATATGTCATGCTTAATCATATCATACTCATGTCATCCTCGATGACTACACTTGTTCACGAGCTTGATCAAGCTTGTCTTGTTAAGTTTCTCTTGACATTTATATTTCGGGTGCTAGCCCGAACTATAATTGCTCTGACTTCCTTCTTAAGGATATGTAGGCATAGGATTACGAGATCCTAGCGAGCAACCTTTTAATTTTTCTCTTTATGTTTATAACACAAAACATTAGGATTCCCTTCAACTACAACCTAGTTCAAACATTAGGTTTCTCCTGCTAAAATTTTAATCCTAGCCTCCTCTTGGGCTTTGTACAAGGAAACACTAGCCTCCTCTTGGTCTTTGCACAAAGAGACTTCATAATCAACTTAGCCTCCTCTTGGGCTTTATACAAGTAAGTTAGACTTCCAACTCAAAACTCTTCAACAAAGAGATGATAATTCCCCTTTGAGGTCCTAAAGTCAACACACTGCCCCTTGTGGCTTCAAACCTTCAAACTTCAAGTCAAACCCTAGCCAACCTTTGGCTTCAAACTTAAAACACTTCCCCAGAGATGAGACATGAGTCATCTCTATGGAAGATATGTATCTTCTATTTTTCACAACATAAAACAAACATTTTCAAACTTTTCCCATTTAAGTGATGTAAGTGGCACACTTGTTGATTCAATATCCAAGTCGGAGTCCCTGTGTTACTTTGGTACACAGGCACTTATTTCATTTTAAGTGATGTAAGTGGCACACTTTTTTATTATACATCCAAGTCAAGGTCATTCTTTTAATATGCAAAGACTCATTTAAAGGAAGATGTGGCATTACTCTGGACATTCTACATCCAAGTTCAAAGCTTCTTCCCTTATTATTTTCTCAAATGTTTGTGGTGAATAGGTTAGATATATCCCTCAAATGTAGGCATAAGATTGCGAGATCTTAGCGAGCCTAGTAATAAATAAAACCCTTAGGTTCCTATACCTTTATCTCAAACCATTTCAACTTATACCATAAAAACAAAAACAATATCTCCTATCACTCAAAATAGTCAATGAATTCCCCAATACACAACAGATGACTAATCAACAGTAAACACGAATATACACAAGAGGTTCCTATGAAATACAATATATATTTAGGGTTTTAATACCTTCCCTTTGTATAACCAATCTCGATTCCCAAATCTCTTAGTGCATTGCATTGCACGCACTCACAGGTTTATTTAGATTTTTTCCCTTCCCTCTCTTGGGATAAATTAAAAGTTCACATGTAGAAAAGGGGCGACCTCACTTTGAAAGAAGGGACCGAATCCTGCATCCACACATAAGCTGCAATCATCATCTTCCTTCTCATCTGCCATGCCATACATCACTCATAAAAAAATCACACATTTTCTCTTCCCCACTCACGCATTCCACTACCCCTTCACACTTTCCTCATTTCTGATCACACACTTGCAATCCTCCCTCCAAAAACTTCACACGATTTCTACTGTCACTCCTACAACCTCACATAATCACACTGGAAAAAGCCCCTAAGAGCACTCTGTAGAAAATACAATCCTCACCCTCACCACAAATCTCCTTCTAAAAGTTCCCCAAGCTTTAGTGAACTTAGGCTAATCAACCTGTAGCATCCCAAAGAAGCAGAGAGAAGAAAGTTCAGTGACAAAGAGAGAAGCGGACACATAGAGAAGAAGAAGGACGAGTAGAGAAAGCATTTACCTGAAGGTAGAGAGAGTTGCCTGAGTACTCGCCGGAGGTCTGGTAAATCTTGATTTCGGCGAGGTTTATATTTTTTTGCTGCTTTTCATTGCTTTCCTTGTAGCTTTACATTTATTTATTGCTTATTTGTTCCTTTGCTGCTTGATTTGCTTAGCCACCATGTAATCTAATGGAATATTGAAAGGGGGCTATTTAGGATTTATTTGGGGCCAAGGGAAATTTGCTTGATTTTCTTTGAATATATTTAAATGAATTCCATATTTGTGTTCAGGTAGAAATTTGGGGGGAGGGGGGTTAGTATTGATAGATTTGGATTTAGTTGAGATTTAAGGAAAGTCTGGAGAACACTGATGAACACCTTCATCGTGTTCATCAATTTTTCTTCCATGCTCCATCATGTTGATCTAAATTAGGATAAAAGTATGTTCAGAAAGGTGTTTGCATGAAGGAAAGAGAGAGGGGGGAGTCTGATGCGTAAGAAAGCGAAATTAAAAATGATTCTCACATATGAGTCATTTCTCCTTTTTTTAATTCCCGTCCCTCTATTTTGGTTTTGCTTATCTCATCACCCACCATATTTTCTTGCACCCCTATCTCCCACATGTTTTTTTTTTCTCTTTTATTTATTATTTTGGTTAATTAAAAAAAAATTTAATAAATAAAATCAATTATTTTTCCAAATAAAAACCTTGATCAACATTAAGAATTTTTAAAATCAAACTCAAGAAACTTTTTCACCAAAATCAAACTATTCTTAAACGCGAATCAAAACACTTGATTGTTATCAAGTTCTTTTCAAACTTAAGCGTATCGCTTCGAAAATCTTTTCTCAATAAAATTGGTTGAAAAAGGAATGAGGGATGCATATCCTTCCACTCTTTGAATAAGTGAGTGATTGGTGCACACCATATTTCCCAAACATTTATCTTCCGAATACAATACTTTAATCAAACTTGGATGAGAAAGGAATGGGGGATGCACATCCTTCTACTCCTCGAATAAGCAAGTGGGAGGTGCACGCCTCGCTACTGCAAATTTTCGTCTTCCATCAATAATTTTTAAAATTCCCAACATGGACGAAAAAAGGAATGAGGGATGCACATTCTTCCGCTCCTCGAATAAATAAATGGTTGGTGTATGCTTCACTGCTCGAGTATTCATTGTCCTCCTAAAAACAATCTCAACCAATCAAATTATATTTCCTCGCCCTCGCGCGAGCGAAAACCTTTTCACAAATGAATGATGTTTTATTCGTTCTATCGTGATACAAATGAAAGCTTAAGCCGCCACCGCATGAACATAAATGAAATGCGTTAGAGTAAATAAAATAGCGTAAGTTGACATTCTATTTGCAAATTTAACTAAATGGTTCCCATTAAGTACAACAGATGTGAGGGGTGTCAATACCTTCCCCTCGCATAACTGACTCCCGAACCCGAATTTGGTTGTGACGACCATTTTATTTTTTTCTTTTAAGGATTTTATCAATATTTTCCCTTCCTTTTTGTAATAAATAAAGTTTGATGGTGTCTACGTCATCATCTCGAGCGTGCGAACACACGTAGTCCTTTTTCACACTATAACACGTACCTGTTGTATTTGGTTGGCATGTCCATTTTTTATGGATAATAATGACACTTTTGTGGATGTGGTCTACATGAGATACTTCGCTTACTTGGAGCCAATCCATGAGTATAACTGAAGGGCCGCTTATTATGTCTACCTGTACTCCAAGTTATTTGAAGGTTGTATATGAAAGACTAAACAAATGACAATAAGCATCACACTATTGACAATAATATTTTTACATCTTTTAGTGTTTGCGTGTCATTTTTATAACAGTTTTGCAACGCCATTACTGATGATTCATATGTACCATTTTCAGGCTTAAATCCTCCAGCATTTCCCACGCATATCCAGGTAGTCATGTGCCCCGACCTACATTAAGGATATGCCATGTGCTTCTGCATCCATCCCACTCAAAAGGAATAATGAAGCCATACATAGTGTATCTTGACTGCATCGTAGGATATTATATATACTTCCATACGTACGGCGATTAGCGTGAGACGCGTCTCTTGGACGACATAGCCTTCTACTCTGGATGGTTGGCTTGTGGTTCACGTTTAATGTATCCTCTACTTCTTAAGTGTGTCATGCGGCAGTTCCACTACATGTAATTTGTTTCCAATGACCCCTCCGAGTCTGCTCCTCTCACTATGGTATGGAGAGATATATATGCCATGTTTGATGATTACCTTAATCATCGGGTACCAGATGAGGCACGAAGTACTATAGCTCCTAATGATTAGAGTGCTGCAGACGACTATATCTAATGGTATTTCAGGATGTCACATCCTTATATGATATTGGATGCTCTTGAAGATCCACCTAGACCAACTCATCATCAAGAGATAAGAGAGGAGAAGCATGTTAGAGTAGATCATGTTTTTAATGTGTTACATAGATGTCAAAGTATCATGGATATTTAACAGATTGGTATAGACATGTGAGTCTTTCATGAAGCACTACTACAAAAAGTGCTTTTAACATCTGACGTGAAATGCATTTTACCTCGAGTGCAGTAGTGAGGTAACGAAGGGCGTTATGAAAATTAATAACTTATCACCTCTGTTTTTTAAACACCGAGGGGTATATTAATTTGCACATAGGTTCGAACCTCAGCATCAATATTTTTATCGTTTACAAAACTAACGCCTCATACATCTCAGTTTACAATAAAATCGAGGGGTAAGATAAATTGTTTTTTTAATTGAAATTCGTTATATTGTTTACTCAGAAAACAAATAAAAATAATTTTCTTACAAACTACTGTGAAGACAAGCTTCTCAACTGATTTTGATGACGACATAATCCACAACATGCAAGGATGGTTTTCAAGATTTCAAGATTATATCAAGCTCAAACAACTCACTTTCAATTCAATATGTCAAAGTTTGATCAAGAAAGAAGATAATGTTCGACACAATGGAGGTACAATAATTTAAGCATTTATATAACTTACTCAAGTGTTCAAAACTTCATCTCCTTCTTGCATTGCATAAAAAACTTTTTAAAATAAAACTATGCACTTTGCCTCAATTTTGGAAAAACAGATTTCTGGAAAATAACCCTGAGTAACTAGTTACCCTATCCTGGTAACTGATTACTTTCTACACTTTTCAATTTTTGGTTACGTTAGAAGCAGGTAACTGGTTACCCACTTATGGTAACCGATTACCATTGGCGCTGCAGGCCAGAAAGTTGCATCTCTTGGTTTGAAAAATGTTTTCTTCTTCTTCTTGAACCATGGCATCTTTTGATGATTTTAGCCATTCTGGAAGGGTGTTTATTGGCCTATATATACCTCTAAACTCAGTTTTTGAATCTCACCCTTCTTTCAAAAATTTCAAATATTTTTCATCTATCATTTTTCATATTTTTCAAGTGTCAAAATTCTAAAATTTTCATAGAGTGAAACTTGCATTCTCAAATTTTCAGAAATTCATCTAAGTTTCATTCCCTTATATTTTAACACTTGCTAAGTTATATAAAGGTGAAATATCAAGAGGAAGATCAATTGAAAGATTGATAATTCTGAAGAGATTTTCAACACTATTCAAACAAAGTATTCAAGTATTTTTTTTTATTACATTCTTAGTGTTCCAGGATTGTTGGAATAAAGTTTGTAAGGTTGTTACCTTGTTGTCCAAGATTGTTGGAAGCAAGAGGTCCAAATTGAGAGGATTGTTCTCATTGGACTTAGTTGAAAAATCCAAGAGTGTGTTCTTGGTGGTTTGGTTGATTTGTGTCTGTATAGAAAGACTAGGTAGAAAGGAAGAAACACTTCAAGAAAAGGGAGATTTTCACATCAAATCAAGATGTTACATGCTATGAATGTGGGAAGCAAGTTCACATTAAACCGGATTGTCCAAGACTTTCAAAGAAGAATGGACTCAAATGTAAAAAGGAGACAAAGAACAAAAATACTTATGTTGCATGGGAGGACAATGACATTAGTTCATCATCCAAATCCGAAAGCGATGAAAGCGCAAACTTGGCATTGATGTCTTCTCATCACTTTGATGATGAAGATAATGAGGTCAGTACTTCTTTTTTAATTTATGATAACGATACTCAAGAGACTATAAACGAAGTATTAAATGAATGCAAAGTTTTGTGTAAAACCATATCTTCACAAAAGAAACAAATATCATCTTTAGAAGAAAAAGTAAATAACATGGAAAAGAATGAAAAAGATGAAAAAGAAAAAACCGTTGGTAAAGAGAAACAAAACTTTGTATGCAAAAATTGTGAGTCACTTTCATTCCAAATTGTCCAACTTAAAATTGTTCTTGAAAGATAAGAAAAAGTACAAATTGGTTTAGAAGGGGTCCTTAGCCAACAAAGATACTCAAAACGATAAAAGCGGATTTGGATATTCAAAGTTTTCTAAACCATGTTCTAACAAAATAATCTTTGTTAAGGCTAGTGATCAAACTTCTAAATACAAAGTGAGCAAGCCTAAAGTTGTGCATCATCATCATAAAAAGAAAAAGGCTACAAAAAAGAAATCTTTCGTTCCTAGATATAAGAGTAATTTTGTACCTACTTGTTTCTATTGTGGTATTATCGGCCATACACCTAATGCATGTTATGTTATAAATTTCAGTATAGAAAGCGGGAATCATGTGTGGGTTAAGAATGGCACTAATTATGAAGAACCCAAAGCAACTTGGGTACTTAACAAGAAGTAATCTGTTTTGTAGGTTTGGTTGAAGACCACTTCAAATCTTTGGCATCTTGATAGTGGTTATTCAAAGCATATGACCTGTGATCTTAACAAATTTTCAAATCTAAAGCTTAAGGCCAAGGGTTATGTTACATATGATGAAAATAACAAAGGAAGGATTCTTGGCATATGCAAAGTTGGAACACCACCTTTCACATATGTTGAGGATGTCCTTTATGTCGAAGGACTAAAGCACAACTTACTTAGCATAAGCCAATTATGTGACAAAGGATTCAAAATCAAGTTTACAAAAGATGAATGCTTGATAGAAGACGAAGTCACTAAAGAGGTAAAGCTAAAAGGTAAAAGAATCAATAACATATTTATGATTTCTCTTGACAAATTACCTTTGAAGGTTAGATGTCTCATGAAAAACAATAATGATTCATGGTTATGGCATAAGAGATTTGCTCATATACACATGGACCATTTAAACAAGTTGGTTAAACATGATCTAGTTATTGGTTTGCCTAAGATAAAATTCATCAAGGATAAGTTGTGTGATGCATGTCAAAAAGGGAAGTAGACCAAATCAACTTTCAAGTCAAAGAATATGGTATCCACTACAAGGCCACTACAATTGTTACACATGGACTTATTTGGTCCATCAAGAACAAAAAGCTTTGGAGGTAATGTTTATGCTTTGGTTATCATTGATGATTATTCTAGATTTTGTTGGACTTACTTTTTAGTGCAGAAAAGTGATGCTTTCAAAGCACTCAAAAAGTTTGCGAAACAAATTCAAAATGAGAAGGCGTTAACAATTGTCTCCATAAGAAGCAACCATGGTGGAGAATTCCAAAATGCTCCGTTTGAAGAACTTTGCGAAGAATATGGAATCTCTCACAAATTCTTGGCACCAAGAACTCCCCAACAAAATGGTGTTGTAGAAAGGAAGAATAGATCATTGGTAGAACTTGTAAGAACGATGCTAAGCGACTCGAATCTTCCAAAATACTTTTGGGCGGATACGGTTAGTACGACATGTTTTGTAAGTAATCATGTTAATATTAGACCTATTTTTAAAATACTCCCTATGAACTCTTCAAAGGGAGAAAACCAAATATTTCTTATTTTCATATCTTTGAATGTAAGTGCTTTGTCTTGAATAATGACAAAGACAACCTTGATAAGTTTGACAAGAAAATTGATGAAGGCATATTTCTCGGCTACTCTCTCTCTAGTAAGGCTTTTAGAATTTACAATAAAAAAGCTTTAACTATTGAAGAATCTATGCACGTTAAATTTGGTGAATCTAACCTCTCCAAGGAGGAAGTTATTTTGTGTGATGATGATGATGATATTGTAGATATTCCTAAAGAAGGTACTTCTAAAGCAAATGATCAACCTAAGCGACAAGAAGAACCAATTCAACAAGGGTAGAAAGATGATGATTTACCAAAGGAATGGAGGACACATAGAGATCACCCGAACGATAAATTTATTGGTGACATTAGTCAAGGCATTACAACTAGACTCAACCTTAAGGATGCATGCTTAAATATGGTGTTCATATCTCAAATTGAACCTTCTAAAGTTGATGAAGCCTTAGGAGACGACCAATGGATCATTTCCATGCAAGAAGAATTAAACCAATTCGAGAGGAATCAAGTTTGGGAACTTGTTCCTAGACCAAGTAAAAGTACATCATTGGTACCAAATGGGTGTTTAAGAACAAACTTGACGAGAATGGAATAATTGTTTGAAACAAGGCAAGATTGGTGGCCCAACGGTATAATCAAGAAGAAGGAATCAACTTTGAAGAAACATTCGCTCCGGTTGCAAGGTTAGAGGCTACTCGTTTATTGCTTGCTTATGCTTGTTCTTTGAATTTTCAGTTGTACCAGATGGACGTGAAGAGTGCATTCCTTAATGGCTACATCAATGAAGAATTCTATGTTAAGAAACCCCCAGGATTTGAAGATTTCAAGAATCCATCACATGTCTTCAAGTTGAGAAAGGCTCTTTATGGCTTAAAGCAGGCTCCAAAGGTGTGGTTTGATCTTCTCAGCAATTTTCTGTGCGAGAAAGGATTTGAAAAAGGTAAAGTTGATAAGACCTTATTCATCAAGAGAATTAGGGATAACACTTTTCTAGTTTAAGTCTAAGTTGATGACATTATATTTGGATAGACTAATAAAGACCTATGTGAGGAATTCTCATTGGTGATGTAAGGAAAGTTCGAAATGTCTATGATGGGCAAAATGAATTGTTTTCTTGGACTACAAATCAAGCAAATGAAGGATGACATCTTTATCAACCAATCAAAATATTGCAAAGAGCTATTGAATTTTTTTGATATGGATGGTTGTAAGGATATGTCTACTCCGATGGGATCAGGAACCTATGTTGATCAAGATGAATCAGGAATCTCAGTTGATATCATAAAGTACCGAGGTATGATTAGTTCTCTTTTATATTTGATGGAAAGTCGTCCTGACATTATGTTTAGTGTGTGTCTATGTGCGCGATTTCAAGAAAATTCGAAGGAGTCACATCTCACCGCTGAGAAGAGAATCATTAAGTATCTTAAAGGAACGACAAACGTTGAATTATGGTATCCAAAAGGTAGTATATGTAATCTTGTAGGTTATTCTAATTCAGACTATGCAGGATGTAAGATAGGTCGCAAGAGCACAAGTGGAACTTGTCATATACTTTGAAATGCATTAGTGTCTTGGTCATGTAAGAAGCAAGCATGTGTTGCACTTAACACGGATGAAGCGGAATACATTGCGGCTGTAAGTTGTTGCGCTCAGATTCTTTGGCTCAAACAATAGTTATACGACTATGGATTGAATCTTGGATGTGTTCCTCTTAGGTGTGACAACATGAGTGAGATAAACATTATAAAGAACCCTATGATGCATTCAAGGACGAAACATATTGATATTAGACATCATTTCCTACGAGACCATGTTCTACAAAAAGACGTTGAAGTAACATTCGTTGATACTCATAATCAATTGGCGAACATCGTCACCAAACCACTTCCAAGAGAGTCATTTTACAAAATTCGAAGAGAACTTGGAATATTAGACGAAGGTGACATATAATCTTCAATGGTAATTCATTATTTTTCATAAAAATAATGCAAAGGTATTTCTTCTAAGTCTTTGTATTTTGGTTATATGTGAAAAATTACCAATTTTCATATTTTTCATTTTACATAAGCTAAAATTATTTATTTTGACTTGTGTAACTTTTTATTATGTGCATTGTGTACTATATTAGCATGTTTGAATATTACATTGTTGAAATTTTCATGTGGTTGAGAGAAAAGAGGTTGTTGTTTTTTGCATACAGTAACTGGTTACCCACTTTGAGTAACCGGTTACCACTGTTAAGTTTTTAACTCTGTGGTAATTTTGTAAGGAGGTAATCGGTTACCCAGTTGAAGTAACCGGTTCCCACTAATTGTTTTACAAAATTTTTTAATAAAACCAGAATTGAAAAATATCATTTAAAACACTATCTTTTTCTCTTCCCACTCTCTATAAGCACTTATTTTTAGACTTAAAGACACTCTTGACTCACTCATCACACTCATCTCATCTTCAAACTTCTCCTCTTCACATTCAAAGTTTTGGTCAAAAACTCATAAACACCATTAACACCCACTTCACCTTAAATACCCCATCAAAGTTTTTCTCCATTCATTCCAAATCCGAATTTCATCTTCTCTCTATCAAAAACCTAGAAGCTCAAAACTTCATCAATGGCTCCAAAGGGGCAAGACAAATGAAAAAAAAGGGTGAAACTTTCGAACCTGCAGAAGCTGAGCAACAACCAACAATGAAGTCAAGGCGGCCCAGTTTCAATACTCGAAACCGACCTCTAATACCGGTAAAGTACGTGAACCTGACATCTTTTCCTTCTCACAACTTTAATTTTCCATAATTGATTAGGAAACAAGGTTTAGAGAAAATGGTTAGCAATGTTGGACCGGTTTATCCAGATTTAGTAAAAGAGTTTTACTCTACCCTTGTGATTGGATATAATGAGGAAAGTAATTATGGTCTGGAAGCTGAGGTTAAAGGGGAATTTGTTAATGAAACTGTAGAACAACTAGGTTGGGTCTTAGAAGTTCCATTTACAGGTGCTATGATTAAGACTAGATTTCAACTAGAATAAGCTCCATGGGATAAGTTCAATACAATGGATTATTATGTTGAAATTTCTAGGATTACTCAAGAGGAATTAATAAGTAGACAAAATCCAAATTCTTCTCGTGTCATCAAGTTGGTGATGAATTTAACGGTTAGTGACCGGATGTTACATTATATATTGGCTTATGTGTTGGTTCCTAAGCATTCCAATCACTCTCAAGTGAGTGAAATGGAAACGCAATTGCTTTTTGCTATGAAACCTAACTTGCAGGTCAACTGGGCGTATGTCATCTTACAACATATGGGACATGCAAGGACTTTAATCGGAGGACTTCCTTACGGAAGGATAGTCTCAAAGATTTTAGAAGCAAGTTATGTTCTAATTCAAAGGGAACCTCACACAAAGATGACATCCAAGGTTAACGAGATTAATGCTTCGACGACAATAAAAAATACTGGAATCATTTTGAATAACAATGGGAGATATGTATACAAAGATGATTCTTCTTCATCTGATGTTGTTGTTCCGGCTCTTGAGGAGTGTTACACTAATGAGCTTATCTACAAAACACTTGTGGCTCTTGACTCCAAAGTTGATCTTACCATACGAGAGCATTGGAAAAGAATAACCCTAATGAGAAAGATGTTTAAAGTTATGACCTTGCAGCAACAACAAGCAATGGAACAAGATGATGATGAGGAAGAAGAAAATGAAGATGATGGCGGTGATGGTGATGGTGATGAAGATATGTCTGAAAGTGATTAATTATGTTTTTATCATTTCTATGTTTCTTAGTTTATGTTTTCGTGTTTTATGTTCTATGTTGAAAAATCAAGTACAATTATTATGTTTGTTTCATACAAGTACAATGTTTTGTTCGTACAATGTTATGTTGTGTTTTTGTTCAAGTATCGTATTTGTTTCGTAAAGTGTTATTTGTGTTGTCTTGTATCGTGAAGTTTTCATATTTATGTTTATGTGTAAACTATCCAATTGTTGTGTGTTGCTTTTCCCATCCTTTTTGTTGGTGACAAAGGGGGAGACGAAATGCATGTATTATTCTTGTGCTTTCTAACAAAATTGTGCAGAAATATCAAAGACTCTCTTAAATCAACGATTAAGGGGGAACACTGTCCGAGGGGGAGATTTCGAGCATTTGTTAGAAAAGTCGGCGAAAAATTAATTTTCAAGTAGAGGTTGTCATCATCAAAAAGGCGAAAACTATGAAGACAAGCTTCTCAACTGATTTTGATGACGACATAATCCACAACATGCAAGGATGGTTTTCAAGACTTCAAAATTATACCAAGCTCAAGAAACTCACTTTAAATTCAATATGTCAAAGTCTGATCAAGAAAGAAGATAAAGTTCGACACAATGGAGGTACAACAATTTAAGCATTTATATATCTTACTCAAGTGTTCAAAACTTCATCTCCTTCTTGCATTGCATAAAAAACTTTTTAAAATAAAACTATGCACTTTGCCTCAATTTTGGAAAAACTGGTTTCTGGAAAATAACACTGAGTAACCGGTTGCCCTATCCAGGTAACCGATTACTTGCTGCAGATTTTTAATTTTTGGTTACGTTGGAGGCAGGTAACTAGTTACCCACTTATGGTAACCGATTACCACTGGCGCTGCAGGCCAGAAAGTTGCATCTCTTGGTTTGAAAAATGTTTTCTTCTTCTTCTTGAACCATGACATCTTTTGATGATTTTTGCCATTCCGAAAGGGTGTTTAGAGGCCTATATATACCTCTAAACTCAGTTTTTTAATCTCACCCCTTCTTGCAAAAATTTCAAATATTTTTCATCTCTCCTTTCATATTTCTCAAATGTCGAAATTCTAAAATTTTCATAGAGTGAAACTTGCATTCTCAAATTTTCAGAAATTCATCTAAGTTTCATTCTCTTATATTTGAACACTTGATAAGTTATATAGAGGTGTAATATCAAGAGGAAGATCTATTGAAAGATTGATAACTTTGAAGACATTTTCAACACTATTCAAACAAAGTATTCAAGTATATTTTTGATTACATTCTTAGTGCTCCAGGATTGTTGGAATAAAGTTTGTAAGATTGTGACCTTGTTGTCCAGGATTGTTGGAAGCAAGAGTTCCACATTGAGAGGATTGTTTTCACTGGACTTAGTTGAAAAATCTAAGAGTGTGTTCTTGGTGGTTTGATTGATTTGTGTCTGTATAGAAAGACTAGGTAGTCTTGTCTTAAGACCAAACAATATTGAAAAATATTTTTCGTGTTGAAAGGGGACTGAAGTACTCTCGGACTGTGAGGGGAACTAGGATATCTAGCCGTGTCACTTTTGCTTTCCGCAATTTACCGCATTCCTAACTTAGAAATATTAGGAAAGTAAAACAAGAATTCTACCTCAAAACCGGAGAAATTTTTAAGTACCAAATTCATCCCCCCCCCCCCCCCCCCCCTCTTAGGTGCATTCCACTCTTACAACTACAATGTTTACCTAGAATATTTCATTGTTTACACATAATATTAATATAAAAGTTAATTTATCCATGAAGATCATATGTTGGATATTTGACTCTTTGATATTTGGGCAAGATCAAATGCTTCACCTTGGAAGTATTTGTTTATGATATAAAACTAAAAAAGGGTTAGAAAAAAAGGTTTGAAAAATAAATAATTTTCTGCTCAAATGAATTTTTAAAAACGCAAACTTTAAACCCAGATAATTTTCTGCACTTGTAATTCATCATAGAGAACTCCTAATGACAAAAGTTAAAGTGGAGGATGTAGATAGTTTCAAGCGCTTCATAACGTTTCTTTATTAACTATAGATATCATAAGGCCTTTATAATAGAAATTTTTTAGGTTTCACGTGGATCACTAATGGTAGTATCTTGAGCATTGATAATCATGAAATGGATGACAAATATTTGTTTTAGGACGGTGATCAATATCTAAAATTATCACACTAAGTTATCCCCTCGTTTTTGTTAAAAACCGAAGCGATCATGATTTTTATTTTTAAAAAAATTACATTGTTTATATAGATTATTAAAAAACAATAATAAGTTAACTGGTCCAAATATTGCACGGATCCAATTTTTAGGAGTTATCTGGTCCAACCATTGAATGCATCACACTTCTAAAGGAATTACCTGTTCCAACTATTTAAAAAATATTTTCTACACTTGAAATCCATCATTGAGAACTTTGACAAGCTTCTAAATAAAACAACAACAACAACATCAAGACCATTTTGTAAAATGGATCCCAAAAGAATGATGTGTTGAGTTTGGCGTGACTATATATAAGTTAAGATTAGGGTAAAATATGTTTATCGAGTGCTTTTATAATAGAACCTGATTACCTTATCCCTCAGTTATTGTTCAAATTGCAGATTAAGAGGGTTTTTTTATCGTCTTCACAGGGATTGTTCTGATATGGGATGCTTGTCGTTCAATAGTTTATCGTTCTGAAAAAAAGGGTTTTCAAAGATTATTTCATAAATTGTCATGATTTTAGTAGTAAAGCTTATAAAATTCTAAAGTTTGATTAACAAAGTATATCAAAAGTAGTTTTCATCTACTCTAACTAATACGTATTCTTTCAATCTTGCATGTGAAGTCGGATCTGATTAATATCAGCACTTATTCTCTCAATACTCTCTATCTCTAGAGTGACATCGTGAGAAATGTCGTATTCATCAA
The DNA here is from genome assembly GCA_963859935.3 of Lathyrus sativus. Lineage (NCBI taxonomy): Eukaryota > Viridiplantae > Streptophyta > Magnoliopsida > Fabales > Fabaceae > Lathyrus > Lathyrus sativus. Next base: position 669,574,933 of record OZ012737.1, on the reverse strand, counting down.
TACACGATCTCCCCATATAACAACCAATATAGTAAGCTTTAAGTTTAATACAAAGCAAATATTAACCATCGACCGATTTCTCTAATATATAAATCGATAGATGAATATATTAGGTCAAGTTCCATAAAATCTATGTCTAGAGTTTTACAAAACAAGAATGGATGATTAAGAACAAAAATATTCATCATATATTAATCATCACTTGTTCACATACAAAGCCAATAAAAGAAATACATAAAGCTAAGGTAGACTATCTCTACCTTTGATACAAAGGAAATTAGCTACCCATAACCATGGTAGCTTGCTTTACAAGTCTTGAGAGAAGATGAATGAGCATTCACATCAAAGAATCAAACTCGGATGTGAATCCAACTTCTATTTTCAAAATATCACTCTTTGGTGAAGAAATGTAGAAAAATGAGGTTTCTATGTGAAAAAGTGTGAAATGTACTTATATAGTACAACTAAAATATGCCAAGGTCGCCCAACAAACGCTCTCTTCACCCAACGATGACTACTTTATGACACCTAAAGTGTCTGTGAACAGTTAAACCGCCCTTGGGAAAATATCTGAACTCGCCTAGCGAACACTTCTTCGCCCAGCGAGCTCCTTTGCAATAAGTTCGCACAACGAACTTATGGTCCTTTACTTACTGCCATCCAAGATTTCCTTCTCGCTACAATCGCGTTGAAACTTCGCACAAAGAACATTCGCTACAAGTTATCCCAACGAACTTAGAGTCCTTTTCTTACTGCCTCTAATCTGAGATGGCTCGCCGGGGCTTCGCCGCTACTTCTCCCAATGAATACTCGTTGTCTACTCGCTGTTGTTCGCCCAGCGAACATGCTGAATCTTCACATTTGCTTTAGCTTATTTTTCAATTTACTTGTGTCTTACTCTTTGGTGGATTATGCCTAAATCCTGCACAATAACACACAAATCAAAGCAACCAAAGGTATTTGCACAAAATTGAAGAATAGCATGGAAACATAGAATAAATCCCTTGAAACATAACAAATAAGATGAAAAATGTCAAGAAATATGGATCAAAAGAAGACATGTTTAGAATTCAACAATCTCTCTCCAACTAGATATTTGCTTGTCTTCAAGCAAAGTATGCCTCTCATTGAAAACAAGAGTATTTGCTAAAGCATTTAATTCAACCAAGAATGGATTTATGACTCAAATTAAACATACAAATGCGTACAAGCAATGTCCACCACTTCCTAGAATCAAACAATGAAAAAGAATTTAGTTCTTAAATAAAATATCATGTAATGTTTCAAATAACAACTAAATTCTCATGCTTGAATCACTCTAACACTTCTCTTCAAAATAAGAATGATGAAATTAACGCGTTTGCAACAGCGAGGCAAATGACAATATCTAATCAATCAAAATGAAATCATGGAAGCAAGAAGATCACTAAGAGCTTGAAAGGTTGTAGCTTGGGTAGGTTCACAACAAAGGGACATATCTAAGGCCATGAAATCAAAGTTTCCAATGTAAAAGAAACATTCACTATACAAGGTTTTGTACACACAACAACTTCATTCAACACTTTCTTTTCTCAATTGTTCATCCTTTAAAACTTCCATCTGGTCATGATGATGAGTCAATCTAGTCCTATGTTAATGGCTATTCTATCAAAATTATGCAGTCACTTATTGCTCAAACAATGAACTGTGAAGAGGAAGGTTGTTATGTTGAACATTATAGATTCAACAATGTCTACTCAGATCACCTTCGCCTAATTTATACCAACAACGGAAATATCAACAGTCCTACTACTCTACTACTAATTGGAAAAAATTTATATCAACTTCTAGTGTCCAAGAGAGAAACAACTGGAAACGCTTACTTGGGATGACAAGCATCTCTTGTTATTCCTTACCAACAACAATAGAGTTAATCTTCCTCTTACCATTTTTAACTTCTTAAAGGAAATGATAATCATCTCTAGGGAGGAAATAAATTTCCTCATACCTTATGGAAGTGTTATTTCTGAACTTTTCTCTAAGTTAGAGATAGTTAATAGTGATACTATTGAAGTTGAGTGGAGTCATAAATTTGAATATGTGGAATAGTTATTTGTTGTCTTGTTTTTAATTAATGAAATATTTCCTTTCATATTATTGCATATTCATTTTTATCGATAATAAAAATTTAGAGAGTTACTAATTAACAAGAAAAAAATGAAGAAAAAAATGGAAGATTGGAAGGCGCCAAGTGAGAAATCATTGAAAAACACCTTACATGCAGTTATAAGGATTTGAAGTGTGTTCCCTTGTTGCTATATTCCCTCGATTTTAAAAAACATCGAGGTAATACGTTATATTTTTTAATTTTTATGGAGAAAATATGGCGCTCACTTATAGCTATATTATGAAAAACCGAGGGAAAAGGTTGGTTTTTTTAAAATAATCAAAAATTCCACTTCCAAGACCTATACGATTGATTTTGGCATGTTCGAGGTAAAAAATTTTTTAAGGGTTTAATCAATATTTTTTCTTTCCTTTTGGAATAAATAAAATTCGGTGGTGTCTCTGTTATCATCTCGAGCTTGCAAACGCTCGTGGTCACTTTTCGTGCTGCAACATATACCTGTTGTATTTGGTTGGCATGTCCATTTCTATGGACAAGAGTGCCACTTATATGGATGTGGTCTACATGAGATACTTCACTGACTTGGAGCGGATCCATGAGTATAACTGAAGGGCCACTTGTCATGTCTACCTGCACTCTAAGTTAGTTGAAGGTTGTATATGAAAGACCAAACAAATGACAAGAATCATCACACTATTGACGATGATATTTTTACATCTTTTAGTGTTTCTGTATCATTTTCATAACACTTTTACTGCACCATTGCTAATGATTCATGTGTACTAGTTTCAGGTTTGGATCCTCCATAACTTCTTACGCATATTCGGGTGGTCAAATTCCCCGACCTACACTAAGGATATGCCACGTGCTTCTGCATTCATCCCGCTCAGAAGGAATTATACAATAAAGCCATACATAGTGTATCTTGACTACATGGTAGTATATGATATATACTTCCATACGTACGTCGATCACCGTGAGACGTGTCCCTTGGACGACATAGCCTTCTACTCTAGATGGTTAGCTTGCAACTCACATTTGATGTATCCTCTCTTTCTTAAGTGTGTCATGCGGCAGTTCCACTACATGCAATTTTTTCCTAGAGACCCCTTCGAGTCTGCTCCTCTCGCTATGGTACGAAGATATGTATATGCCATGTTCAATGATTACCTTAATCATCGAGTACCAGCTGAAGCACGAAGTACCATAGCTCCTAACGACTGAAATATTACACACGACTACATCTACTGGTATTTTAGGATGTCACATCCTTATATGGCATTAGATGTTCTTGGAGATACACCTAGACCAGCTCATCATCAAGAGATACTTGGGGAGGAACATGCTAGGGCAGATCATGTTGTTGATGTATTGCGCAGATGTCGACATATCAAGATATTGAATAGGTCGGTATAGACATCGGATTATTTTATGAATGCTTTGTGACGAGGGACATTCTAGATGTCGTCATGGAAGAGGCACAGACAATACTATAGTATATGATGTAACGTAGGAACAGGGGGTTCGAGCCCTTCATATGCTATAATGTATAACATTTGTATTAGGAGCACTATTATCGTTTGTAATTTATTTTGATTTTATTGTGTACTCTATATTTATTCATTTATATATGTCATTTTCCTTATTATTTTATTAGTGCATGATTTAATTTATATACAGCTGAACACGATAGTATAGTTATAATTTGTCATCAATTAAATCAGTATATCTCTAAAATAAAGTAAAAATTACTATCTAGCGAGAATCTGGAGATGCATCTTCGGTTTATGTCTGATAAGAATACGGAGATACATCTCTAGATTAATTTATGTCAAAATTAGGGTGTTTCAGTGAGGAATCCTTGGGGTGTGTATGGGGAGGATCTAAAGAGACATCTTCGTAATAAGTTTCGGGAAACATATGAGATACGACTCAATTTAGGCGTGTTTTGGTGTGCTAAGAGTGCATTAGAAATACATTTCCAGAATCATATGGGAATTTTTAGATTTTCTTAGGGTGCTTTTCCACAACTTAAGGTAGGACAAACAATTCCCTAGATCTATGGATCATATCATTTATAAAATTTTATACCTCCATTTTTCCAAACAATATGAGATTTTTAAATCACAATCATATTTCAATTATTCTCATAATTTAATTTTAAATGTCTCAGGACACTTTTATTGTACACTCACCACACACCATCTCTTTTTTGTCTAACTAACCCCTAAATATTAGAAACTAACTAACAAAGTTAGTTAGAACTATGAATTTCTAAATGATATCTAAAAAGATTTAATTTCTTATAATTCAAACAAAATTCTAAATTTCAAATATATAATAAAAGACTTCCTTAACTTCTGAAGAAAACTATCGCCTTGTTGTTGATAAAATAATCAAACAATTGCCACTCTAAACACTCAACACTCTATCAAATTGATTTCCAACAACTATCCTTCTTGTCATGTGTTTATGAATTCCCTCTTTGTAGGACATGACCTTATTGGTTATTGTGATATTTTGGGTTGAACTCTAGCTCTGTCGAGGAATAGCTTTCATGTGTTTCGACAGGAGACAAGCATGAAGTCGAAGCTGGGTCTCATACTGATGCCGAAAGGAGTCTCATACTGATGCCGAAAGGTTACATACTATAGTCGAAGCTAGTTCTATTATGTAATGTCGAAATATATATTGAAGACTTATTATGTCGAATTGGGTCTTGTGTTAAGGATCCAATTGTTTAGTTAGTTTGTATTGTAAATTAACTAGTTAGTCTATAAATAGGCTAGATCACTCAGGTTGTTGAGTGAGGCCAATTGTTATTCATTTGTAAACCCTAAATTAGAAAGTGAATAGTAAACAATTTTTCCTAATCCTTCTTTTTCTTTCTTCTTTATCCTTTCTTCTCTCTCTCTTTGTTCTAACTGTTTTTATTGTTCACCCAAGAACTCTGATTCTCAAGCTTTATTTGTTGAAAGTTATCGTTTGTGATCACAGCAAATTGGTGCAGTGAGCATGGAAAAGATGTCGTCAACAAAGTTTGAAATTGAGAAGTTCACTGGAGTTAATGACTTCGGCTTATGGCGTTTGAAGATGCGAGCCCTTCTTGTTCAACAGGGTTTGGTAGAAGTGTTAAAGGGAGAAGATGCCATGGATGCTGCATTGAAGGAGAAGGAAAAGACAATGATGATCGAGAAAGCCCACAGTGCAATTATTCTGAGTCAATGTGATAAGGTTCTCAGGCAGGTTCCAAAAGGAGACAACGACAACTGGTGTTTGGATGAAAATCGAAGGGTTGTATATGACAATGACTTTGGTGAGTCGTTTGTACTTGAATTAAGCTTTGTATTCATTCAAGATGAATGAAGATAAAGCATTGACAAAGCAGCTAGATACGTTCAGCAATCTAATTCTTGATTTTGAAAATATTGATGTTACCATTAATGGTGAAGATCAAGCATTGTTATTGTTGGGATCTTTACCTAAGTCATTGTTCACACGTGATTTTCGCGCGAACAACCTATGGCCTTCCAATGCGGATTTGCTTGTGGGACTGGCCAAACTAGTCCCAGGACGGTTTTTTATTTCAGGCGCGTTATTTGCTTAGATAATGGTGCACTTTGACAGTTATATCTTTCGTAAGTCCACTCTCTGACTACCTTGGAATTTCAAAGACTAGGCAATGTAAAAGACAAGATTTTGGTATATATTCGGATAATGAGGCTTAAATGCCTAAACTACTGGGTAAACTTAGAATAAAACTTAAAGTAGAATGGAAAAAGGACTTAAAGTAAAATGGAAAAGTACAGGAAAAAAGGTGTTTGGACGTATTCGTACATTTTGGAGTGACAAAGTGAACTCTTTTCTCTATAGCATGGTACTCATAGTGTTTTTCTTCCAATACTGACAAAAGACGATCTTATCTCCTCCAAATTCTTCCTTTATATAGGCATATAGAGTAACTGCCAAGGGGTTTCAGGATGCGCCACGTGGCACCCCACGTCTTTGGGAACTACCTCCACGTTCTCATTTCAAACGGGCTTCTTGCCAATCTTCTATGTTCTCCTATCGAGAATGATTTTAGCTGGCTTCTTCTCTGTGTCGATCGATACAACTCTCATCGATATGCTCAACTCATACTGTCGAATTGGGGGTGATACTGGTCGTATTTAGTATTGTCGGCCTTCGTTCTTTATGCAGGTGGTTAGTCGATTTCTTACCTCTTGTCGAGGTTAGTTGGATAAGTTTTTAGCCAACAAAATGCCCCACCAAGACACAAGCTTAGACGGAGATTTCTATCGACTGAGACGCTTAGTGTCTTTTGAGATCTGGATTTTCATCCGTCATGGCTTAGTTGTCGATACGTCCACGTGTCGGTCGCTTCTTTATGTAATGATGGCACCTTTTTCTGAAACACAACTTCCAAAGATTTCCATCACCTTTTTCCACTTCCCCACGTTATTAATAACTCCTAATCATGACTTCCCCCACGAATGGATTTTGAAAAGCCTCTCTTTTTCATCTTCTACATTGATGTTTGGGTATAAATACCCCCTTAAGTTCTTACGTTAAAACTTTCCTCTTAAAACCCTCATTTCTGCATCTCTTATGCTTCCTATACCAAAACCTTATCAGCACCTTACAAAGCTTCCATGGCTTCTTCTTACCAAACTTCTCAGACTACCGGCAACAATCCCATAGTTTTTTGTTCTGTCAGAAGCTGAGGTGCATAAACCTCTTCCAAATCCTACATCCTCTGTTGAAACTATCACAGCTGCGTGGAAGAAACAAATGTTGATCCCCTTTGGGGTGGCTGGTCATCTTCATGCGTTCCACGACCCATATCCTCTTGGCAAACCAAACCGTGAGGCCATGCAACCCTTCTTCCCCGGTATTCCTGCTGCTCTGCCTCCTGCTTTCCGTAAAGGGGGAAAACTTGACTTAAAATTTATGGCCCCTAAAGCCAGAGTCTTCAGGTCGATGCCTACCTCTGGCAACAAAGGTTATTTGGCTTGGCGGAACGAGGTTCAAAATAAACGCCAAGATCAGTGGAAATGATCTGGCATCTTCGACGTCATCCAGTTGTCGAGGAACGCTCACGGGGTTAATCCTTGTCTTCTTCTGACAGCCATGTTCTTTTGGGAAGGCTCGACCAATACCTTCTAGTTACCCTGTCGGATGCTGACACCCACCCTCTTCGACGTGGCGGCCATTACTAGCCTTTCTCCGGTGGGCGAAACTTTCGACCCCATCATTGAGATAGAAGCCTACTTCGACTTTGATCGTGCTGATTTCCAAAATTATATCGAGGACCATCACGACATGGACTCCGACAAGGTATCTGATGAAGAGCACATTGCCTTTTTGACTCTGTGGCTCTCATATTATCTTTTTTGCCCAGGTTCTTTGCAGATAGCAAAGAGTTACATCAACCTGGCCATCCAGATTCATGAGGGTCGACAAGTGGCCCTGGGAAAGCTTCTCATATCCTCCCTTTATCATTCTGTGGGGTTGGCCTCTCTGAAGATTGCCCATCTTTACGACACCATAAAAGCCCTGAATTTGTCAGGCCCCATGTGGCTGCTGCAACACTGGCTAAACGCCACCTTTGAATACCAACTAGGTTGTCCTGTGTCGGCCAAGATGGACCGTATGGTGGAGGATCGACCGGTTGAGGGAGTCCGTCTTGCTCTGATGACTACGCAGGAGACTCCCAACAAAACATTGTTTATGAAGTATTTGACGATGTTCGCCGAGGCAACCGTGTTTGTCCCTAGCATGGCTCCTTTTGTCCTCCGACAGTTTGCTTCGACTTGGTTCAAGAACCCTTTCTCAGGGACTTCCCCCAACATGGTTTCTAGACAGTTTGGCCTGAGCCAGATGTTTCCGAAGCCACTGATTCGTCATCGTGATGACATGGTGTGGGCTGGTCGAAAGCTTGACCAAGCTGGTCACAGGAACAATCTCAGGTTTGCTCAGCCGACCCAAGGCTTGGAGTTGCCTGTGTTCCACTACAAACCCTCCTTCTTTTCCACTGAGAGCTTCAACGTCTAGTGGTCAGAGTACCTTGCGCAGCACTTCAATCATGACCTGTTCTTAGAGAATGTGGTCGATGCTTTTGCAGCTCTGTCGGGCGATGTCCTTGCACCCTCAACTGAAGCCCAAAAAAGGTAAGCCCATTCTGCTTTTATTAGCTTTCGCTAGGTCTCTTGAGACTTTCTTCTGACCTTTTCCCATTTTTTCTAGGTGCATAAGAGGGCTCCCCCTGTGGGGTCGAATTCGACCCAACCTGCCGAAAAACAAAAAACCAACACTGTCCAGGTATGGCTGATTTCTTTTTGTTCTTCGTTGCATTTGTACCTTTTTGGTCGGCTGATCTTTGATTGATTCTTAAACATGGTTCTGATACACGCCCCAATGTGGTAGTGTCGAATAAGAATGCCCGCTAACGGGTATTCCCTACTGGCCCGTCGAACTCCCCTCCGGCCACTCTTTTGAGGCAAAAAAAAAAGCGCCTACGAAGAAAATTCCCCAAAAGGATGTTGCGTCAGCCCGACACTTAACGTGCCAGAAGACCTGACTGAGGTCTTCCAGAATGTGGCCACTGGAGCCACTCCTCCGCCTAGAACTCCTGAGGTACTGCTTTTCCCACTCTTCTGTCGGTAGCTTCTGTCCTGTTTCTCTTCGTCATTTGTTAGCGTTGTTTGTCATGCAGGAGGTCGAAGACCCACCACCCCCCATTCTTGCTGAAATCATGGCGAATACTACGAGACAGTCCGTTGAGACTACTCCGCCGCCAAGTCCCCAAAAGGTCGACGAGTTCCCAAAGGCTTCGTCGAAAGACATTTCGAACCCTAGGCCTGTGGTGGTGGATGATCTTGAGGAAGACGTTGAAACTGCTGCTCCTAACAACGTTGAGGTGGACACTAGTGCTACTCAGGTGGCTGGACCTTCTTCACCCCCGAGGGATGTTGTCGCCACTCCACTTGATACTCTAGAAGCTATCCTGGCTACCAAGTTATCCAGCCCTGTGGAGGCCTTAAGAGTTCTTCTTAAGCTTCGTGGGACTGTCGAGGCCGTTAACCCCGCGGGGTTGAAGAACACCGTCAACCCGGACGAAGACAGTACTTTCGAGCTTAAGCTGTAGGAGTTGAGGACTTACTTGTTTGGGGAAGAGTTTGTTGAGGCTGTTGTGGACGCACATGTAGCTTGAGATGTCTTCAAAATCTTGGACGCCCTTTCAGCTTTCGACATACCAGCTCCGACAGCCACCTATCTGATTGAGCTCGAAGCCTTCTTGACCCAGCTGGCAAAAGATGCACTCTCTGTGTAAACATGCAGATGATCAAATCCATGCCCATATTAATGACATGAAACATGAATGGTATCTTAACGCTTTCTGTGAAAAGAATTTGCAAGATTATAAGGCCTCTTAGAAGACCCACTCTGACAAACTCTTGACCCTTGACCAGCAGATAGCTAGTTATCAAGCACAAATAGTGGAGCTTGAGCAGAAGATCGCTGGTGTTGAGAAGGAAAGGCCTCTTTGAATGTCGACGCCTCTTTGTCTGCCAAGTAAATTGTCGATCAGGATGTGGCTAAATGGATTGCTCATGTTGAAACAACCTTGAAGATTAAAGTTGCTATTGAAAAGCTTCTTCAGAGGAAGTTCGTCCTGGAAAGTCGACTGGACCATGAACGTACCCTGCTGGAAGGTTTTAAGGCCCAATTTCCGAAGTGAATATGTTACTCGTTTGTTGTTTTTTGTAATTTATGTCGGTCGTCCACATCGGTCGACTCATTTATAAAATTTTCATTTACCCTTCTGAATTTCTTGAAGCATAGGCCTATAGGCCTTTAAGTATTTTCCGTTTATCCGGATGACCCTTCGTTCTCCTCCGACTTCCTGGATCTCATAGGCGTTGTGACTGAACATTTTGGATACTTGGAATGGCCCCTCCCAGTTTGATGACTATTTACCATATTTTGGATCCATCGGAAGGATTGCTTTCCATAGGTAATCCCCGACTACGAAAAACTTTCTTCGGACCCTCTTGTTATATGTCTGGGCTACTCGCACCTTCTGATGTAATAATGCGTCGAGTGCCTTTACTCTTTCTTTGTCTAAGTCCACCAGCTCTCCATCATCATCTACCAATATCGTTCTGACGGGATCTCATGTTGTCGTTAAGTACGCACTGATTGTAGGTGAATCTCTGCTGGAAAAACGACATCATGCCCAAATACCAAACGAAACGGTGATGTTCTGGTAGATTCTTTTGGAGACATTCGACAAGCCCACAACACTTGATCCAGCGTCTGATTCCAGTTCTTAGGTTTCTCAGCCACATGCTTCTTAATAAGTCTGATCATCACTTTGTTAGCTGCTTCGACCTGACTGTTTGCTTGGGCATAATACGGGGGTCGAAGTAACCAGTTTGAACCCTTCGTCTATTGCGAACTGCTGCATTTTCTGGCTAATGAACACTGACCCTTGATCTGTAGTGACCGTCTCAGGAGTGTCGAACCAATGTAATATGTGCTTCTGAACAAAGCTGATAACAGCTTCTTGGTCCACTTTCGACAAAGGTATGGCCTCAATCCATTTCGTAAAATAATCGATCCCGACAAGGATGAATTTATGTTGTCGAGAGGATGCGGGTCGAATCTCCGATTATATCCAAAGCCCATCCTCGAAAAGGCCATGGTTTGACTACCGCATGTAGCTCGTCAGCCGGTACCCTTTGAATGCCGGCGTGCATCTGACACTCTTGGCAGCCTTTTGCAAAATCTATACAATCTTTGAGCATCTTTGGCCAATATACTCCCTGTCAGAACAATACCCACTTCACCTTTTGACCAACTTGGTGAGCTCCACATGCCCCACCATGTACTTCTGATATTGCTAAATACACGTCTGCCTCTCCCAAACATCTGAGCAATACTCCTTCAAGCGTCTTCTTAAACAACTCGCATCCCATTAGGACGTAGCTTAATGCTTGGTATTTGATCTTTCTGTTGGTAGCTGTTGTTGGCTCCGTCAGATAGTCGACCAATAGTTTTTTCCAATCTGTCGGAGACAATTCGTCTATCACAAGGATCGCGCCATGGTGCCTACCGCTGTTCCTTATTCCCAACCGGCAGTTCTTTTCACCAGCTTTTTGATCCTCAAACGACTTGTTTGTCGACTGGCCCTTAACTTTAATGAGTGCTCTCAGTTTCTTTTCTGATATATCTCGAGGCGATTTGCGCCAATTCGTTGGCTTCTTGATTATCTATCCTGGGCACGTGCGAAATGCCAACCACTTCGAATTGTCCTAGTAGTTCTCTGGCGGTTGCGAGGTACCTCACCAAATTTTCTTTGATGCACTTGTATTCTTTGGTGAGTTGCTTAATGACTAACTCAGACTCGCCTTTAATGCTAATGCTCTTGGCGCCCAAATCCCTGAGGATTTTTAGGCCAGCTAGCAAATCCTCGTATTCTGCTTCGTTGTTCGAGCATTTTCCTTCGACCTCACATTTGAATTTGGTTGGGTGACCCTGTGGCGAAACGATTAAGACACCTATTCCGGCTCCATGTTTGTGCCTGGAACCATCGAAGTATAACTTCCACGGGCTTGTGCCAATCAACCTGACTGGTGGGTTCATCACATCATGGTCTACTATGAAGCCTACCATTATCTGCCCTTTCATCGCTCTCAAAGGAACGTAGGTAAGGGAGAATTATGTGAGTTCCAAAGCCCACTTTCCCACTCGACTGTGTAAAATAGGTTTCAACAACATGTATTTAATAACGTCAAAATGAGATGAAACAAGAATCTCGACGGGTTTAATATATTGCTTTAATTTGATACATGAAAAATACAAACATAGGCATAACTTTTCAATCATGGAATACCTAATCTCAGCGTCAATCAACAATCGGCTAAGGTAATAAATGGGTCTTTCGACGCCATTATCGTCCTCCTGAGCTAACATGCTCCCTAGAGTTGTGTCGGACGCTGCAATATATAGCTTCATGCTCTTGTTTGTGTTTGGTGGTAGAAAGACGGGAGGCTTTACCAAATATTCTTTGATTGCCTCAAAAGCCTCTTGCTGTGCCCGTCCCCAATGGAACTTGCCTTCCTTCTTGCCTTTTAATAATGGCGAAAATTCTTTTATCTTACCACTTAGATTTGATATGAACCTTTACAAGAAGTTCACCTTCCCCAATAGGGACTGGAGTTGCTTCTTTGTCGCTGGGGGTTCCAGGTCTCGAATCGCTTTGGTCTTGTTGTAATTTATTTCAATACCTTTCTTGTGTACTACAAATCCCAAGAAATTCCTTGCGTGTACGACAAAAGCGCATTTTAATGGATTCATTTTTAATCCATATTTTCTCATCCTTTCGAATGATCGTCGGAGGTGGTCCAGGTGATTATCCTCCGACGATGATTTGATGACTATATCTTCGATATAGATCTGCATGAACTGTTCGATGAAGTCATGAAAGATAGCATTCATGGCCCTTTAGTATGTTGCGCCATCGTTCTTCAGACCGAATGGCATGATGACCCATTCTATGTCCCTAAGGCCCTTGGACATTGGAACTCCATTTTAGGAACATCCTCTTCGGATATGAAAATTTGGTTGTACCCAGAGTATCCGTCGAGCATGCTTAAATACTCAAAACCGACAGCCGAATCGACTAACATTTCTATCACAGGCATGGAATATTCTTCCTTAGGGGTTGCACTGTTCAAGTCTCTGAAATCGACGCAAACTCTCAACGTGTCATTTTTCTTGACGACCGGGACTATGTTTGACAACCATTCAACGTATCTTGCCGTATGAATGAATCGACTTTGTAGTAACCTTTCGATTTCTTTCTTGATTTTTTGGGTCACTTCTAGAGCAAATCTTTGTGGTTGTTGCTTGACTGGTTTCTTGCCAGGTTGAATAGGAAGGTGGTGCTCTACCAGTTCCCGACTTAATCCTGACATCTCGTCGTAGTCCCATCCGAAGCAATCCTTGTAATTCCTTAATATCTGGATTAGGTTGGCTCTCATCTCTAAACCAATTTTTGTACTCACGTATGTTGGTCTTTTAATAATCTCATTCCCCAAGTCGATCTCTTCTAGAGAGTCTTGTGCCTGGATCTTTTGCGCATCGAAGGTTAGGTCCCTTTCGAACTCCAAAGGCTCGTTGTCGTAGATACAGTCGAGCCTCCGGCTTTCCGAAGCTATTGTTTTTCCTGTTTGGCCAAATATGTTTTTAGAGGTACCTTCATATATTTCTTTTTCGAGTGCTGCAGTTCGTTTGTTTTCAGCCACGTAGGCCGAAATTCGATTCCAACTTTCTGATTCAGTAGTCATCTTCATCCATAAGAGGCCACCCTGTTGGTGGACAACTTCGTGATGATTCTGTTGGGGGATCCGTCGAATCCCAGATGAAACCATGATCTGGGTCTAAGTTAAGGGTTAGTCCGGTGTTGACGGAGGTATACGAGCCTGACTCGTCGTCACAAGGCGCCACATTCGCCAAGTGTTGGTCGAACAATCTCCTCGTTCCTTTGGTTTCCTTAACTCTATAATAACTCTGATCGGCTTCTATATTTTCCATGATGTCGTCTTTCCACCAGATAGTTAACCGCTGGTGCATTGTCGAGGGGACCACTCCGACTCCATGAATCCATTCCCTCCCTAATAAAAGGTTAAAGTTGGCCTTGGAATTTATAACCATGAAGAGTGTCGACCTTAAGGTAGTTTCCACAGCTAATTCAACTTGGACTACTCCCAGAATGTTGCTGGTTTTACCTTCATAATTGGACATAACCATATTGTGCTGCTTGAGGTTGGCCTCAGTCTTGCCGATTCTCCGGAATATAGTATGGGGAATTAAGTTAATTGTCACCCCTCCGTCTATGAAGACTTTTTTTATTGTCATACCATCGAGCTTCACCTTTATGAATAATGGCTTTAAGTGATACATCATCTCGGGTGTAGGTCTCTCGAACATGGCAGTCTTTTCCTCTACCATGCCGTTGTTCATCATGTAGTAACATAATGGCTTGTCTCTCGTAGCTTCATCTGGTTGGAAATCCTCTTCCAATTTCTACACCTTAGACACTTTGTCTTACTCCGTAAGGAGAATCGATACGATCCCGCAGCTAACGACAAAGTCATCTTCATATGTATCGTCATTTGTTTCGTCATACATATCCAAATCCACGTCCTCTTCTGGAGACAGAGGTTATTCTTCATCATCTGACTGGGGTGTATATTCTGGTTCACCTTCCTCTTTCGACGGGGTATATTCTAGTTCTTTCTTGTCTGCTAAGTTGGCTGTGAACGTCGACCTCTGTGTCGACGCTACTGTCTGGTTTCCCAAAACTTCCACGGTCATCGCTGAGGTTTGACTTGCCATTACTTTTTCCTTCTCTACCCATCCGGTTCTTGATGGTTGATCCTTCGATTCAGGCTTCCTGGCTGGGCGTAGCTGCAAGGATGACGTTTCCCAGGCCGCCTTCTTATTTCGATGATATCGTCTCCATTGGGTTCACGTCATCGGGTTTTTGCCTTTGTAATTGGGAGACACCACATAACTTTTCAACTCAGTATTCTTAACAGAGGCCCCAACCTCCTTTTCCAGATCTAAAACCTTCCACTTTGGACTTTTGCTCCCTTTCTGGTTCACAAGGGCCATCCATTGGCCTCGTGGGATATCTAACGGGAGTACAAAAGTCTTGGGCTTTGCAGGCTGGAACAGTTTATGATACTCTTGAGTGCGTCGAGGAGTGTCGTCCTTGTCGAATATGAACCTGGGAGCTGACATTTTATCTGCCTTGACATGGTCCGCCGCTTTTTGGTCAAAAACAGCATGATACCTAGGGCATAGGGTGGCTGTAGAGCCGTTGACTTTACATTTTTTTTGAAATTCTGCCAGACTCTCTCTAGCCTTAGGGTAGACTTCCTCAAAGTCCATCTTTGTCTTGCTATTGAAGCCTTCAGTAGCTTCGATCACCATACAGTCTGCTACTTGTTCTTTGAGGCCATCAGTAGCCTCGATCATCATGCAGTCTGCTACTTCAGAGTAGAGAGCTTCTTCCGTTTTTAGAGGATTTGTATCCACTTGCATTTTTGGTCGCTCTTCGAACTGCAATCTTCCTTCCTTCAATGCCTTCTGCACCAAATCCCTGAAAAGAGCACATTGAGCAGTTTTATGACCAAGGAAGTTATCAGATTTACAAAATCCCCTCTTTTTCTTTTGTTCTAGAGGGGGATCTTTTGCCCCAACCGGGACGATAATTTGACCATCTTTGACTAATATGTCAAATATCTCATCACACTTAGACACATCAAAAGAGTATGTTTTTGCGATATACTTGTCCATCTTTTCCGTTTCGACCGGATTTTTTCCATTCGATGGCTTCAGAACCCTATACGCATATGGAGGTCCAGCGGTCAGCTCAGCTACGTTAATGGTATTATCTTCGAAGAATTCCTCTTCGTCCGTCGAATATTCGTCGGTAGCCACAAAGGCCACCTTTTGTTTCTTACAGTATCGACTAGTTTGTGATTTCTCACTTCTTAAACGTTCGACCTGTCGGATGCGATCGACCAATTGTGCCATATCTCTTAAATATTATGTATCTAGTTTTTTCCTAATGGAATAATATAATCCTCTCACCGTTATTTCGACTAATTCATGTTCGGGGACTTGTGTGAAGCAACGTGCTTTCAACAGTCAGAACCTATTCAGGTACTGATCCACGGATTCCGCGGTTTTCCTTTTTACGTTAGCTAATTCCTTCAAACTGATCTTTGATTGCCCCATATAAAATTGTTCGTGGAACAATCTCTCTAACTGCGTCCATGTGTGGACCGAATGTGGGGGCAGTAAAGTGAACCATGTGAACGCATTTTTTGTGAGGCACCCTGGGAAATATTTCATTTTTAAATCCTCGTTATTCGCTATGTCCTCGGCCTCTGTCTGATAGCGGGCCATATGTTCGACAGTGGATTCCTCTGTGTCGTCTGCAAACTTAGTGAATTTAGGGACTTTCCAACCCCTTGGTAACTCAGTTTGCAACATAAAATCCGGTAATAGGGATGTGTAGGCGGGCCGTCGAAGGATAGGGTTCGCACCATTTCAAACCATGATGCATTCGACCATGGCCTCCATATTAGCTTTGCCTTCAAGGTTCTCATTTCTAACCTGTTGGACTATGTTGTCGGGGCCTTGGTCTCTGCGGACCAACACTATGGGGGTCTTTGGACCATCTGAGGGATCGGGTCAACCTCAGGGACTTGGACCTCTTCTTCGACGGGCTCGTTTTGTCGACCCGACGTGTCGGGATAATTTGGAGGAGTTTGTCCTTCCACGTTCCTAGGTGCTCCTAGAAAATCTCCTATTCGTGCCATCTGGGTGGCTAACTGTTGGTAATTATGCGTCGAGAACTGCATTAAAGGCCTCATAACGACACCAATCTTTTGTGCTAACATATGTACCATATCATGGTTACTTTCGTCCATCTGCTGGCGCATGGTCGCGACAGAACTAGTAGTAAACGTTGGTATTGTTGGGGGAAGTGTTCCAAATCCTGGTGGCCCTCCTCCCTACTGGGTCACAGGGCCTAGGCTTTGGTATGGCAAAAATACGGAGGTTGAATTCTCTCCCCCGCCTATTCCCCCGTAACGCCAGTTCGACATGAATTCTAGCGGCATCCCCAAGTGCTGAAGCGCCGAAGTGTTAAAATTTAGGGGCCGTTGACAGTAGATCCCGATTGTAGCGAGTCGTGCGTCCGTTCGAATGGGAGTCGCAAGTGGTGCGGTGCCAACGGACGCAGTGACGGTTGGCATGGGCCCCGTGCCCAAGACCATCACTGGCGAAGAAGATGTGTTTCCTTGCGAAGATGCTTCTTCGTTTGGTCGCGATGTTACCATCTTTTCGCTATATAACTGCATACACCTAAAAAAAGGGTCCCACCAGGTGTGCCAATTTGTTCGCACGTGATTTTCGCGCGAACAACCTTTGGCCTTCCTATGCAGATTTGCTTGCGGGACTGGTCAAACTAGTCCTAGGACGGTTTTTTGTTTCAGGCGCGTTATTTGCTTGGGTAATGGTGCATTTTGACGGTTATATCTTTCGTAAGTCCACTCTCTAACTACCTTGAAATTTCAAAGACTAGGCAATGTAAAAGACAAGATTTTGGTATATATTCTGATAATAAGGCTTAAATGCCTAAACTACTGGGTAAACTTAGAATAAAACTTAAAGTAGAATGGAAAAAGGACTTAAAGTAAAATGGAAAAGTACAGGAAAAAAGGTGTTTGGACGTATTCGTACATTTTGGAGTGACAAAGTGAACTCTTTTCTCTATAGCGCGATACTCAGAGTGTTTTTCTTCCAATACTGACAAAAGACGACCTTATCTCCTTCAAATTCTTGCTTTATATAGGCATATAGAGTAACTGCCAAGGGGCTTCAGGATGCGCCACGTGGCACCCCACGTCTTTGGGAACTACCTCCACGTTCTCATTTCAAATGGGCTTCTCGTCAGTCTTCTAAGTTCTCCTATCGAGAATGCTTTTAGATGGCTTTTTCTCTGTGTCGATCGACACAGCTCTCGTCGATATGCTCAAATCATACTGTCGAATCGGGGGTGATGTTGGTCGTATTTAGTATTGTCGGCCTTCATTCTTTATGCAGGTGGTTAGTCAATTTCTTACTCTTGTCGAGGTTAATTGGCTAAGTTTTCAGCCAACTGTCATATGCTCACTTCAAATAAATCTTTTTGTATAGAAGAGAGTCCCTGACCTTTGAAGAAGTTCAAGTAGCCTTGTATTCAAAGGATTTAAAAAAAGAAAGGAGCATAAACCATCATCATTAATTGGCGAAGGGTTGTCCGTGAAGGAGAAATCCTCGAAGAGAGATGGTAGGTTTGATAAAAAGAAAGGTAAAACTTAGCAGAAATCTTATGGTGGTGATATATCTGGGATTAAGTGTTATCACTATAAGAAGGAGGGTCACACAAGAAAGATGTGCCCTGAGCGCCTGAATAATCATGGAGGCAAGGACAATGGAAATGCAACTATTGTGCAAGATGATTATGAATCATCTGATGTCCTTGTGGTGTCGAGCAATAAATCTTGCAAAGAGAGGATTATAGATTCTGGATGTACTTGGCACATGACTCCAAACAAGAATGTGTTTGAAGAATTATATGATCAAGATGGTGGATCAGTTCTACTGGGAAACAATAAAGCTTGCAAGATTGCAGGTATTGGATTTGTAAGATTCAAGCTCCATGGTGAGTCAATAAGGCTATTGACTAGGGTTAGGTATGTACCTGACCTTAAGAGGAATTTAATTTCTCTTGGTGAACTCAAAAAGAAAGGGTATGTCTTCAAAGGATACCAAGGTATCTTGAAAGTCATGAAGGGGTCGAAGGAAGTCTTGAGAGGAGTGAAAAATAAGACTTGTATACCCTTGAGGCTGAAGTTGTAAGTGGTTCGGCAGATTTTGCATCCATGAAACCGGTGTTGAAGACAAAATTATGGCTCATGAGATTGGGCCATGTCAGCAAAAAAGGCTTGGTCGAATTGTGGAAGCAGAACCTTCTAGGTGGTGACAAAGTCGAGAAGTTGGAGTTTTGTGAACCTTGTGCATTTGGCAAATCCTGTAGGGCGATGTTTAACAAAGGTAAACAAAGAACACATGGATCCCTTAATTACATCCATGCTAATCTTTGGGGGCCTGTAAGGAATCCATCACATGTAGGTGCAAGGTATTTTCTATCCATAGTTGATGACTATTCTAGAAAATTATGGGTATTCATTCAGTAGACTAAGGATGAAACTTTTGAGAATTTTAAGAGTTGGAAGGTTCTGGTCGAAACTTGATCTTACCAAATGATCAGAACCTGAGATGGGCCAAAGACAAACGCCTATGATGTTGGGTGTGAAAGAGGAGGAGGGGGTGTACCTATAAGGAACTTTAATGCTAAAGTAAGAAAACGAGCAAGAGAGTGAGCAAGTACAAAGTATGTGTGTTTCAAGTTGAATATTTGATACCTGACCCTCTCAAATGAGAGAGTTTTTATAATGGCCCCAACGCTTGGCCATTGGTCCCTATTTTCAGGGTGAGATAACTGTTTTCCAAAGAATAGGTAACTACCATAACTAGTAGTTAGGACGGGCAGACGTGCCCATAACTAGCTGTTGGCATAGGCAGAGGCGTAGTTACGGGCACAAGCGTCTTGGCTGTTTCTAGATGGTGGAACTGTGCGTAACGGGAAGAGACTGACAGGAAAGAGTGTTGTGGCCAAGGGTAAATTGGTCAGCCTCCCCTGTTGGAGGGGCAGAAAGGTGAACTTTCCATCAAAGAGGTTGGACTTTGGCAATTGGGTCGTTCTGGGAGCAGAAGTGGATTGGGTCGTGCCTAGCCATTGAGCCAGTCCGGAACAGTAGCCCCCCAAGTCGTTGTTATCGAGTAGGGTAGTGATAACTTAAGGACGTCTGCTTCCCGGGTATAGTCGTCGTGAGCTTCCTTGTGTTCGGACGAATACTTGCCCGGGCACCAGAAATGTTGTTGTCGAGGATTTTGAGATTTAGGGAGCCCAACGCTTGATAGAATCTGAAGAGTGAAGATGCCATGTGCGCTTCGAGTTGTGTGCTGCATTAAATGTATGATGATGGCTAGGCTAGGGTCATGATGATGCCCTACTCGCATGTGCTCGTGCACGTGCCTGTCATTTGCCTATAAATAGCGAGAGGATTCATTCATTTAGAACTTTCGCTTCTCTCTCTTCTTGTTCGTTTTCTCTGACCGCCGCTCGTTACCTTCAAGTTTGCTCCGACCACCGTACGACGGCCGACCAGAGTTGTTAGGTTCAGAACTTCTTCCTCGACCATGTAAGTACATCGATTCCTTGTTTATTCTTTGTTTTTCTGATTTGATGTCTTAGAATACATGTGGTTAATACTGAAATGACGTAGTTATAGGGCGTATTTGCGGTGGCGGTTAGTGGCAGATTGTGGCACGGTCATTTGTCTGCTGCCGGCGTTGTAGTTATTGTTTTTAGGAAAGGGCAAGTTAGCAAACCATATGTTTTAGTTAATCCCGGAGTAGGGACGATACGACGGTGCCATTACCGGAGGGGCAATGGACTCTGGTGGTTTCCTCGTGGGAGTTCTGGGTTTTGTGTGCATGAACTGTCCCTGGATGTACTAGGGAGGACTGTCGGGCATTTTCCAGTTTGTTTAGCTGCGCCATTTGAGTAGGGCTTAGGTCGAGGGTTCTGTCCTTGTCCCTTTGTGCGCCCTTTCACTTGACTAGCAGTGGAAGGGTAGACTTGATTTTGTCATTGAATTCACTTTTTCCTCTGCTTTTCAGGTAAAAGAGATGTCGCACAGAGTTGACGAGGATGAACATCCCAGGGACTTGTCTGAAGATAGCTCCTCGGAGGATACAGAAACAGACGATGACTCTTCGTCTCCTGAGGCTGTAGGGACGACTGCCACGAGGTCATCAGCGGATGAGTGGATGATGGTCGAGCCAATGGAGCATGTCTCTCTTTTTGCTTCGTATGTCGGGGATCCATTTACCATGGTGGGATCGGAGGGAGAGTGAATGGTTCATTTACTTCAGAAGACAAACGTATTTTCTTGGCGTACGGTGAGAGATTTCCCATGTATGAATATGTTTTTAAAGAGATAGGGTTGAGGTTGCCCTTCACAGATTTTCAACGGGCGGTCTTCGTGCATCTTGAACTGGCGCCCTCTCAACTGCATCCAAATTCCATTGCCTTCATGTGGGCGTATGAACTAGTGTGCGAGTACTTGCAGATCGGGGCCACCCTCCCACTTTTCTTCACCATCTTTTATCTTCAATGGCAGGTGTCAGCGAGGAAGTTTGGTTGGGTTTCCTTGAAGCAGGGAAGGAAACTATTCAAGCCTTTCTCCGAATCTATCCGGAATTTTAAAGAAAGATTCTATGTGATCGAGCTGGCATCGGAGAAGGCTACCAACTCGAATTTTGTATGGGAGGTCTCCATGGATGAAAACGGGGAGGACCTGATAGACGAGGAGGGTAAAATAGTTGTTTGGAGGCTGTTCACTTTCCCTTTCTGCTGGAGTGGGGCTCACTTCACCCGTTCGACTGATGAGTACATAGTTTCTCCTCATCAGTTGGTGGATGATGATCGGGCCAACTATGCCAAGCTGGTGACCTTTGTGGACAGCTTCCTTTCTGCTCAATGTGTGACTCGCATTGGGTAAGTTCTTTACGAGGAAGATAGGAGGCTATAGATGGAAGCCTGGTATATTAACACCAAAGAGCTCCTCGACTGTAGCACTCGCAAGGATGGTCTTGAACTTTTGGATAGCTTCTCGCTTTCTCTTATTTTTTCCGAGATGTTTTTCTTTCCCTGTGCTGACATGCTCGTTATTTTTGCAGGTAAAATATCTTCAGCGAAGGAGAGGTTGATAAAACATTCCCAAGGAAAGATGAAGGGCGGCGTTGCTCTAGAGAGGAGTCGCCTTGGTCAGCGAACGACTCCCCCACATACGAGGTCGGGGACTTCATCCTTAACTCCTCTGGCCACTCAGACTACGCCTCTACCCGTGAGCTCGAGGCCCAAGCGCGCCCGCACGAATGAAATTGTGGACCTCAGCTGGGAGTCTGTTAAAATCAAGTTCGAGCTGCCTCTCTGTCTTCATAATAGGAAATTCTTCGAGGGGTCCTCCTTGTCCATTCCTTAGGCAGAATCTCTAAAGCTTGAGGAAATGGACCGTCCCAGCAAACAGGCCATGCTTTCCCAGGATGCCTCTGCCTTAATGAGGATCCTAGAGATGGTCGTGGTATATACCGAGGACGGCTCTCCGCTTGAACTCGAGCTGCAAATATCCCAAACTGCGGTGGCGGCCCTGGAAGAGAAGGTTAAGAATCTTTAGGAGGAAAGGGAAAGGGAGCTCGAAGATGCTGCTCGCAAGGGTCACGAGGAGATGGCTTCGGAGAGGGACGCCGTGGCTGCCATGTTGAAATTCTCCGAGGACTTGGTGGAGAAGTTGAAAAGCGTTGTTGCCCCCGCTGAGGATGAGCCCGAGGAAACGAAGAAGTTATTGAATCGGTTAGAGTTGGTCGCTCGATTTTCTTAGGTTGCAGATGACCTTGTGGCCATCGGCAAAGAGGCTTTTTAGAACATAGTATACCAACTAAAGCTGGTGAACCCTGGGGTCGAGCTGACCACGGAGGGCACGGGGTTCCTCTATATGGTCAAAAAAGGCCAAATAGTCGTCCCCGATTTCCTCTAGTTCGACGAAGGTGGTGACGAGCAGGGGCAGGTGACGTAAGAAGAGGCTCAGCAAGAGGAGCAATGGACCTTTCCTAGTTCGTGCTTTGGCCTGTGTGCCATTTAATCACTTGTAATCTATTGTAATTTTATTTTGTGGGGTTTGGCCACTTTTTATTGTATCATTCATATTTTCGGCCTTTTGTGGTCGTGTTATATAATATGTATTAGTATGTTGTATGTTTGTATTTCGCCTAATGCTTTCTAAGTACCCTGCACCGTCCAACGCGGTCTTAAGAGGCACTTAGTACTTTATTATCTTTTGGGTATGCTCGATGGACGATGTTCGATAGTGCGGCGAACTGATCGAAAAGCCTGGGTTATTTCTAAAGGTGAGAAAATACTTAGAAGGGGGGTTGAATAAGTATGACAAATAATCAAAGATTCAAACACAGTTATTTTTATCCTGGTTCGTTGAACTCAACTACTCCAGTCCACCCTCTCAAGAGTGATTTGCCTTTCTCAGTCAAGGACTTAATCCACTATTTAATCAAACAGATTACAATAGTAACACCTAAGAACAACTGTTCTTAGTCTTCTCAAGAGCTACTGATCCCAACTGGATCCTCTTAAGGAAACCTTTTACAATCAATGTAAAACTATTACAAGAGTAAGAATGCTTCTAAAAAGCTATTATCACAACTGTGATATTTCTCTTAAGTTTAAGAACAATGTTACAACAAATAGAATATAAGAGCTTTTGAGAGATTAGCTTTGATAAGTGATTTTTGCAAGAAGTTCGTCACATGAAGAAGATGGAGTGGACTTCTTTATATAGGCACTTAGATCCATGAAGTCTTCTCAACGTTGGAGGATGTGCTGAAAAAGCCTAGTGCCTTTTGTCTTCACATGGCAGAAACTTTCCTTAGAATGGAATGCATAGATAAAACCTTTTTGTCTGTGTTCTCGTGTCTAGCATAGAAGAGGAAAGAGCTGTTGAGATATGCCAACGGACATATTCAAATCTTCTTCACTAAGTAAGTTCAGCTATCAACATCAGAGTCTGGATCTTCAGAATCTCCAGAGTAGAAATCTCCTGGATCTTCAGAGTCTTTGGATGTTCTTCAGATTATGCTGAATCAGAGTATATGCAGCTTATATGCTTGAGCGTGTAGTTCTGTCAGAGCAGAGTCTTCTAATCAGATTCTCAATACTATGCAGTGCAGTATCTTCAGAGTCTTCTGATGACTAGCTTCTGAACTCTCAGAGTCTTCTATTTTTTAGAGGCTTTTGCTTCAGAATCTTCAGTAGACAGCACTCAGATTCTTCTGGAAACAGCGTTCAGATCTTCATTTAAGATGCTCTTGAACCTTTGAAGCCTTTCATAATATCATTGTTCAGATCCAAATTTTCTCTTTAAGAATATTTTCTTTAGTACCTGTAGCAAACAATCTAGAACAAATTTAGAGTACATAATTCTTGAATACAAAATTCATAAGTGTTATCATCAAAACATAGAGATATTACTAAGAAACAATCTGTGTTCTTACAATCTCCCCCTTTTTTATGATGACAAAACATGAGAAATTTTATTCAATAAAAAGTATGAATTATAACTCCCCCTGAGATTAACAATCTCCCCCTGAAATGAATACTCTAATAGAAGAAAACACTTCCCTTTTTTGATTAAGTATATTTCAGATTCAGAGCCTGATGCAAGAGGTTTGACTTTCAGAATCAAATCTTGATGCCAAATAATTATGACTTCCTTCAGTCAGAGCGCCTGGTTATCATCTTGCTTGAATTATCTTTCAGAGTAAAGGTATCAGAGTAAGATATCAGAGTTGATTGAATACTCAGATTTGCTTTGGAAGATCAGGTTCTGGTTGGAAAAGTCTCAGGGTAACTTCAATGAATTATGTCAGATATATCAATGTAATCTGAAAGACTTAAATTCAAAGTAAGTTAATAAAATGTCTGAATTTCAATTTTAGTAATTGCTTATAGGTTGAACAATCAGATTCTCTTTTTCTCCCCCTTTTTGTCATAATCAAAAAGATTTTTAAAGACATAAAGATACAGAAGAAAAGAAGCATATAGAAGCAAAAACATCAACTTTCATTTAAACAGATCAGAGTTCACAATCAAACAGAGTCACAAAAGAACAGATAGATGTCAAAAAGCATAACAAAACAATAAGAAAACAACAGAAGCAATAACATGTGCAAAAACATCAAATAAAACTAAGTCTGGCGTAAGGCAATAAGGGTCAGAAGCTCTGTCATTTTGGCAGTTGACTCTTCTTGCTTAGACATCCAGGTCTTGATCTCATCAGTTGTCTTCTCTTGCTGTACCATCCAATGTTTTATTTCCTTGACATCATTCACAAGCTCTATGACCACGGATGAAGAAGAAGCAGATGTAGTAGCAGCAGTGTTCTTGTCAGACTGGTTCTCTTCAGAAGCTTGTTCAACCAATTCAGATGCAGGAGCCTCTGGAGGAGCCGCTTCCAGAAGCAACACAGGAGGAGGAGGAGGAATGTTCATCAGAGTTATCTTGATTAACTCTGCAAACTGAGTCTTTGCAAGCTTAGAACATTTAGCTCTAACGTTTAAAGCAGCTTTGTTGAACATCCAGATGAAACGTTTCCAAGAAGCATTTGAAACAGCCGGATCCACACTTGACAAGCACACTTCCTTAACACGAGCATACTCAGAATCTATCTCCTTCTTGAATATTTCAAACATAGTATTAACACATGATCCTAGATTTGACTGTTCAGAGGGTTTAGGATTAGGAGTGTTTACAGGAGTAGGTTCAGATGGTGTAGGTTCATATGGTTGTGGTTGAGGTGGTGTTGGTTGAGATGTTTGGGTGTCAGACTGAGGAAGTTCAGTTGGTTGAGGAATGGTTTGGGTTTCAGATAGATGGGTTTCAGATGGTTGAGGGATGGTTTGGGTTTCAGATAGATGAGTTTCAGATGGTTGAGGGATGGTTATCTGAGGTGGGGAGTTGGGTGGAGTATGAAACATAGAAATGTTAACATGTTCCTTCATAGCAATGTCAGAACGAGCTTGTTTGAGAGACTCTAGTTCAAAATCAGATGATTCACAATCAGAAGATTCTTCTGAGTGAACAGATGTTGAAGAAATGTTAATGGATTGATTCAGGGGTTGGATATCTAGAATATCTTCAGAAAGATTTGAATCTTCTGGTGGAGCTGGTTGTTCAGAGTGTTCAGATTGAACAGTCTCTGGTTGGTTTGGTTCTGAGAAGATTATATCTGGTTGTGGAATTTCTGGTTGTGGAATTTCTGGTGAAGTAGGTTGAGGGGGTTCAGATGTAGTATGAGGTTGGGGGTCAGAGGTTGTTGGTACAGAAGATGGTTGTGAATGTACTGGGGGAGATGAAGGTGGTTCAGATGAAAGGTTTGCAGATGGTTGGGGTTTAGAAGTTCTATGTCTAAGGGTTGGAGATGGAAGGGGTGAATGAACAGCAGGGGTAGGATCAGATGTTAATACCTGATGAATAGTGTCTCTTATCTCTTCCAAAGTAGCATCTCTAGAATTGATTCTGGCTTTCTTTACGCCTTTCTTCTTCTTCCTTGGAACTTCAGATTCTTTCCTTTTCTTCTGAACAGAGCCTTCTTCAGCTTTTCTCTTACTACGCCTTTCCTTCATCAAATTGGGCAATTCTTCTCCTTGTTTCTGAACAAGGTTAGCAGGTAGAGGAATTCCATTCTTCAGACAATCTGCAATGTAAGCCCAAACAATACCTTTTGGTTCATCTGCGCTGAACATGGGAAAATCTTCTACTGGTATCCTTCTGCCATTGACCTCCTCAGAGTTTATCTTCCTTAGTTTACCATTCAGCTCTGAAATGATCTTCATTCTTTTCAGAGTTAGTCTGTTTATCTCAGATCCAATGATGTAGGACAGATCCTTTGTTATTTTTGCATCTGTCAGATGCTTCACCAACTGATTCTCTGTAAGGATGTCTGAAATAAGTCTTCCCAGAGGTATCCAAGTTCTAACTTTCCTAGCTTTAGCTCTGACCTCTTCTCTAGTCTCTTTGACATGAGTCAGAAGATGACTGAAAATCAGATAGGGCAGATTCACCTTAGTATTCTTGCTGATGCAGTACATGAAGTACAGATGCTCTGTACTCACATAGTTTGGTGAGTTGGATGACTCTCTGTGAAAGATTGTACTCATAAATATCTTCGCCCAGATCCTATAGATAGGTTTCAGATCTTTAACCTTGCTTGTTGGTGTTCCAGATACAGTAGTCTCTTCATACACCTTAGCCATATCAATACGTGCAGAGGATAGGTTTGTAACACCATCAGATTCTTTATAACTAAACAGTTGCCTGATCAGTTTCTCAGTGATCACTATCTCCTTCCCAAGGACAGATGAGTGAATGAACTTAGGACCAGCATGAGCGTGAATCCAGAATTCCTTCATAAGAGTTGGGTACACAAGACCCATCAGTCTATCAAAATACTTCTCCCAGCCTTGAGCTTTAATGGCAGTTGTTAGGTCAAACCCATTTTCTTCTATTGATTCAAGATCAACGAAACTCTCGCACAAAACCTCAAGATCCACAACTGGAGTAAATAGAGTGCGTACTGGTTTCTTGTACATTATATTTTTGTTGGAGATTTCAGCAGCATTTGATGAAGAAGCCATTGATGAAGATGAAGATTTTGATTTGGGTTTAGGGTTTTGGTGGAGTTTGAAGAGTAAGCAAAAATGCATAAGTGTAGTGAGTGTGAAAAATGTGAAAATGGTGTGATAGGTGGTATTTATAGAAAACCAAAAAAAAATCAAACATTGGGCACATCAATAGACACATACGCACGTTTACACATAGCATTTAATGAAAATAATCATTTCAATTTAAAGATATGACAAATGGGGGGAAATCCAAGAAAAATGAGATTTTCAAAGCAGTACCTCAAACGTCAATTCAGTAGAGCACTCCATCTTTTCAGATTCTGAGTGACACGTGTTTGCTTGTATGTGCATCTGATGTCTCTCAAGAAATGAAACGTTTCCAACGTTCAGATCTTCTGAGTTTGTTAGTTCAGAGTTTCACACAAATAAATCAATCAAAGATAAATGAACAAATAATCAGATGAAATACTTCAGATCTTTAAACATTTTGCATCTGATAAGTTGCCTCTGATAAATATTACTCTGGACAAAAATCCATACAAATATTTTTCAGAATGAACTTAAACCTATCTTCAGCAAGGGGTTTTGTGAAAATATCAGCCCATTGATGATCTGTATCAACAAAAGCTAGATTTATTACACCCTTCTGAACATAGTCTATGATGAAGTGATGTTTAATTTCTATATGTTTAGCCTTAGAGTGTAAGATTGGATTTTTTGACAAACATATAGCAGAATTATTATCACAAAAGATAGAAAGATTACTCTCATAGATCTGATAGTCTTCTAGCTGACTCTTCATTCAGAGCATCTGCGTATAACATCCAGCAGCAGCAATGTATTATGCCTCTGTAGTTGATAGTGCAATAGTGGGTTGCTTCTTGCTGTACCATGAGATCAGATGACTTCCAAGAAACTGACAGCTTCCAGAAGTGCTTTTACGTTCAACTCTGTCTCCAGCATCACAGAATCCAACTAATGAAAATTCATCAGATCTTCTGTAACACAGACCCATGTTAGTAGTACCTTTCAGATACCTTAGAATCCTCTTAATAGCTGTTAAGTGTGATTCTCTAGGATCTGATTGGAATCTTGCACATAAGCAGACACTAAACAGAATATCAGGTCTAGAAGCAGTCAAGTATAGAAGAGATCCTATCATACCTCTGTAGAGTTTCTGATCTACCTTCTTACTTACCTCTTCCTTACCAAGAGTGCTTGTAGGGTGCATTAGAGTCTTTGCCATCTTACTATCAACCATGTTGAACTTCTTCAAAAGCTCTTTAACATATTTGGTCTGATGTATGTAGGTGCACTCTGGAGTCTGGTTGACTTGGATTCCCAAAAAGAATCTCAATTCTCCCATCATGCTCATCTCAAACTCTGCATGCATACATTTAGCAAACTCCTTTCCAAGCATAATATTTGTTGATCCAAAAATAATATCATCTACATATATTTGACAAATCAACAGATCTTTCTTAAGAGTTTTATAGAATAAAGTTGTATCCACTTTTCCTCTGATAAAATTTTTCTTCAGAAGGAAATTGCTCAACCTCTCATACCAAGCTCTGGGAGCTTGTTTTAAACCATAAAGAGATTTCTTTAGTTTAAAAACATGATATGGAAAGTTTTCACTTTCAAAACCAAGAGGTTGATGGACATATACTTCCTCTTCTATAATACCATTAAGAAAGGCACTTTTAACATCCATCTGATATAGAGTGATGTTATTCTGTGCAGCAAAAGAAATGAGTAAACGTATAGACTCTAACCTGGCAACAGGAGCATAAGTCTCTGTATAGTCAATTCCTTCTTGCTGAATGTAACCTTGAGCAACCAACCTTGCCTTGTTCCTTTCAACTTCTCCCTTTTCATTCAACTTATTCCTGAAGACCCATTTTGTTCCAATAATGTTGAATAGGTCTAGGAACCAGATCCCAAACTTCATTTCTGGTGAATTGATTTAGCTCTTCTTGCATGGCAATAATCCATTCATTATCTTTCAGAGCCTCATCCACAGATGTTGGTTCAATTATTGACACTAAGCCAAACAATGAAGATTCAGATGTTCTGAGATAGGATCTTGTCCTGATTGGATCATCTTTCTTTCCAATAATCACATCTTCTGGGTGAGATGCCTTGATTCTGGAAGAAGATCCTCTGACATTTGATCTTTCAGAAATGTGTAAGTTGTCCAATTGAGAAGATAAGGGAATAGCATCTGGAGTTGCTTCAGATTCCTTCTCTTTAGCCTTTTCTGCCTCTGAGCCTTCAGAGTCTGTGAGAATCACTTCTCTATCTGCAGAACTTTCAAGCTGCTTTGGCTTTTCATAGCCAAGCTTATCATCAAATCTGACATGAATAGATTCTTCCACAATCTGTGTCTCAGTGTTGTATACTCTGTAGCCTTTAGAGCGTTCAGAATATCCAAGCATGAACCACTTCTGTGCTTTGGAGTCAAACTTGTTCAGATTTTATTTAGTATAAAGCATATAATAAATACATCCAAAAGGATGAAAATATGAAATGTTGGGCTTTCTTTTCTTCCACAGTTCATATGGAGTCTTCTCCAGAAGAGGTCTTACAGACACTCTGTTTTGAATGTAACAGGCTGTGTTGATTGCTTCTGCCCAAAAGTGTTTTTCCAGATTTGTCTCATTGATCATGGTTCTGGCCATTTCTTGCAGGGTTCTGGCCATTTCTTGCAGAGTTCTGTTTTTCCTCTCTACAACCCCATTTTGTTGTGAAGTTCTAGGACAGGAAAAATTATGAGCAATGCCATTTTCAGAAAAATATTTTTCAAAATATTTATTTTCAAATTCACCATCATGATCACTTCTTACTTTTACAATTTTGAAATCTTTTTCAATCTGGACTTGTTTACAGAAGTCAAAGAACACAGAATGTGACTCATCCTTGTGTTTTAAGAACTTTACCCATGTCCATCTACTATAGTCATCAACAATGACTAATCCATACTTCTTGCCTCTGATGGATGCAGTTTTCACTGGCCCAAACAGATCAATATGAAGTAATTCTAGTGGTCTGGAAGTAGAAACAACATTTTTTGATTTAAAAGATGATTTTGAAAACTTCCCTTTTTGGCATGCTTCACAAAGAGCATCTGAGGTGAACTTCAGATTAGGAAGTCCTCTAACAAGATTAAGTTTATTAATCTGAGATATACGTCTCATATTAATATGGCCCAATCTTCTGTGCCGGACCCATTGCTCTTCATTAATAGACAAGAGGCATTTAACATTCTGAACTTTAAGTTCTGAAAGATTTATTTTATAGATGTTGTTTTTCCTCTTACCATTAAATAGGATAGAGCCATCCTTTTGACTAATAGCTTTACAACATTTTTGATTAAAGGTAATATCATAACCATTGTCACTTAATTGACTTATGGACAATAAGTTATGTTTTAAGCCTTCAACAAGTAAAACATTAGTTATAGAGGGAAGTTTACCATTTCCAATAGTGCCAGATCCAATGATCTTGCCTTTCTGGTTCCCTCCAAAATTCACGTCACCTCCAGATCTAAGTTCCAGGCTTTGGAACATAGACCTTTCTCCTGTCATGTGTCGTGAACATCCAGAGTCCACGTACCATGACTGGCGTCCTGACCTTGCTGCTAAGAACATCTGCAACAGGGATTATTTTGCTCTTAGGTACCCAGATCTTCTTGGGTCCTTTAGGGTTAGTTGGTTTGTAGGTTTGTCTAAACTTCTGTTTTTCAACATAATGTTTATTCTGACTTGCCTTGGGTTTAAACACATAAGTATTCTTCTCAGAGCTTGTGCGTTTAATGTCATTTAAGTTACCAAACTTAAATTGAGAGTACAGAGGTGTCTTCTTGATGAAGAGTTTGTCAACAGATTTTGGATTACTTCCAGAGGAAGATTCATATCCAATACCTCTTCTGTTGTTCCCACTAACACCATAGATCATAGAAGCCATCTTGCTTCTGTCTATGCTTTTAGTAAGGAATCTCTAAAAGCTAGAGTCATATTTTTCTAAAATGTTTTCACATGACTTAGTCTCAGATTCAGATTCTTGTTGAGCTATTTCAATTTCATTTTTGATTTTCAGATTAATTTCTTTTTGCTCAACAAGTTCTGTCTTCAGAAGATCAATCTCGGATTCAAGACTGATTTTCAGCTTCTTGTATTTGAGTTTGATACTGTTATAGCTTTTCAGAACTTCTGATAACACTTTGATAAGTTCTTCTTTAGTAAGTTTAGCCATTACCTCTTCAGCGTCAGAGTCAGATTCAGAATCAGATTCAGATCCTGAAGTTCCTTCCTCCTGATCTTCTATGCTGGCCATAAGTGCAACATTAGCACATTCTTCTTCTGATTCAGAAGATGATTCAGATTCATCTGAGTCATCCCATGTTGCCATCAGAACCTTCTTCTTTTTGTCAAACTTCTTCTTGGGTTTTTCTCTTTGAAGTTTGGGGCAATCATTCTTGTAATGCCTAGGTTCTTTGCACTCATAGCATACAACTTCTTTTTTGCCAGATCTTCTGTGCCCAGAAGATTCCTTTCTATGATCAGATTTTCTGAAGTTGTTGAACTTCTTTCCCTTGTGCTTCCAGAGTTTGTTGATCCTTCTGGACAACATGGATAATTCATCTTCTTCTTCAGAAGAAGATCCTTCAGAGCTTTCTTCAATAACCTGCAAAGCTTTAGCAGATTTATTAGATTTTAAAGCAATAGATTTACCTTTCTCTTTCTTTTGGGGTTCATCTTCCTCAAGCTCAATTTCATGGCTCCTCAGTGAGCTGATGAGTTCTTCTAAAGAGATCTTGTTCAGATCTTTAGCCATCTTCAAGGCAGTCACCATTGGTCTCCATCTGGTAGGTAAACTTCTGATGATATTCTTTACATGATCCGATGTGGAGTATCCCTTGTCCAGAACTTTTAGACCAGCTGTGAGGATCTGAAATCTAGAAAACATAGTTTCTATATTTTCAGATTCTTCCATTTTGAACGCTTCATACTTCTTTATAAGCACCAGAGCCTTGGTCTCCTTCACTTGAGAATTTCCCTCATGAGTCATTTTAAGTGACTCAAACACTCCATGAGGTGTTTCTCTGTTAGTAATCTTTTCATACTCAGTATGAGAGATTGCATTAAGCAATATTGTCCTAGCCTTATGGTGATTTTTTAAATCCTTCTTCTGGGCTTCTGTCATTGATTTTATATCAATTTTCTTGCCATCCTCATTTGTAGGATGTTCATAGCCATCAATGACCAAGTCCCGCAAATCAGCATCATAACCAAGGAAGAAACTTTCTATCCTGTCCTTCCAGTAATTAAATTTCTCTCCATCAAACATAGGAGACTTTGTGCTGATTCTATCCCCTTCATATTTGTTACAGTTGGATGTAGAAGCATCACCCATAATGACAAACAGATATATATCAAAGTAACTTTTCTCACTGGATCTTTACTGATACGGTTAAGTGGTAGCACACGCAGAACCGGAGCTCTGATGCCAACTGAAGGTGAGAAAATACTTAGAAGGGGGGGTTGAATAAGTATGACAAATAATCAAAGATTCAAACACAGTTATTTTTATCTTGGTTCGTCGAACTCAACTACTTCAGTCCACCCTCTCAAGAGTGATTTGCCTTTCTCAGTCAAGGACTTAATCCACTATTTAATCAAACAGATTACAATATTAACACCTAAGAACAAATGTTCTTAGTCTTCTCAAGAGCTACTGATCCCAACTGGATCCTCTTAAGGAAACCTTTTACAATCAATGTAAAACTATTACAAGAGTAAGAATGCTTCTAAAAAGCTATTATCATAACTGTGATATTTCTCTTAAGTTTAAGAACAATGTTACAGCAAATAGAATATAAGAGCTTTTGAGAGATTAGCTTTGATAAGTGATTTTTGCAAGAAGTTCGTCACATGAAGAAGATGGAGTGGACTTCTTTATATAGGCACTTAGATCCATGAAGTCTTCTCAACGTTGGAGGCTGTGCTGAAAAAGCCTGGTGCCTTTTGTCTTCACATTGCAGAAACTTTCCTTAGAATGGAATGCACAGATAAAACCTTTTTGTCTGTGTTCTTGTGTCTAGCATAAAAGAGGAAAGAGCTATTGAGATATGCCAACGGACATATTCAAATCTTCTTCACTAAGTAAGTTCAGCTGTCAACATCAGAGTCTGGATCTTCAGAATCTCCAGAGTAGAGATCTTCTGAATCTTCAGAGTCTTTGGATGTTCTTCAGATTATGCTAAATCAGAGTATATGCAGCTTGTGTGCTTGAGCGTGTAGTTCTGTCAGAACAGAGTCTTCTATATCAGATTCTCAATACTATGCAGCGCAGTATCTTCAGAGTCTTCTGATGACTAGCTTCTGAACTCTCAGAGTCTTCTATTCTTTAGAGGCTTTTGCTTCAGAATCTTCAGTAGACAGCACTCAGATTCTTCTGGAGACGGTGTTCAGATCTTCATTTAAGATGCTCTTGAACCTTTGAAGCCTTTCATAATATCATTGTTCAGATCCAAATTTGCTCTTTAAGAATATTTTCTTTAGTACCTGTAGCAAACAGTCTAGAACAAATTTAGAGTACATAATTCTTGAATACAAAATTCATAAGTGTTATCATTAAAACATAGAGATATTACTAAGAAACAATCTGTGTTCTTACAATTTCTAGGCAGGGCGGAGCTCAGGTCACGATCATGGCCTGAGTTCGCAGCGTGAACTTTCCATCGCGAGCTAGGAGTTCTGCCGTTCATGGTACTGTGATGAGGGCGGGCTCGATCGAGGAACCACCGTTGAGCATGGGTAGGTTTCTTCGCCAGACCCTTGCTTAGATACTTTTTGGTGGTGCATCAATTGCACCTGAGCGTGCACCCATGGTCGGTTAATGTGCCCGCCGCCTGGGCGAGACACGTCATCAGTGGGGGCGTTAGCTGTAATATTGTTTCAGCTTTTCAGTATTCCATGGTCGAACTAATTCTTCCCTGATTAGGTATTCTAGGTAGTAGGCCCCGTTCTCTGTTTTTTCTCTAACACGGTAGGGTCCTTCCCAGTTTTTAGCGAGCTTTCTCTCTCGGGAATCTTTGTGATTCCTTCTTAGGACGAGGCTGCCCACTTGGAATTCTCGTCGGATGAACTTGGCGTTGTGCCTAATCGTTATTTTCTGTTTGAGTGAGGCTTCGCGGATGGCTGCCTTTATCCAAACTTCTTCAGCGAGGTCGAGTTCTTCTCTCAAGGCCTCACTGTTTGTTTCTTCGTCCAAAGGTGTTTCAGTTTGTCTGGTCGGCACGTGGGTTTTAATGGGGATTACTGCCTCTGTCCTGTATGCTAGGCGAAAAGGGGTTTTCCCGGTTGACAAATAAGGTGTAGTGCGATTGCCCAGAGTACGTTGTGCAGCACCTTGACCCACTGCCTCTTTGTTTCGTCCAATCTTCGTTTGAGCCCTTGTAAGATTACTCTGTTCGCGGCATCGGCTTGCCCGTTAGTCTGCGGGTGCTCGACGAATGCGAAGTGTTGTTTAGTGCCAAGTTGAGCGACGAACGCCTGGAATTTTTTGTTCGTGAACTGTGTCCCGTTGTCTATGACGATTGCTTGAGGAATTCCAAAATGGACAAGGATGTTTCTCTTATAGAAACGAAGTATGTTGTAGGCCGTTATCTTGACCAGGGCTTCAGCTTCTATTCACTTGGTGAAGTAGTCCACGCCCACTATTAAGTATTTATTTTGGTTGGAGCCTACGATGAAGGGTCCCAGGATGTCCAGGCCCTACCAGGTGAAGGGCCACGGGGAGGACATCGCCTTGAGCTCGTTGGGTGGAG
Organism: Lathyrus sativus; assembly: GCA_963859935.3. NCBI lineage: Eukaryota > Viridiplantae > Streptophyta > Magnoliopsida > Fabales > Fabaceae > Lathyrus > Lathyrus sativus. The sequence continues at coordinate 669,540,044 of OZ012737.1, read as the reverse complement.
CCAGGAGCATGTCCCTGCTTCGTTGGCATTTTTCACATCATTTCTTCACATGCTCTTTCACGTCATTTTACATGGTCGACCAGTTGTAACCTGCTTGCAGAGCTTTCCTCGCGAGGGACCTCCTACCTAGGTGCTAGGCATTGATTCCTTCGTGGATCTCGCGTAGGACATGGGCAACCATCTCCTCTTTAATGCATTTAAGGAGGGGCGTGGAGAATCCTCGTCTGTACATTTTGTTCTCGACCAGAACGTAGGAGCACGATCTATGCCTTACTATGCTGGCCTCCTTTGGGTCAGATGGTAGTTTGTTTTTAGTGAGGTAGTTGTATACAGGGGTCATCCAACAGTGGTTGTCACCGATGACATGCAGCTCGAGGTTCATGGACGTTCTCCCGATGCTAGATCGTGAGAGTATCTCCTGGATGACAGATTCGTTTCCCCCTTTCTTCTTCGCGCTGGCTAGTTTCCACAGGATGTCTGCTCGGACATTTTGTTCGCGGGGAACGTGTTTTACTTTCATGGAGGTGAACTTTTCCATCTTCCCCTTGACCAGGGTCAGGTATTCGGACAACTTATCATTTTTGACCTGGTATTCCCCCCGAACTTGGAGGGCCACTAGCTGAGATTCGGTGTAGATGGCGACTTCTTCTGCTCCCAAGTCTTCGGCGAGGCGTAGACCAACAAAGAAGGCTTCATATTCAACTTGTTTGTTAGATGTGGAGAAGGAAGGTGTGAGTGAAACTTTGATGAGGATTCCCTCCTTGTTTTCTAGGATGAGACCTGCTCCGCTCCCTGCTGAGCTGGATGCTCCGTCAACAAATATGACCCACCTGCGGGCACCCTTGTTCAGTTGGCCGTGCAAGGTCATTTCTGCTATGAATTCAGCTAGTGCTTGTGCCTTGAGGGCCTTTCTGCTCTCGTATCAGATGTCAAATTTGGATAGTTCCAGCAACCATTTGAGCATCCTTTCGGCCATGTTTGGACGGCCCAATAGTTGCTTTATGGGCTGGTCCGTGCGTACCACAATAGTATGGGCCAGAAAATAGTGCCTTAGTCTCCTTGCAGCGTTGATAAGGGTGAGGGCCATCTTCTCTATCTGTTGATACCACAAATATGACCCTTGCATCTCCTTGGTTGTGAAATAGATGGGCTTCTTCCCGTCAGGGGTTTCACGGATGAGGGCGGCGCTCATAGCCTCAGTTGCGACATCGAGGTAGAGAAAAAGGGTTTCCCCATTTTCTAGCCGGGATAGGACTGGCGGTGTAGATAGGGCTTGCTTCAAGTAGAGTAGAGCTTTATCACATTCCTCTGTCCATTCGAATGCGGCTTCCTTGCGGAGGAGTTTGAAAAAGGGGAGGGCATGTTGGGAAGATTTGGCTACAAAGTGGGAAAGCGATGCGAGCATCCCGTTGAGGGACTGGATGGACTTTTTGAATTCGGCGTGGGGAACTCAGAGAAGGCTCTGCACTTGTTGGAGTTGGCTTCAATTCCTCGTTTGGTTAGATAGAATCCGAGGAACTTGCCTGCTCGTACCGCGAACGCGCACTTCTCTAGATTGAAATGCATCTTGTATTTTCTGGCCCGCTCGAAGATCTTCCTTAGATGGTTCGTGTGATCGGATTCATCGTGGGACTTCACGATCATGTCATCCATATAGACTTCGAGAATATCCCCGATTTCTCCTCGAAAGACTTTGTTTATCATCCTTTGGTAGGTAGTGTCGGCATTCTTCAGGCTTAAGGGCATTACGTTGTAGTAATAGTTGCTTGATTTGGTCATGAAGGTCGTGTACCTCTTGTACCATTTTGCCATGGGTATCTGGTTGTAGCCCGAATAGGCGTCCATGAAAGATAGCAATTTAAAACCGGCAGAATTACCAACTAGTTTATCTATGTTGGGGAGGGGATATGCATCTTTAGGGTACTTGGACTCCTAAATAAATTTTTCCTCTAAAAGCTCTTTTACAGCCTGCTCGACAGCCACCGTTTTCTCTGGGGAATGTCTTCGTCTATGTTGGGCAAACGCTCTGAAGGCGGGGTCAAGGGTGAGGTGGTGACAGGCCACATCGGGGTCTAATCCAAGCATATCCACGACACTCCATGCAAATAGGTCTGCATTCTTCTGGAGGTATGCTCTCAGTTGTTTCCTCGCTAGCTCGGAGAGACCGGCTCCTATCTTTACTCCTCGCTTGGGGTCGTCCCCGAGTGGGACGAGCTCGAATTCTCCATCTGGGATGGGGTGTATTAGATGGGTGGCTTCACTGCTACTAAAGGGAATGCTCGAAGATGACTAGATCTCTTTCCTCTTTGCCCTCTGAGTCTTCTGGTCGTCTTCAGGGAAGCGGCTATCTGATCGCGACTTTCTATGTCTAACAAATCTAACTGCAAGTGCACAGTCTATCGCGTAGTAATAATAGATATCGATCCCACAGGGACTCGTAATCAATCTAGTATTATCGGGTGTTATGGTGTTTAGCTAGGTCGGTTTGGTTTCAAGTTGAATAATAGCAGAATAGATGCGTAAACTAAAGGGAACTAAAGCTTTTACTTAAGGTATGAATTTATAAATCGATATGCAATAATTTTGTTCTTCGGGGACTCGACAAATTACTGGCTTATTAAGTGTTTTCAAACTTAGGTTAAAAATAAAATAGTGATCTAAAGACTTTTGTCTCACGATGGTTGTTGACGCTAGTCGCAACTCTAAGGCGGAACGTATGTTGTCGCTATCCCGTTCGGGGTTAAAGTTACTTTTTGAAAATCTCTAAGTTCTAATCCTTTTTAAAGCGCTTTCGCTGTTTTTAAATCGAATGCCTAGTTTTTACTATCTGGTTCTAGCCTCAGCTGTCGCTTGTTGGTTCGTACCTTAATATGGTTTCCCACTGTCGTGGCAAAACTATTTTTAAATAAGTTCTCGCTGTCGCGACGAACGTTTACTTGGAAATTTTAATTAAAAACTAAAACCATAACTGAGTTTTGAAAAGAGATAGATTACGCCAATTATTATCAAATCTCGTCCGAATTATTATTACATATCGATTACGGTAATTTAGCTAGACATGGAAAAAGAAGTGGTAATGCATAAATAAGAGCAGTAATTAAGAACATATATCATAATGAAAATTTGCAATTATGATTAAAATAAAAACTTGTGAATATCCCAATTGGCTTTTGGGCAGATCCTCCACAATGTTGGCAGGATTCTGGTCTTTGTGCCAATTGATCGTACAAGAAAAATGGAAAGTACAAAATACCAAAGAATACAGAGAAGGAAAAGAGAAACAAATAAGAATATAAGAATGGTAAGGTTGCTCTGAAGATAAATTGGCAGCACTTCGTTGTCTTGAATGCGGCTCCCTTTTTCAGGTCCCAACCTCTTCCTTTTATATAGAGAGATAGTATCTAACGGTTATTCCTTCAGGAAGTGGGTTTGAGGCAGAAAAGTAGGAGTTAGTGGTCACACTTTTGGTCTTTGAGGGGGAATTTTAGCACGTGACTTCATTCTGCATGTTCTGGGTGCATGACGGTCATCATGGAGGTGTGACGGTCTTCACACGCATGACGAGCGTAACGGCCATGTGACGGTCGTCACATCAGTAGAACTCGTATCTGCTGTTTTTCTCTTGGTTTTTCATCTGTTTTTCACCTGTTTTTGCTCCTTCTCTTCATATTGCTTTGCTTGGACATGTTCTTTGAATACCTGCATAGTACTTAGACAAATAGCATGGAATGTCTTGAATTCGGAGTGAAATCAGTCGAATATTAGTTAAAACACATGTCATTTTATATATACAATTTCGCGTTATCACTATCGAGGCCAATGGAATCAAAGCGAGGAAGAGGATTCGCCTCATTGGAGCTGCTAGGCAGAGGAGACTGGGCAGGAGTCTTTGGTCTTGCGGAGATTGCATTCAGTCCCTTAGATGCTGCCTCAAAGCATCTCCTTGCGGCTTCTATGTCCCCGTGCAGAGTTACGACGAGGCCTTTGGAGGTGTAATATTTCATCTTCAGGTGTACCGTTGAAGGTACGGCCACCAGCTCGACCAGAGTTGGTCGCCCGAAGATGCATTGGTATAGTGACGTACAGTCTATAACCAAGAATTGTACCTTGATTGATCTGGCCGTTTCAGTAGATCCAAAGGTTATGATCAGCTCGACGTAACCCCAGAGCTTTGTCACCGATCCATTAAAAACCTGTAGGTCGGAGTCCGTGTAAGGATTCAAATGTGATTCATCCAGGTGGAGCGTGGAGAACAAATGTGAGTACATAATGTCAACGGAGCTGCCTTGGTCGACGAGGATTCGTCGAACATAAAAATTCGCCATCTGAGCCCTTACGAGCAGAGGGATACTTACGTTGGGGGCTCTGTCGAGGAGCTCCTCGCAGTAGAAGCAGATGGGGACAGACTCTCCCCGGACCCTGTCGAGGGTGTAGTTCCGATTTGAGCTATTGCTGATGAGGTGCTCAAATATCCTCTTGATAGATCCTATCGTCACTCTATTAAAACCTCCTCCGGAGATGACCATGGCGGAGGGGAATGTCTCCCACAGGCTCTGTGCGACAAAATATGGAGGGGCATTGAGCCCCTCGGGAATGCAGAAATCTTCAAGCTGTGAGACGCTCATGGCGACCTGAAGGCTGGCTTCCTCGGAGGAAGGCACTTCTTCTTCGACCTTCTGGGCTTCTTGGGCGTCTGGCCGAGGAGCTTTCTTTCGCTTGGTGAACTGTTTCAAATGCCCGTCCCTGATGAGTATTTCGATGGAATCCTTCAGGTGGATGCGGTCTTTTGTTGTATGGCCATGGCTCTTGTGGAACCGGCAGTACTTGGACTTATCAGTGTTGGGTTTGGACGGTATCTGCTTCGGGAATCGGACCCCTTCCTGTTGAAATTTTGAGTTGACGCACTCAGTGAGGATCTTCTCCCTCGAAAATGCCAGGGGAGTGTATTCGTGGAACCTTCCGGAGGGTTCCTTGTTGTCCCAGGGCTCGCGGGGATGATCTTCTCATTCTTTATCTCCTCGACGGGATGTCGAGGGTTCGTTGGACCTGGAAGGACGGACGTTTTCCCTGTGCCTAGAATCACGGGCAGAGCTGGCAGCCTCTTTTTCCTCGTACTGAATGTACGCTTGGGCCTTGAGGAGGAAAGCATCCAGCATTGTCGGGGGTCGGATGCCAACAACTTTAGCAAATTCTATGCGGGGACGGAGCCCGCGTTCGAGCAGAAACTTTTTCATGTCATCGGTGGTAGAGACTTAGTCACCTCCTTGTTGAATCTTTCAATGTAGGCTCGCAAGGGTTCACCTCTCCTCTGAATGATGGCCTTGAAGGAGGCTTCGGTCTTCCGATGTCGACGAGAGGCCATGAAATGTCTAGAGAAGAGTCTCTCCAGTTGCCTCCATGAGGTGATGAAGTCGTCATGAAGCCCCTTGTACTAGTTCATTGCCCCCTTCCTGAGTGTGGTTGGGAATAACCTGCACTTAATGGCACCCCAGACGCCTCGATAATCGAGCAGCGCATTGATGTTTTCGATGTGCTCGTCAGGGTCAGTTATTCCATTGTATGTGTCTAGAGAAGGAGGTTTCTCTAGTCCCTTTGGGAGGTGCATGTCCATGATCTCCTGGGACAACGGGCCGCAAGGCTCGTTGTTGTTGCTGCTAGTGGTTCAAGAATGGAGTGGGCGTCATGTCTATAGGTAGGATAGTGGTCTCGTCGGGGAGACGGGGTTCGTGTTTGGCCCTTGGATCTAGGCGAAGATGAACGTTGAGACTCTTCTTGGTGGCCTCTTCTGGTCCTCTTGGGTTATGGGGAATGCTGGTTCCAGGGAGAAATCTAGTTGTATTTGCAGATGGTCAGGGTCTCTGGCTCTAGAGGCGTCTGACGGTTCCTCTCGCGCCAGGGAGGGGGACTTCTTCGTTGCTGACGCTCTTTCCTTGGCGGAGGAGATCCTGGACGATGTGACTCTTCCAATCCTTAAATCCCCGCGTTCTAATTGAGGATTAGGAGGTTGATTTTGTTGAGAACCTCGATGAGGGCCTCCATGGCCGGATCAGCGTTGGGCGGAACTAGAACTGACAGGTGTTGCGGGATAAGCGGGGCTTCGTTGTGATCTGCACGAACAATGGATGTAGAAGCTATGGCTCTGTCCCTTTGTCGAAGGACGTCACCGCCATGAGAGGTTGTGGCTCCATCAATATCAGTCTTGCTGACAAGGAGAAAAGCAGAGTTACGAGCATCAAGATTGTTGTCACGGGTAGCCAAGATCAGAAATTTGAAGAATTATTTTGGTCTTGTGTTCTACGAAGAGAGAAAGAAAGGGATAACAAGATTCCCACATACGGCACCACTGATCTTATCAAATGATCAGAACCTGAGATGGGCCAAAGAAGAGCGTCTGTAATGTTGGGTGTGAAAAAGGAGGAGTGGGTGTACCTGCAAAGCACTCCGATGCTAAAGTAAGAAAACGAGCAGGTATAGAATATGTGTCTTTCAAGATGAATATTTGATACCTGGCCCTCACAAATGAGAGGCTTTTTATAATTCCCCCAACGCTTGGCCACTGGTCCCTATTTTCGGGGCGAGATAACTGTTTTTCGAAGAATAGGTAACTGTCATAACTAGCCATTGGGACGGGAATACATGCCCATACCTAGCCGTTGGCGCGGGTAGAGGCGTAGTTACGGGCACAGACGTCTTGGCTGTTTCTGGATGGTGGAACTGTGCATGATGGGAAGAGGCTGACGGGGAGGGGTGTTGTAGCCAAGGTAAATTGGTCAGCCTCCCCTGTTGGAGGGGCATAAAGGTAAACTTTCCACCAAAGAGGTTGGACTTAGACAATTGGGTCGTTCTGGGAGCAGAAGTGGATTGGGTCGTGCCTAGCCATTGGGCCAGTCTGAAACGAAACTCAAACTGGAAAAAAGGTTAAAAGGTTGATAACCAACAATGGCCTTCAGTTCTATAACAAAGCTTTCGATAGTTACTGTGTTAAGTCTGGAATGGAAAGGCATAAGATTGTAGCAGGTACTCCTCAACAAAATTGCTTAGCTGAAAGATTCAATCGAATAATCCTTGAAATAGTTAGATGCATGTTGGTTAGTAATGGATTGAGAAGGCGTTTTGGACGGAGGCTATTTCGACAGCAGCTTATCTGATAAATAGATGTCCCTCAATTTCCTTGGGGATGAAGACACCTAAAAAATTTTGGTCAGGTCAACCACCTGATCTCGATAAACTGGGAGTATTTGGATGTTTAGCCTATGCTCACATTAGGCAAGACAAGGTTGAACCTAGAGCCCTGAGATGCATGTTCCTTGGATATCCTGAGGGAGTCAATGTTTATAGGTTGTGGTGTCTAGAACCAGGTCACAGAAGATGAATCACAAGTCGTGATGTAGTTTTCAATGAAGTCGAGATGGCGTTCAAGAAAATTGGTGATGCTGGTTGAAGTGCAGAAATCTATGAAGAGGAGCTGAAACAGGTAGAGATTCCTGTTGAGGTGGAGCATAGTGATGCTAAAGTGAATAACCTAGATGAAGTCGAAGAAGAAGAGCAAGATGTTGAAGAGACAGAGGAAACTGTCGATGACTACCTACTGGCAAGAGATAGGTCGAGAAGAGTCATCAAGCCACCTCAGAGACTTGGTTATGCAGATCTTATAGCTTTTGCCTTAATCTCTACAAGTGAGGTACTTGAGGAAGAACCTAAAGATTACAATAAAGCCGCGAGGAGTCAAAATCATACTGAATGGAAAAAATCCATGGATGACGAGATAAAATCTTTTCATGATAACAACACTTGGGAGATGATTGAGAAACCTGCAAGAGTAAGGTTAGTCAGTTGTAAGTGGATTTTCAAGGTCAAGGAAGGAATCGAATGAGTGGTGTCGAAGCGCTTTAAGGTAAGACTGGTTGCTAGAGGGTCCACTCAGAAAGAAGGTGTCGACTTTAATGACGTGTTTTCACCTGTTGTAAAACATAGATCCATTAGAATGTTGTTAGCCATGATGGTGAAGTTCAACCTAGAACTTGAGCAAATGGATGTGAAGATAGCATTTCTGCATAGTGACCTAGACGAAACGATCCTGATACGACAACTTGAAGGTGTGCAGAAAAGAAAATGGAAAATTATGTGTGCAAGCTGAATATGTTTTTGTATGGCCTGAAGCAATCTCCTCGATAGTGGAGCAGGAGATTCGACAATGGCACATGTTGGTTTCACTAGGAGCCAGTTCGACCACTGTGTTTACTTCAGATTTCGGCCTGGAAATCTACTTGTTATTTTGTTGCTTTATGTGGATGATATCCTCATAGCTAGCAACAATATCGAGGATGTAATGGAGGTGAAGGCTGAACTCAGCAAGGAGTTCGAAATGAAGGATTTGGGAGCTGCCACCAGGATTCTTGGAATTTACATCCAGAGAGATAGAAGCAGTCAAAGTTTTGCTTATCTCAAGAGACATACCTATAGAAGCTTCTCGACAAATTTGGTATGTCGAATTCAAAGCCTGTTGTGACTCCAACAAATCCTCAGTTTAAGCTTAGTACTACGTAATGTCCGAGTACTAAAGCTGAAAGAATCTATATGAGTAGCATTCCATATGCTAATGTAGTAGGTTCTTTGATGTATGTTATGGTCTGTACGAGGCCAGACATAACATATGGTGTGAGCCTTGTAAGCAGGTATATGGCCAATCCTAGAAAGGCGCACTGGAAAGCTGTAAAGTGGATTTTCAAGTACATAAATCGGTCTCTGAAAAGAGTCTTGATTTATGATGGAGCCTATGGTGCTAGCAATTTCGAAATCGAAAGGTTTGTCGACTCTGATTATGCAGGTTGTATGAATTCCAGAAAGTCTATTTCTGATATGTGTTCACTATATTCGGCATAACAATCAGTTGGAAAGCAACGCTTCAGAAGGTTGTTTCTTTATCAACCACTGAAGCAGAATATATTGCCCTCACTAAAGCTGTGAAAGAAGCATTGTGGTTTGAAGGTTTTGCAAAAGAGCTGAAACTTCAAGGTCGAAGTATCACTGTTAAATGTGACAGTCAAAGTGTTATACACATATCGAAGAACTCAGCCTATCATGAGCGAATAAATCACATTGATGTGAGGTTGCACTTCTCCAGAGAGATAATCGAGCGTGGTGAATTCTAAGTGCTGAAGGCTTCGACTGATGACAATGCTGCTGATATGATCACCAAGAATTTTTTAAGTTGCAAGTTTTTCCAATGTATGCAGTTGAAAAAGTTGTATGATGAACGCTAGTTTATTCCCTGTTGTTGTATAGTTAGATCCAAGGTGGAGATTTGTGAGATTTTGGGTTGAACTCTAGCTTTGTCGAGAAATAACTTTAATGTGTTTTGACAGGAGACAAGTATGAAGTTGAAGCTGGGTCACATGCTAATGTCAAAGGGTTACATACTATAGTCGAAGCTAGTTCTATTATGTAATGTCGAAATATATATTGTTGACTTATTATGTCGAATTGGACCTTGTGTTAAGGATCCAATTGTTTAGTTAGCTTGTATTGTAAATTAACTAGTTAATCTATAAATAGGCTAGATCACTCAGGTTGTTGAGTGAGGCCAATTGTTATTCATTTGTAATCATTTGTAAATCCTAAATGAGAAAGTGTATAGTAAACAATTTTCCCTAATCGTTCTTCTTTCTTCTTTATCATTTGTTCTTTCTCTGTTCGTTCTAACCGTTTTCATTGTTCACCCATGAATTCCGTTTTTCAATCTTTATTTGTTGAAAAGTATCGTTTGTAATTACAACAATTATCTTAATGGTTCAAAACCCTGTCCAATAGCAGGTCACAGAGATTTTTCACACTAGAAACATCAAGACCAATTCATTATTCATGCTATCATTTTCTCTGTTGATCAAAATGTGGTCATATTACTTGGAAAAGTCAAGAACTCCAAGCAAGCTTGGGAAGTTCTAAACAAAACCTTTGCAAGCAAGACAAGATCCATTATTCACTTGAAAGAGAAGCTATCATAATTCAAAAAGGGATCACAATCTGTCACTTAATATCTTCATGGTATCAAGGTAGTGGTATCCATTTGGTGATGATGATCTAGTCATTCACACAATGAATGAATTAGGATTCGAATATGAAAATTTTGCAACATCAATCCGTACCAGTGAAAAATCAACTTTTAATGAATTTCATGATCTTCTAACTGATTTTGAAAGTTATATTCAAAGGGAAGAAAATTAGGATGCAACTCCATCATTGCTGCAAATGCTTCCCAAAGAACAAAAGGCAACTATCAAAAGAAAGGTCACTTCTAAAGTTCAAACAACAATTATTCCTTTATTCAAATGTCAACATATCCTAGCTCAGTTAAAAGAGTATGTTACAAATTGCATGAATACTCTCCCAAAACTAAGTTTGCACCAACTGCACATCATACCAAAAACACCTCCTTTAATGTTTGCAACATGGATTCTGGGGCGACTCATCATTTAACTCGTGATTTTGAGAACTTGCATCTCACCAATACTTATTAAGGTTTAGATCAAATAATCATTGGCTATGTATCACAAACACCTCTAAAAAATAGCTTACATTTAATTTATTCATATTTTTAAATTATTATCAATATCTCTGTATCAATGTTGAATTCGTGTGGAGTGTCTGTGTTTCATAGATCGTTGGAGATGATAATGCATTAAAATTTCATACTCCTTCTTAAACACTGCACTTACCAAAATTTCTTCATGTTCTCTCTATTACTCAAAATTTATTATTGGTTTCCTCAATGTGTAAAATTACTCCTATTTTTGTTGAGTTGTTTTTTTGATTAATTTCTTGTGAAGTATCCGTTGAAAAATAAGTCAAATGTCTTAGTCATATTTCCAAAATTCAAAAGTGTCATAGAAAAGTTCTTTAATTTACCTATTGTTTCTATGAACTCTTATAATGAAGGTGAATTCATTAAATTAAGATCTTTTCTAACTCAATAAGGAATATCTCATTTCACATCACCACCTCACTCACATGAATAAAATGCTGCATTTGAGAGAAGACATCGACACATAGTTGAAACTAGTCGCACCCTTCTTCATCATGCTAAGCTACCACAAAATTTTTGGTCATTTGTCTTTGTCACTGCTGCATATTTGATTAACCGATTACCTACACATTCTTAATATATTGTCACCTTTGGAAGTCCTCCACAAAACTAAATCAAACATTAATCACTTACACTCATTTGGATGCCTTTGCTTTCCTTAGTTAAGACCTTACATAAAAAAACAAACTACAGCCAAGATCCACACCATGCATATTCTATGTTACTCCTCCTCTCAATATACATTGTCTTGACCTTATAACACAAAAAATATATATTTCAAAACATATATCATTCTTTGATGATCAATTTGTCAATCGATTGATACTACTTATTAATCGATTGGTTAGTTCAAAAATAATTTTAAAAAAATTTGTACAACTTTTTAATCACTTATCTTGACTTAGAAAATAATTTTTCAAGGTAAAAACATTTGAAAAGATATTTTTAAGTGTGTGTGTAAGTTGCCTTAATACTTCTAAGCTACCTCCTAATTTTTACAATACTCGAGTCACTTAGATAGAAAGACAAGACCTGGCGAACTTTCACACTTTATCTAAGACTTCAAGATTATTTTCTAAATTGCTTCTGATCATATAAGCACTTTGATCCTGAGTCTTTTTTTTGTTGATGATGCATTATAATATTTTTTTGGTTAGACCACCATCATTAAGGTTGAAAGCTATTGCCACCAACTTTAATAATCGTTGTTGTCATCAAAATTTTCGATAGATATTCTGTGGGGTTTTCACCTTTATGCCAGCAAGCACATAAACTGACAAGAATAAATGCAACAAATAGCTATGGAAAAACTCATAAGTCTCATCATAACATAAGTGCATGTTCTTTTCAAGTTCTGGTTTCCCCTATAGTTCTAATTCTTTTTTCTTAAAGTAACTAGATGAAAAATATTCCTATTTACTTTTTTATCCATATTTATTATGATTTCCATTTATCCAGATTCAATATTAATAAACTATTGTCTAATCCTAAGATGATTAGCCAAAGAAATAAACGCGTATCATTAAAACACATGACAAAATATATCACTAGAATCACATCACATTATACAAAAAAGTTACTTTTCATTAAACTTCACATTTGTCAAGATAAAGAGTTTAACTAATAGTGATCAGAAGAAATACATTAAGACATGATTTTAAGCTTAACATTTGTAAACAATAAAGAGAAAAAATATAAATATAAGAATGACATTTCTACTTTTTGGAATATTCAACCACCAAGAGATGAGTTGTGTGGCGTCTGCCTGAGTAATATTCTTTAAGAATAGTAGAGCGAAAGACGCGTCAAAATCTGATTTAACCTTTGTTCCTTCTTGGTGGAATATTTTTTTCTAACTGTTTTCAATGTCTGAACCTCCTCAAATCCCAACATAAGTCCTTTTATAGTATTCTTCTCTTGTAGAGTTGCTTCTAAATTTTAGATTCTTATTATTATCCTTTGATTTGATCCAAGGAATAAAGCATATTCCATTTTTTATTTGTTAGTGCAAGTACTAGATTGATACACAACACTTATAAGAGACAACACGTCTCACAATAGATATGCTATACAGGGTGGCTCCTTCAGTGCCACAAATGCAACTTTTCAGAGTTTATCCTATAGTGCTCATGCTTATCCTTTTAGCTTTTCCAACTTAACCCTAATTTCTTTCTTCAAGACTCTGCCACGTCATCTCTATTACTGAGATTAAAAATACATACCAGCATCTTCTGGCTCAAGACCTGTGGGATAGTATCCATGAGTTTTTGACGTAACAGAACTTGTCATCAGAGTTACTTCTGCATAAACACAAAAATACATAAAAAAACAAAAGAGAACACTTAGTGTGTTCTATACTAGGTTAACTCTATCATAAAATAAAAGTAATAAAGTTTAATTCTATCTTAACATTCAAATATAAGAGGTTTAAATATTTCACAAATAATGAGTTATCACCCCTTACATCTAAAACCCACCATGTGTTTCATTACTCCTTATTAAAACCTCGTTGTGGCCCCTATTAAGTCCACTAACCCTTCCCTACCACCTTGATTAACAATTGTTGCACCCTAAAATTTGCTCAACTTATTCCACCTGATCTTATGTTTCAATTGCATTGTCATTTGCATAAAAAGTCATGTACATAGTCTAATCATTTGCATAGCATAGTATGGGCAAGTCATCCAATAAGGGACCAAATGCAATTCTTATGAGCATATCAAGAGGGTATTATTCAAATTCAAGCACATCCAAGTCATCAGAAAGAAATTGAAATCTGAGAAGTTAGTGGACCAAGCAGTGGATCTATCACCTATATGGAGGGTATTTGAAGATCATCAAAGAAGTTGTGAGTCATGAATTGAGGCCATGGGGGGTATATAGACATCATGGAAGACCTAGAGGGTCATTTTGAAAGTGAGGCAAGTCATTGATGTGATTACAAGAGCTGCAGTGGAAGACAGTCAACTAGGGTTTCATCTGGGTCAACCCTAGGTCAACCCTAGGTCAAATGCTTGATTGAAAGGCATCAAGGCCTGTTTGAAAGATGTGGGATGCCTCATTTGACATGTAGATATGGATGTGGTGTTGTGCCAAGGAGAAAACAAAGGGAATCAAGAAGGAGAGAAGTTTCTGAGTTAGGGTTTCTGTGTAAAATCCCCTGATTTAGGGCAAACTTCCAAGCAAGATAATTCAAAATGCAAGTCTCAAATGGATCCTTGGCCAACATAAAACTTGTAGAGGATCTCAAGACCTTTAATTTTAGTGGTGGTAGACATCAAGAAGATTTATAGAACTAAGTTATGGTTCTTGCAAGTTACAGGTCTTTTGAGGACACTGAAATTTGTCTGTGAAAGTTACTTGACTTCCAAGCAACTTTTACCCCTCAAGGAGCTTTCAAATGGATCTCTGGCCAACATGAGAGTTGTTCCTCATGATCTTATATTTCTAGAAAGGTATGATATGCCTTCATATGATTTGTGGAACTCTACTTATGACTTTGGCAAGCAAAGGGCATTTTGGTCATTTGGCAGTTATAGGTCATTTCAAGCATATGGCCATATCTCCTACTTCCAAGCTTCAAATGGAAAAACCTTCAGCATTAAAGTTTCCTAGAATGATGTTTTAGGGCTAGTAGGGTGGTCATGAGATGTTGGAAAGGCTCATAAAAAAAAGTGATAAAAATAGCCTAAAAATGGGACATAAGTTAATTCAAGTGAAATGGAAAATCCTAAAATCCAAGTTGCAAATCCAAACCATGGCATATGATAGGTCATTTTGACTCCCAAGGGCATTTTAAGAACATTGGTTCAGCCACAATTTTGATTTGAGGCTTAAATCTTGGGGTTGCTTTGTAAAAGTCTTACTTGCATAATGGCATACCAAACCAAAACAAAGAAAAGCCTCATAAACAAGGTGTTTAAGCTTTGTATCTTGTCCAAAATACCACTTAAGGGGAAAATCAAGTGAATTACTCAAGTTGTAAGGATTTTGTCATGATATCTCATGTGGTGGGAAGTGAAATGCAAAATATCTCCATGAAAGTTCAAGTTGCTACTAGATTGATCTAGATGATTCTAGACCCTTCCAAATGAGTCTATATATTGAATACAATCTCCATTGGTGAGAGGTTGGTGATTGTTGATGTTAATGGTGGTAGGAAAAAGAGTTTGAACCATAATTCTCCATTTTGCAAATTGTATTGAAACTCCATTTTTCTCTTCATTACCCTTCCATTTTCTTCCACAAATCATCACTACAAACATCCCTAAGTATGTTCATGCTAGCTTGAGCCTCCATTGTTGAAGAATTGAACCTTTCCAAGTGAAGTTGCAAGAGAGCAAAAAGGATTGAATCTGAAGATACAAGCCATCTTCATCAAATCTTGTGCAAGTAGAGTATTATTCATCACATAGAGACCATTCTTGAAGATCCACAAGGCCTGGTTCGAAGCTTTTCAACATCTACCATTGCAAGGTTCAAGGTATGCAAAACCACTTCCACACTCTGTTTTAGGCATGGCTAGGATTAGTTCTTGTTGTGAAACCATTAGAGACCATTAGGTGATTCATTTGGATGAGTTTAAGACCAATTAGTGAGGTTTCATTAATGGAGGTTGATTCTTGATGGAGGTAGAACACACTATTTAATGGATGATAATGCACGAATTTTGGTTGGTTGTGATCAGCATAACATGAGGATTAATTATATAGAAAGATTGTTGAGTTTTATGATGGTCGAAAATTGAA